>OX411552.1:56673541-57218541 GCA_948146395.1 Fragum whitleyi | reverse complement strand
TACTATGGCACCGTCACAGAAATCCACTACCTGAGACTATTTATAGATTTGTGACACTTAACAATCACCACTATTAGTCATTGATATTGAAAATAAAGAGGTAAGTTTAAGGTCAACCAAGAGGACAATGATGGTTCTATATCGCTCCTCTGAGTAAGTCAAGACTTAATTAGTCAACCATTTTATAAATACCAGAGATTGTTTTATGTACAATTAGGGTCGTAAGATTTACGGCTAATTTTCAGCTGTTATCATGGCAACCAGAGTTTTTAATAGAATTAAACTCTTTTAACAACTTTTGAAGATCTTTAACCATGAACATCCCTGCCAAGTTTCAGCTTGATTGGCCCTGTGGTTTAGGAGAAGTTGTTTAAAGAAAATGTTGGAGGGCGGACTGACAGACGGACTAACGGACGGACGGACAATCGATAGACAGACGACGGACGGTGAGTGATCACAAAAGCTCACCGTGAGAACTTCGTTCTTAAGGAGATCATAAACTGAAATAAGCACGTAGATATTATAAAATAAGAAGCAAACGTCAAAAATTGATACACATTTGGTAAGATGAGGGCTTATGATAAAACATAAAGTAATGAACAAGACAGTTCAAAAAAATAATAATTTGTAAGTATAATTGTACACGTTAAAGTGAGTGATCAAATGTCAATTTTGTCTTTCCTGTATAGACAAAATTGACATTTGATCACTCAATTTAACTTGTACATATATACCCTAATGCGTTGGAATTATAATAAAATAAAAAAAGAAGATAATAGAAAGGTTTGTAGGCATCATTTTAAGAGCTCTTTTAGATTCAACGCAATTTAATTGATACTTAGAGCGTAAACTTCCGACCATAGTTGATTTGAGAAGCTTACCAGTTCTTTTTTTGTCTTGCATTTTAGTAAGAAACGTTCACAAAACGCTAAAGAAATTGTATCCTGCTTTACACGTTCCTACGTACAAAATGGAGTATAGTTTCTAATGCGTTTTACTATTTGTTTTTTCTAGAACCCAAGCAGCACTTTGCATTTCCCGGATAGTGTCATTTGCATTGCAGGTCACATATGTAATTTTCTCCTTTACACAACGAAAATAAATTTTGATTTGGTCGTTAAAGTGTTCAGTAATACAAGAACGTAATTGCGAAGTAGTAAAGATGTGGTTGCACATACCGACAATACCTTTATGTAAGAAACAACCTAAACCATTAAAAATGATTGATCGATTGAATGGAGTTTAAAGCCGCTTTCAATAATTCTTTTAGTTATATCGCGGCGGCTGGAGCACTTAACAATGGATATATTCCTAGTAATTCCCTCATCAGTACAACCATCACATCCTTTCCTAGCCTCCAGCTACTATCCCACATAGGTCTACGATTATCAACCAATTGGTGAAAGACAAATAAAAAATGAACTGAATTGAAGATTCGAAAAAAGTCGAATTCAAAATAAACATTAGTAACAAGTCCCTGAGATGCATTGTGGAGCAATGATTAAAGAATTATTTTCCTCTTGAAATTCTTATCCTAAAACCAAAACGTCTGAAGAACCAACGCTCAAACTGACATATCCAGTCACAATAAAACTCTGTCGTTGTTGTAGGCATCGTTGTGGTTGTCTGTGTAGTTGTGGTTGTTGTAGGAGTGGATGTTGTCGTTGTAGGAGTGGTTGTTGTCGTTGTAGGAGTGGTTGTTGTGGTGGTTGTAGGCGTTGTTGTGGTGGTTGTTGTCGTTGTACGAGTTGTTGTTGTCGTTGTAGGAGTGGTTGTTGTCGTCGTTGTAGGAGTGGTTGTTGTCGTTGTAGGAGTGCTTGTTGTCGTTGTAGGAGTGGTTGTTGTAGTTGAAGGCGTGGCGGTTGTGGGCGTTGTGGTGGTAGTTGTGGGCGTTGTGGTGGTTGTGGGTGTTGTAGTGGTGGTTGTGGGCGTTGTTGTGGTGGTTGTTGGCGTTGTCGTGGTGGTTGTAGGCGTTGTCGTGGTAGTTGTAGGCGTTGTCATGGTGGTTGTGGTGGTGGTTGTGGGCGTTGTCGTAGTGGTTGTGGGCGTTGTGGTTGTGGGCGTTGTTGTGGTGGTTATGGGCGTTGTCGTGGTGGTTGTGGGCGTTGTTGTGGTTGTTGCGGGCGTTGTCGTAGTGGTTGTGGGCGTTGTCGTTGTGGTTGTCGGCGTTGTGGTTGTGGTTTTGGGCGTTGTCGTAGTGGTTGTGGGCGTTGTTGTCGTGGTTGTGGGCGTTGTCGTGGTGGTTGTGGGCGTTGTCGTGGTGGTTGAAGGTGTGGTGGTTGTGTCTCTCGGGATAGAGCCTACGCACTCTCCACGATAACACTGAAACATGATTAAGAAACTTTGATTTCTTTGATGTACGTGATAAAAAAAGATGTTGAAATTAAGTGCACCAAAGGAACAAAATTGAGGGCAAATAAGTGAAAACAATAAATGAGTGGTTTTGAAAACGAAATTAATGTGAATACGAATCTAAACATCAGATAAAAGATAAAACGACATTTTGTGGCCAAAATACATATATATTCACGATTCAGATTAAATCTAATTATATTATAACTATTTATATTAAAACTATTTAAGAACTTTTGATCTTTAAAAAAGCGGTCGCCTATAAGAATGGTCGCTGAACCATTATTCAAACGGATTCCGGCCACCTCAGTCGGTAACGAGTTGGACTGTCAAAGTTTGGATCCTGATTTCTATGTCATTCCCGACCATCTTTCATTCAACATTTAACAAAGTCATTGTGATAAGCGTCATTTGTCTCGAAGCACCGGCATGTGATATAACTGTAATTATCTTGAAAAATGACTTTAAACCTCAAAAGAAAGCAACACTCCGTCCAGGAAAGTAGGGGAGGTTGGAATCTGTGAATAACAGATATTCCTTGCTTCTTTTTTATAAGTCCAAAATGGCTTTTGATGGTTTAGGTGGGATAAAGCTTTGAGACGAGCCACATTTGTTGCCTAGCAACCGGTCATTTTTTAAAAAGTGCTTGCGATGCGTTCAAGATAGACTGCTCGTTATAAAAACTGTTTGCGGCGAGCGCTTTCGTATCCTGAACGTAGGGCTGCTCTGTGTTCAGGATGTAAAAGCTTTCCGAGGGCTCTTTGAGATGATACCCCGCTTTTCACGTGCACATACGTGCAAAGCGGGGTATCATTTCGAAAGCGCATCGCTAACGCTTTCGTGTCCCTAAATGCATTGCAGGATTTACCGCACGTACCTGTCCCGTTCCGCATGAAGAACCGGACATGACGTCAAGATTCCGACAGAAATTCGTCCCCGGTAGCACACACAGAATACCCTCGAAGCAAAGATTCTCCTCTTGTCTGTTCAAACTCTGAAAATAAAAAAAAAATATTTTACTGTACAAATGAAAAACAAGACGTATGTGTGAAATACCAATGCCTCCGAAACGTTTTTAGCTCTGATTTATTTTCTCAAACTTTGATCTGGACAGATGATCTTGACCTTGTCTCATGTCATAAGCATTGGCATGTTTTATTCAAGTATTTAGGCAAATGGCCCATGATACAATATACAATACAAACATGACCACATGAGTGACATAAAAAAGATAATTCTGCAATGTAATGATTAATAAATATAATCCAGTGATTCAGTCCCTGACCTTGGTATACGTAGATGCGCGTTATCGAGTTCTACATATATCTTCATACAACATAATGAACATTGTACCTTAAATAGTCCTGAAGTAATTGGCAATGATACATAAGTATTTTGGTTAAATTTAACAGACAGACAGAACGACCGACCAACCGACGGACAGACAGATTGACTGACGGACATACCGACAGACGGACAACGTAAATTACAATATGCCCCCGATCTTTCTATACGAGCCATAAAAAACGCTACATATTCAGTCACATTATGTTTCCGTCCATTTCTGTCTGTCTTTAATTGACACTGACAATATAAATTTGGGGATTTTTGTGTGTGTGTGTCTTGTGGAATGAAGAATGGTTGTGAGATCTGGGCAAAATGATCTCATCCTAACGAAATCGGCATTGATTGATAATTTGAATTATGAAAAATGAATCTATCAATTATATCATTAGCTTAACTTTTTAGGCAGTGGATCCGTAATAGTTCCACAACGCTTCGGAAGTAATGGACTTAAATGGTGCTAACCGAGGTTTCCTAATGATTTAATTAAGAAACCTCGGCCCACATTATGAAAATTCACGAGTTCCGAAATGTTGCGGAATATGTACGGTTCCACTTCTTTTATTGTTATTTTTTTCAAAACCATTCTCACTATTCAACGTTCGTTCGTTCATTGAATAATCTAGAATCGTTCATCGGTCAATAACCAAAACATCTTAACTACAGCTTGAATAAGCTGCAGTTTCGATGCTATGCTCATTCATCAACGATATTTTTCAAGAGAGGATTATTTCTTTTACGCACTTGCGTAAATAGCATAATGGGAGTTACACCCTTGACAAGCTTCAAGGCGCGCACTAGAAAATTAAGGTCAACAAGTTAACGTGTTCATTTCAAGAGACCATTCGAAGTTGAAATAGAAAACAATACCTACCGGAATAATGCATCTTGAAGAACTGTTTCCAAAGGCCTTTTTACATTGAGCATCAAGGTTATAGATTTCGCCAAGCAGCGGAGAGTTTTGGATTGCCTGATAGTCAGCCGCATCGAAAGTGTTGTTTTGTATACATGCAAAACCGTTAAATTTGGTCACCAAACTAGATTAAGATTAACATTTTATTAATGAATAATAATCATGATAAAATGTTAACAATTATATGAAATTAAAAAGAATTAATATCAAGGTGTGTTTGTTAAACGCTTATGTCCGCGCTTCTGCCATTTTTCATATAGAATGCAATAATTTCGTAACCGATGAAAGGTTTCTAATTTTAAACGTAACTGACCTTGAGAAACGAACTTGACCGATGAACTTAAATGACCCTAGAGGTACTAACGGAAAGGTCATATCCGGAGCAATAATCATATAAAATATGAAGGCTCTATCAAATACCTACCATTCAAAATGTATGGCCAATGACATTGTTTTTGACGGACAAACAGATAAACAGATACACAAAAACAATATTGATGCGGAGGGGGCATAATAACAAAATAATGATATCAAATAAACATGATAAATATTTTTCAAATTCTCATTGTATATACATTGATTGACTTGAACTACATAATAACTTAACTCTTGAGCTACTTGTATATTGTAGTGTTTGGATTATCCCCCTTTATCTACCCTTCAAGAAATTTACCAGGTGAATATGTTATTTATCTAAGCCATCGAGAAAACAATGTAGAATCGATGTCATTATTAATTTTAAAGTTATCAATTATCATTTATCTTTGTTATCTACTAACTTATTGATTTCTAAATTATGACAGCGTTATTACAAAAAAATGTTTTTCAGATTTTATTCTTTTTCATGGTAATTTTTTGTGTTTTTTTCTTTAAATTCATATCGCTATCACGCGAAAATAAAGTAGTAAACTTACTTATTCATTGATGACTGCATTTCTTGTTGGGAACATGACGAAAACGTCCATGGGTTTGACGCAGTTGATGACGTTACTTCCGATGTTTCTCTACTGGCCGCCATTATAAAATGGTCGTCCGGATTACATCCTAAATTTTCGTCGTGTTGTATTCCCATCCTGTCAGGTCATGTAAATAAAATAATTTATGAATCTAAAAATGATTTCAGATTTTGGTAGAATATTACAACAACATTTAGCTTTTTCAAAAATTCGAATCATTCGGTCTATGCATTTTTTGCGTAATTGGTTAAGCGTAGTTAAGTTTATTTGACCTGAGTTTGACCTTTGTGAAAACGTTATCTGAATATCAATAGCTGAAACATATTATTAATTGACAAAAGAAGAATTACATTTTATATAGTTTATAGTATTTAAGAGATGGAGATATTATTTTCTTCTTCGTGGGGATATGAAACTAAAAACCTAATCACAATGTGTGAACATGCGAAGTGGATTCATATAGTGTTATTAGGTGTTTAGTTTGATACCATCATGAAGTAAAAGATACTCTCTTTGTATTCTATAATTCAAAACATGTTATAGTTTCTACACAGTGAGACATATTTCTCGAGGAACTACTTTCTGTGCAAGCCTGGAAAATAATTTCGTATTCAAAATTGCTTTCATTGAGGGATAAAACTATTTTCTAGACAATCAGAAGGCATAAATTTTGATGGACACAACTAAAATTGAATTTTATTCTGATGATAGTTCATGAAATGTCGATTGGGACTAATGAGAAATTCATCCATCAAAACCTCGGAGATCGATGTAAGGTCAACTAAACTGACCATTACTATAGGATTACATATAAATCGAGAAATAGATACCATGGGGAAAAATACTTACGTATGGGCTAGCTCGTGAGCCGCGGTTCGTGAGACATCGCCAGCAGACAGATCTTCGACTATACTAATTGAGATGACGTCACCAGGCTTTCCGGTTCCGCACAGACCGGAGACTAGCTCGCCGCCTATTGTGTACAGGAATGCGAGACCTGTGTAAAATATGGGATACAGTCTACTTTAGATCAAGGGATGACGAAGTACTTTATCTGTACAGCTTAGGTCATATTCGACTGGAATTGAAGTTTGTACCATGTTAGCCATTGTAACATCATATCGTTTTTTTAAGCCATACTACGCTTGGTCGTTTGGTTACTGCAGTTGTTTGACTGTGACGTTGGTTAAAATAGTTTAAACTTTGATCTGTAAAATTCCAGTCGTAAACGGCCTAAGAATGGTCATTTTCGACTGAAAATGTACATTCTATAATTGTTAATAAAGTCCGTGTCGAACACCTACAGTAAATACCTATCGTTGTTGGGCTTACAAATTCTATTGCGTCACATATGCAGGAACGTAAGTCCGTGTCGAAATAGCCCTACATGGTGAAATCGACAAGCGGATTTATTGTTGACTGATCAATCGAAATGATATTGATTGAAAGGGCTGAGTCAGTTTGGAAAATATCAAAGTAATATTCAATCGCCAATTGCGTTTAATTTCGTTCAAAATAAAAAAAGCGATAGTTAATTTAATTGTATCCGCTTAAATCATCAAATATATCAATTAAATGATTTAATCAATTTGAATGAAGTGGGTCTGATTTGGGAGCAACATAAAACGTATCTGTGACCCATAAAAGGAAACACCCGAGAATTCTGTAAAACAAATTATTGAAAAAGAGATTTGATCCAGCATAGGTCAACCAGAAGTAGTATTTCATATAACTCTTTCACTGGGTGGTAGATTGAACATTCTAGATTCAGAGAATAGGCTTGGTGCTAAAAGTTTCGACCCTAGTCAGTCTGCGAATCCGCGCAGTCTGACTATGTCGACCATTTACGCACTACCAAGACGGTCCTTCGACGGGTCACATTTTAAAAAGGTGCGAGAGCTCACGTCGCCGTCGTCCACGTCGTTGATGTAACAGATAATTGTCGAGGCTCTGTCGAGACAATTTTCAAATCCCACAATTGAGTAAGATACTTTTTCATAAAATACACTAAGTACATATGATATTTGTCTTAGAACCTCTATTTGCCTGGACTCGTCGTTGTTTCTAACAGAAATGCAAGTTTCTAAAAACAATTCCTATTATGTAATTGTAGAAATGTAGAAATTGTAAAAATATCCATGTGATATAAAAATAAATATCATACGGAATGTTATCACACTGATATTTGTATAGTTATAAGATAAAGTTAAATTAATTCATTTACCTAAAGTTCCTCGACCAAACAGTGTACTGTTTATGAACGTCCCAAGATCTTCTCTGAAAATACAATTAAACATTCTTAATTAAGTCTACTTCATTTATTTGTTAGTAAGCTTTGCCATGTATGTGTTCCCTTTTAATACATTTGCCTTAAAACAAATAGTATAGGTATATTTTCAAAACTGAGCTCTGGCGTAGGCGCCTAGTCCATTCCCATAGGTATATCGGGTATATGAAAAAGCACATGATAGGAATTTAACGTGGTTCCTTCACTTCAATTATGAAATACATGTAGTGAATAAACTTTGCGATTTAAGACAAACAATAACTTTTTAGAAAGGTTAATTGTATTTTTTTAATGAATTATTTGAACCTGTTTTATCTATATCGAAAACATGGCACGGGGACCAACGGTTTAAAGAAGATTTTGCGGCTCACCGCATAAAATCTACCTATAGTAGACCAGTCTTATTTTATTTAGGTAATCCTGTATAGTTAATAACATCGTGAAATTGACACGGTGAATAATTTTGAAATTATTTTGGAATGATATTGAATGAGTGCGAAGATTGAGTTTTGAGTTAAATCGGAGTGACGTAATTCATTATAGCCAATTTTGCATTTCAGTTAGAAACATCGACGAAAACATGACAAATGGGGGATATAAGATAAATGTTATACCTACATGGTGTATTGTATGAAAAAATATCTAACTCGGTTGTGAAAATTGATAATTGTCTCGGCATAGGCTCGACAATTATCAATTATCCCAAGCTCGTTAGACTTTTTATATACAAAACACTAAGTACGTATTATATTTATGTTAGTGAAACCGTGGATTTTGCCAGCTATTATTATTCTGAATGTAGTTGTTAGTCTTGTGTTTTAAAGTGATTTTAGATCGTCTTTGAATGGTTGTAGTGAGAGTTTCATGGAACGCCCAGTGATCGATTTTAAATGGTTTTTATTGGGATAAATGTCAATTGCTCGATGTAGTTAACTGTACATCTAATGCTAAGATAGCATGGCGTCTGGATGCAAAAACATTTGCAAAGCTTGCAAATAGAACCCTATATGTGTTGTCACGTGCAAAGCGGGGACCATTTTTCAAAAGTTTAGCGAAGTTCAGCGTTTTATCGTGAACGCATCCATGGCTGTTTTCATACCTGTGTTAGCTAAACGCAACGCCGATCCTTGGCACACAGTTAAAGAGTTACAAGTCATCTCGAAAACATTAATAGAGAGCAGTTAGTCACAGCTTATGGGCTTATGAATCTCAAGGGGGAAATTCAAATGGCAGCCCGGGAGTCGCGTGAGATTTATTGTAGAATGCGTGCGCAGAAAGAATATTCATGTGAACGGAGTTACCCACTGGTGGTAGTAAACAAACTTCACATTTACCGCTACAATAATTAATTAACCATGAAATATCGTTATTCCATTAAGACATGTGATAAACTCGTGCAAAATACTATATGATATAAGAAAAAAAGGTTTTTGTTGTTGTTGTTGTTTTTTTGTAATCGAATTGTTGTGCACTATTTTTGACGCCATTTTGGAACCCAAGTAACACCGGCCTGACTCAGTAGCGTCGATGTTGAAATTTAAAATGACATCACTAGTGTCGAAACCGAGGTCGATCCGATGAAAATCCGGTTAACTCGGGTCTATGCTTAGAAAATCCCTAGTGACGGGAGCGAATTTCGAACCTGCGGCCCCTAGTTCAATTGTCCTGTGTTATATACAAACACATATACAATTTACACTCACCTTGTAAAAGTCATTATTGAATCAAAATCACTCAAATTTGATTTATTCTCGTCTACCCAAGCACTGAAGTCATTAAGGGCGTCTGATGTGTTAAGAAGAGCTGCTCCGTCTGGGGCATCGAAAATTCTGTTTGTGATCCAGGGGTTGTCAGAGCTGAGCTGAAAAATGTTCATGTATTCATTTACTTACTGATTCATTAATTTATTCATTTATACAATATCATCTATCATATCTTTTTATTCAATCATTCATTCATTCATTCATTCATTCAATCATCCATTCATTCATTCATTCATTCATTCATTTATTAATTCATTCATTCATTCATTCCCTAACCATTAGTTTAAGGAATGAAAAAAATAAAGAGTCCACCTATTCTGATTAAAGTTCTATTCGAAATGTGTAAAGAGAGTGGGGAAATTAAGGAATTCTACCTTTACACAAAATTATTTTCGAGTCGAAATTGGAATGTTTACGACATTCAATAACTGGTTTAAATTTTACGACAATGGTGTTACATGGGGATTTTTTTTTGTTATAGCAATAAAATTGCGTCATCTTCCGAAGACTCTCAATATAATTTCAATATTTTCTAGAAACAACTCGAGAAGTCAGCGCAAAACTATTGTAAGTGCCTATACATATATAGGCACTTACAATAGTTTTACATTGACCCCACAAAGGAGACTACCCGCTACCTTAAAAGTTGCTTACCGTAATGACTGTTATTTCAAAAGGAATAATGTTGACTTCGAAGTCGACTAAGGGTAGGGACGAATAACGCAGATCCATCTGTAAAGTGAAAAATAAATGTTTAAATCATACAGCGCGTTGTACTTACTAAGATTATTAAGTATAATCATAAAAGTATAAGTATAAAAGTATTCATAGAAAAGCATAGAATCATGATCTATATTTGGTGAGCGATCACACTTCATACTGGTATCTATAAAACATAGTGTTACAGTTTACAAACAATACCATAATAAATAAAAAAAAAATACCCTCTCGATTCACTGGGCTTAAAAGCATATTTGAAATGGAACTTTTTAGTAGCATGTCTTATTCATAAGACACTGCCTACATTCAAAAATAAGTAGTCATGATTCATAAATAAAGATAAGAATCGTGGAATATAGTCTACGCTGGGGACTTGCCATTCCTGAATATCGACAATTATTAATACTAATGGCATAAAGTTAAGCATATCGAAATTCGAATTACAAATAGCTATACAAATGGAATATGGGGGACTGAAGAGAATGAAACCAATCTAATATGACAAAACTTAAATTGCAATTTATTTCAAAGCGTGCCTTGCGTTCAGGATCACAAAACGGTGCAAACAGTTTTTTGATTATACCCCGCTTTGCACGTACACTTGTGTGCAAAGCGGGGTATAATTGGCAAACTGTTTGTATCGTTTTGTCATCCTGAACGCAAGGCAGATAATTTTACATTTCATGAGTGCGCTAATTGGCAGTTTCACTCGCATATTCAATAAGTATGCGAATTCTAAATTCGATCATTATTTTTCAAAATTCGTAAGAAATAATGATGGAGGCCAAAACGCTTCAAATCTCTTAAAGTAATACCATAAAATTAATGGAAACTCCAACATTTATTCATTTTGGGCATCAATTTCATTATCAAGTGAGAAAGTATAAAACAGTCCATGGCTACTTTCAACTACCGATTAATACTGTGCTGTACTGTAATAATACTGTATAAAACCTCCCTTTTTTGAACGATGGCTCAGCACTATTTCATCATCGAAAATACAAGTTTTATGTGTATTTAAACAGGAGAATTCCGAATGCCATCTACTGCAGCTCAGTCCTACTAAGTTGTTAAAAATTCTCAACCTTTGGTCGAAAAATATGTTTAACTTTAAGACAATAGTATATTTTGTATTTAATCATTTTGTATCGGCAGTTTAAAATACATGGTGTTTAATCAAGTTTTCAATACAAAAAAACTTGTTTTAAAACAGAGAAATTAATATCAAACTACATTAGTAATGAAATAAGACTTACATTATTGGCTACTTGTTCGTAATATTCTCGGATGGTCCTTAAAGTTTCGTTCTGAGATTGTCCTGAGAAATTCTTCCAACTGAAAAAGAAAAGCAATATTTGAGACCATGCGCGACACCGAGCTAAGAGTAGGATCAAATTGTACATCTGCGCCAATCTCATTTAAATCATCTCTACGAAACCACTACGCTACCGCTTCGTTACGTAGGCAGGGGCGTAGCGGTAGGCAGTATGGAGGGTCTGATTGTAATGAGATTGACATCTGCGCAGACTGATCAGTCGACAATTTTAGCTTTGTGGATAGTAACGGAGAGATTCAGACTTGTGACCCTTCACACGAAAAGAGACCATCTGAGAAATCTGTAACATAAATATTTGAAAAAGAGATTGGGTCCCATATAGGTCAACCAAGGGTCCCATTTCAAAAATTCTTTCACGGTAAGGTAGATTGATCATTCTGGATTCAGAAAATATGTAAAGTGCGAAAAATTTCGACCCTTGTCAGTCTGCGCAATCCGTGCAGTCTGACAAGGGTCGACATTTTACGCACTTTCTAGACGGTCCTTTTTTGGCGTGACGGATCACACCAATACTTACAATGAATATATAGAATGGTCCACAACCATTTCCAGTTTGATGTTAAACTTCAATCCTGACGCTTGGCGCTTTTGGCGGGATTCTACTTCGGTTCTGTTTATATCGCCATTGTTTATTTTTCTTTCTGTAGAGATATAAATGAAACGTTTTTAGTGTCTTGTTTGAGAAAAAATATCGAACGATTTTGGGGGAATTGATTATTGTCGAGGCTCTTCCTCGACATTTATCAATTCCCACAACCGAGTTAGATAAATTTTTTTCATATTATACACTAAATACGTATTATATTTATCTTATACCCAATATTTGCCTGGTTTTCGTCGGTGTTTTTAACACAAATGCGAGTTTCTAAAAATAACCGCATTATGTCATTGTTATAAAAATAACCATGTGTATAAAAAAATAACATATGGGATGTTATAACACGGATATTTGCATAGTTATAAGATAAAATGAATTATATTGTTAGATCTATAAGCTCTATTAATCTTTCTCTGCCGTGTATTCTTTTTTCTGTGACATAGCAACACGACTAGGATTTTACCACAAAAATCGAGTAGAAAGCAGATAGTATATGCTAAGATCAGACTGCACAACTGTGCAGTCTGATCTTATTCTATACTGTTTCCCAAAACTTTGTTTCCAAAAGGAATATTTCGTAAACAATAGAAAACGGGTTAATTGAAATTACCGGTATATATGATAACTAATTAAATGAGCTTCAGGGGGATGGGGGTCGTTCGAACCCCCCCCCCCCCCCCCCGCGAACCCCCTCTGAATCCGCCACTGATTCAACAACAAAAAACATACCGATAGTTTTTTCGATGGTGTCATGAAGATAGTCATGCTGTCCTCTTTTATCTAGTTTATACACTGTATGGGGTACTCGGGTGACTAGTCTTGGTTTGTTCGTGTTGGGTTCTATCTCATAGTCCTGGCCTTCATAGTGGAAATGTCCTTCCTACGGGCAAAATAGAGGATAATGAGTCGCAATGAAATGTCGGAATTTATTGAACGAGTCAGATAAAACCGAGGCTATGCCGAGTTTTTATCTCTTTTTCTTTCATTCTTTTTTTCTTTTTTGATGATGAGTTAAGTAATTACGATATCTTCCTTACACAAATTTCGTTTTATATCATAGTTACATTTTATTATATTTATAATATGACCCGATCTTTAGCGATAATTCGAAAAAACTGTTGAAATTCGACGTAAATGTTGTTATTACATCAGAATATATACTGAGCGCAAAAAGTTTAGTCGTTTCCTCTTCGATGGGATATATTTCAAAAAGTGATTCATCTTTCACAAAAAAGTCGACATGAATTATATTTCTGTCCATTTCCCTTCCAGAATCTCATGATTTTGTTAGGTTAGACTAAACTGGTTAGTCGTAACGACATGATTTTGAACAGAACGGTAGAATGGAAAAGTCACACAATTTAAAAATGGGATGTTACTTCCAATTTGTTCCATACTTAAATGATTCTTGCGATCAAGATCATTTCAGGGTATGTTGTCGCAATAAAAAAGAAGTTGGTTAGAGTGTGGGACCCTAAGACGTCTCTACAGCATCATCTTTAGACCCAACTCACGAGAATGCAATAATTGCTTTACCAGACACAATTTTGTAGAATATTGTTAATCAGGAAGGAAAAAAGGTTTCCCTGTTTCTTTTTATCCTCAGGTATTGCCCTTTTCTATTTAAGCGATCACTAACGTTCTATTGACGGAACGGGGACGTTAATTTAGCATGTTAACTGGTAGATTCTTTTCAATTGGCTTCCATCAATAGAAATAAGACATAAATGATCCTGAGTGATGTTTTAACCGATTGCAATCAATTGGGATGATGAAAGCATTCCGTTTTTAACGTAACGTCATGACGTTCGGCTGCCTTCTTAAAAGCGTTTTACAAGATTTGTAAATGGAAAGCGGGTCATACCATGTCAATATTTATTTACGATGAACAATATGACAATAAAAACACATGTCGCAGAACCTTAAGTCAATTTTATCATCTCCGAAATATGCACATCGTATTCGATATGTCCATGCGGTATCCATTTGATTTACGTCATGCCAAAAGTATGCTCCTTTTCGAAGGATGTGATACATTAAAGTGTTTAATTTTTACTCGGAATAAGAGTATTCTAATAAGACAAAAAAGGAAATTAAGTCATTTTGTTACACCCAGATATCCACCAAGTACGTTAAATTGACATTTACGTCACTTCAGACGTATGTATGCGAGTTAAATTAAAGATTTATGACAAAAAGAAAGCCAATAGGATGTCAAATATATTTCAAATGGAAACTTTCGTTTATGTTCATTGATTAACTTCTTTGTGTTATTATAAAAAGTGCGACTAAACTTTTTGCGTTCAGTATATCTATTGGTTTTCGCCTATTAGCAACTTGCTTCCCAATTTATTTGCCCGTTTGTATATGTTCATTCAACATTATTTTAGATACATTAACCCCATTAGATTTTAAAAAGTGGACATAAAATATTGCCAAAAGGGCTATACATTAAGTCTTTGATAAAACAATTTGCTATTTTCATAGATTTTAACATTCAGTCATATAAAAGAAATCAAAAATAAAAAGGAGGCATATTTGAAACTCTTTATGATTTCATTTAGGTTGTGCCTATCAAGTTTTGTGCATTCTAATTGGCTGAAAAAAATGGTATTATTCCTCAATGTAAACAATTTTGAGTACGCAGTTATTTTTTTACTTGCACGAAAAGTAGGCCAACAAAAATTCTGTCTTATTATGGAGTTGTTGTTGTTGTTGTTGTTGTTGTTTCATTTTTGCTTTATAATATTAAATTATACAGTGAGACAAGAGCATTTTTTTTTAATTTTCATGGATGTATAAATCTGTGAAGAGTGATAAGGTTTTTAGTTTCATACCTAACTGAAATTTAAAAAAATCTCTCTTCATCTCTTGAAATGAAAAATGTCCGTCTAGAAGTGCGAAAAGTATCTACCCTTGTCAGACTGAGCGATTTACAATTTTCTGAATCTAGTATGACCAATCTACCTTTTTATACCACCTTTATTGAAATACACCCACTGGTTCAGCTCTGATAGATAAAACAACTTATTCAAATATCGAATTTATTGAGTTCTCAGTGGGTACTTTACGGGCGACGACGGCGGAACTCATTCTTGTCGACTATTTATCTCTCTTCAATGGGTTGATAATCGTAGACCTATGTGTGATAGCAGCTGGAGGCTAGGAAAGGATGCGATGGTTGTACTGGTGAGAGAAATACCGAGTATCCATTGTTAGGTGCTCCAGCCACTGAGATAAAATAGAAAAAAAGTTTAAAACGGCGTTAAACTCCATTCATTCAATCAACTTTACGGACGACTTTCAATGGATTAACTCACCAGATGGCAAGGAAATGTAAACCCAGGGCACCGTACTCGCACGGCGGCATTGCTCCGGTCACCGAGAATTTGGTAATAGGCAAAATCCTGCAAAAACAAAAAAAAAATGAAGACTGGCCCTGTGTTCAGGATGTAAAACGTTTCGCGAGCGCTTTGAGATGATACCCCGCTTTGCACGTGCACATACGTGCACAAGCGCTTCGATAATGTTTTCATCCTGAACGCAGGGTAGATTTAGGGTAAGGCAGCTCTGGCAATCTATTAGAAATTATGCTCCGCTTTGCACGAACATTCACGTGCAAAGCGAGGCATCAAATTAAAAATTTTCAAGCATTTATTTTTTATAGATATTCACGTTCTAGGAACTAGACTTTCCAACTTTCTAAACATCTTTTCACATACATTTCGCCTGGTTGTCGGTTTAAAGAAAAGTAGTGCCCAAATAATGCATTTCGATGATAAAAAAAACTTCGTTACTGCAGCTTATTTAATTTCTTGTTAACACATCTTGGTCGCAAGATATATGAAGTAAAAATTGTATCCGTTATTCATGAACCAAACCCCTATTCGCTGAATCATCTCAGTTATCTTCATAATCTATGAAATCTTTACTTTTCATTAACTTCTGACCGCTCCAAGCGCATTCAATCTGGTCGAAATACAATAAAACAACACTCCTTGCGATAGATTTCAGATCAGTAATTTTGGCAAAAGGGGGAGAGTGTTTCTTTCTTCTTAGTTTCGACTATAGCGTTACATCGATAAATACAGTAAAATTGTGCTAAGCGACCACTTCAGCGACCGACAAAAGGCGGTCGCTTATGAAGAATGGTAGCTTGATACAATATTAAATAATACATAAGACAGGTTGATTTGATCGCAAATATGTCACATAAGTCTCATCGTATCCTATCTTTACTTTTTTTCTGTTTTAAACTAAATGCCATGAAGATATTCTTTTGCTTTATTGGGATTATAGATTAACTTTATCTTTCAGTCCAATTCTCGAGTTCATATACAGTGTAGTTAATTCATGTTTTTAGTTTCTGATGATGAAATTTCTATCGATGTTTCGCGAAAAAAAAGGTTTCCATTAAGGCTATTCTAAGCTCACCCTTCACACACATGTTAAAGTGTTGAAAATGCTTTTAGGCTCAATCAATGTGCGTCCAAAACATCGTAACTTCAACTTTATTAAGACTGTAGTTACGATGTTTTGGACCGGCCGTCTACGATATGGCATGTATTATTTGCTCCAATGCAGTAAAATACCATAAAAATAGAAAATCATTCTGACCAGACGTAAATTGCTAGAGGATATATCAAGTTTTGATGACAAAAGATAACGCAGTTTAGTGCAAGGTTTACATAAGTTTAGAATTTTCTGTTTGTCAGATTTAGAAACGTTTGAGGGTTTGAACATCGCTAAAGTTAGAATTTCCTTCTATGGTCTATTTGTACAAAACTTAATGACCGAAACTATGGAAACATCTGTCGCATGTGAACTTGAGGCTTCGTAGCCGTTGATGCTTTCTTTTATTTAGAAAAAATAGCACAATTAAATTATTCATTATTCCTGGCTAATATAAGTTCAAGATGAATCGCGTTGGTTCGAATGGCTTTGGATTCCTTGCAACTTTAAAGACCTCAAACTGCAGACCGCATTATATCACCATCATTATTTTCATTATCGTTATCATAACTGTCATATAAAAAAAGAAAACATTCGTTTTCGAAACACTTTTCCAACACGCATTTTCCATTTTTTCTGAAGTTCGACCAATGTAAATAAACAATTTTGATTAGATTTAGACCTTTCTTTAATGCGATAATGGGCCAACCTTTTAAAAATCTTTTTAATGATATTAGAAAGTTGTTACTTTTCATGAAAGTATGAATCGAATATTCTAATCACACTAATGTATGAATACGCGAAGCGAATTCATGCATAAGTTTGAAAAGGTTTCGCGTATCCATACAATGCGTTAATGTTTTACGTTTTATGCCATCATGAAAACCAAAAGAAAATTATTTTCTTCATCTTTTAATATAAAAAGATTGATAATGAAATAAGTTAGTTAGGATGTTACGTACCCGAATCGATTCGTCCGTATAGTCGGAAAATCCATTCTCCGTCACCACTTTCATTCGTACATGTCGCGTTTGATGGGTGTTTAGTTGCAAATCCAGTCGGACTTTCTTCTTTCCAAGTTGAATGTAGAATAGGGATCGTAGGGGGAATGTGAAGCCTTGTCCGTCATTCTGATCTAGATCTACACTTCTTTTCGGTCGACCGGCGACGTGGCGGACGTTTACATCTGTAGAAAGGGATTTTGAAAAAAATATTTAAACAAATTTCATTTAAGGTGATAGAATCTAGTCATGATTATTATAATAATAATAATAATAATAATAATAATAATAATTATTATTATTATTATTATTATTATTATTATTATTATTATTATTATTATTATTATTATTATTATTATTATTATTATTATTATTATTATTATTATTATTATTATTATTATTTCATTTATTTGATTTTTTATCTACTTTTTCGTCTTAGGAAATACTTTTTTACCTTTAATAATCGATTTCTGAACACTTAATTTTAAACTAAGAAAAATAGAATCACTTGTGTGCATCCTTACATGTTTCGAGTCTTAAAAATATTTTTTAGAAGTAATCAAAAGGAACATCAAAATAGTCCAAGTAGAGAAACGAAAATAAAAAGTTGTGCGGTCAAGTCCATTTTTTCAGGGTTACATTTTGAGCTTTATCGTCATGGCCATAAATGATGTGAAAATAATTAAGTAATCACTAGTATGTCATTCGCCATAAGAGTGTGGAATATGGAAAATATTTTTTAACTTAATTAGCAGAATTGTTTGTCCATTAAGACTCGTAAATTGCGCTGGACTTAAATTCGGATTTATTTCGAATACAAAAACAAATTTTAGTACGCAGCTTTTTTGTGGATAAAAAAAAGAAAAGAAACACTTGCCAAAATTTAGAAATTTTGAAATTTTAATAAATGTTAACTTACCCTGGGAATGTCTTTCATCTTTATTACTTCGAATAGCTTCAGTAATAACGAAAATACAACATAAGAATGGCAAGATAACGTACAATTTCATTTTGATTTTTAATGGCAAGCTTACAACAACAAAAGAGTAAAAAAAAGACTAGTAAAAAATGTAAGTTTTTAAAAATTTAAAATGAAAAATAAATTTCGTTAGTATTAATTCTCTTCAGTCACGACCCGCGCGCTGTAAAATATTGACGAGGTTTACCGAACGCGGGATATTTATATCCGATCTGATAAACAGCCAATCACGGTTCGATGAATCATTCAGATTAGAATCGGATTTCTAAGTGTAAATGGAAAATTATTTTTTTAGCTTTTTAATATTCGTTGCATACCTTTAAACTTAACTCTCTTTTTGAATTATATTTACAATTTTCTTTTTATATTGTTTTTGCTTTAATTTGACACTTATTTTTATTTAAGATGCGTCCATTAAGATTCATACATTCTGCTTGTCTGAAAAATTGGTTTTATTTGTCCATGAAAACAATCTTGAGTACGCCGCTATATCTAAGCTTGCACTCAAGGTAAGCAAAAGCGAAACATACAGTAAAACTCGTGTTAAGCGACCACTAAGTGGACCACCAAAAAGAAGTCGCTTATGGAAATGGTCGCTTAATACAACATTTCACGATAAATATGACAGGTCCTTTTTATATCACTTATCGGTTGTCGCATAATTTTTACTGGATCCTATGCTGTTCGAACCCATTAGAATCGTCTCATTGAGACGATTCTAATCGGTTCCAACACCATAAATACAATTATAAACACTGTTTTGTTCAATAATGTCCACTTTTTAGAGATTATACTTACGGCCAAGGGATTTTTTTATGATGGTGGCTAGATAAAAGTGGTAGCTTTATAGAGGTGATCGCTCGAGAAGTATCGACCGTACTAACAATAGCTTTCCTTAAAGCAGGCCCTCATTTTTTTATTTTATTTTTTTTTTCAGTAAGTATGAAAATGGGTAATCATAAAATTCAAATGGATGCGGTCATGAAAGTTTACCCGAAATGTATGAGCTTGTGCATGACATTACCAACAATTTAAAATGTGCGCTAAGCCAAAACACTGGCCAGTCTGTGCATCCGCACTGTCTGACCTGAATCTTCACAACGCATTTAGTAGATAGAGAAGCTCTTAAAGTATCTGTAGACATTTGGGTAACTTTATATTTACAGAATGTAGCTGTCTACGCTACTCATTGTTTGCACCTCAGGAATATTTATGATTGTTGGAAATGTTACGCACAGGCTCAAATGATATCTGTGAAATGGAATCCCCCCTTAAAAAAATGTCTAAATTTCTTTTGGTGTAAGCCAGTGTCATAGCAAAATGATAGCGAGTCGGATTATCATTGAACAGGTCTCGGGGTCGATCCCGCCGGCGGCACGTATCTCATCTTGCCCACCGGCCAAAAATTTTCGGATTCTTTATTACATGTAACGTGCCCTATAACCGAAAGAGCAGCAACATATTGGACAAACTTTTATTTTTCTCTTTTTTTTCTTTTTCTTATTTCAATGATTTTCAATTTTGTTTGTTTTTAGCAATTTTATTTTGAAGCGCCGACATTGGTTAAAATTTAGTAATATATCATTTAGTTATTCAAAGACCAATTTAAAACCTCAAACTTTCCTAAATCCTGTTTAACCGACTTTACTTCGGCATTGATTCGTTAAGGGTAATGCCTTGGGTTATTCGGGTACATTTCAAATACTATTTTTTCCTTATATGGAATATCATGTGACTTATTGTAAATACGTCATTCATAAAATATATGGTTGTTTTTAACCAGAGGTTAATCCTTTGTAATGCTGTCTCGGACAGTTCGATATTTTTTATTTTGATGTTGTTGTTGTTGTTGCTTTTACTACCCCACATTATTGAGAAGGGAATATCATTTTCCCGTATTCGTATCTGTCTATCGGTCCGTCTGGCTATCTGTCTGTTGGCATGTTAAAATTTAACCCGCCTTTCGGTGTTTTTTCCTGTAACTTCAAACCAATCTATGGTTGATTGATTGAATGGAGTTTTACGCCGCTTTCAACATTTTTTTCGGTTATATCGCGGCGGCTTGATCACATAACAATGGTTTCCTGATATTTCTCTCACCAGTTCAACCACCACATCCTTACCTAGCCTCCAACTGCTTTCTCACATAGGTTATGATTATCAACCCATTGGTGAGAGACAATTAGTCGGAATGAACCAATCCAAGGTTCCGCGCTTATAAGCCACATGAAATCAGCCCAGCGTTCAGGATAACAAAACGATGCAAACAGTTTACCAATTATCCCCCGCTTTGCACGCAAGTGTACGTGCAAAGCGGGGTAAAATTGGCGAACTGTTTGCTACGTTTTGCGATCCTGAACGCAGGGCACGTCATATTGATAAGTATTTTTGCATGCCAAGGTTACAAGAAAAGATTAATGTCACTTAAGCATGTAGATTTCGTTTATGCAATACAGTACCGAGGGAACCTTTGAACCAAGAACATGGTTTAAATTGAGTTTATTTTTCCTTTCCTTCAATTTCTTCCAACATAATCATGCTTTTTTACACCACCAAGAAAAAATATGGCCAACTTATTTCTGACCACGGGCCCGCCTTATCAAGGTATCTTCCCAGACAGCGGGCTATTGGTAGATTTTGCGCGGTGAGCCGTGAAATTTCCTTTTAACGGTTAAATTCCCGTGCTATTCTTTCAAAATAGATAAAACGGGTTTGAATAATACCTAAAAAAGGCACAAATTAACTTTCAAATGAAACTTACTGCTTGTCTTAGATTGCAAGATTAACTAGCTACATGTACCTTCAAAGTGGAAAAGGAGGGATCACGTTCAATTCCTATCATACACTTTTTAAATATACCCGAAATACCCATGGTAATGGACTCAACGCCTACGTCAGAGCTCAGTTTTGAAAAAACACATATACCAGCTCTACACTGGTCCAATATCGACTATTAGAATAGCATAGAACAGTTCTAATAGTTGACAGTGGGATCAGTCAACATCCGGCTAGGATCCGGACCAGAAATAAGTTGGCCCATATACGCTTATGCAGAAATGGCTTAAACGAAAAGGGAAAATGTGTTGAACCATATTTACTCAGTAAAAAGATTATATCTTAAAGTTATGTAATGTTGTTAAACAAGTTTAAAAATTAGAACTCCGTTAGGTTAGGGATTAACCTTTCTAGGGTGTTAATCTATTAGTCATTTTGATGACTTTGTCGGGGGTAGGGATTTCGATTTAATTCGAATATCACGTCCGGGTCGCGGGTGGGTGATTTTATACTTTAAATTGTTTACCAATGTAAACAAAAGGTCAACTTTAGGTTCAAGTATAACACGATTCATTTATCCTAAAATGAGAACGAATTAATATAATGTGACCCGTCACGCGAAAAGGGACCATCTGGGTTGTGCGTAAAGTGTCGACCCTAGTCAGACTGCGCGGTTTGCGCAGACTGACTAGGGTCGACTCTTTTCACAATGTGCCGGCTTATTTTCTGAATCTAGAATGTTCAATCTACATTCCGGTGAAAGAATTTTTAAATGCGACCTCTTGTTGACCTATGCAGGACCCAATCTCTTTTTTAGATGTTTATTTTACAGAGTTCCCATGGCGTCCCTTTTTGCTTGGCGGGTCACATATGTCGAGGGGTCAGGGCAATACTTTTGTAAGTGCCTATAAATATATAGGCAATTATTATAGTTTTTCACTGACGCCTCGATATGCCGTCATTCAAAAATGGATTACTTGTATCTCGGAAACGGGATACACATAGACTATGCATTTATTAACAGTCTTGTGTTCTGGGTACGAAAACGTTTGCAAACGCTTAGGAACTGTATTCCGCTTTTGCAAGAGCCGGGGTTCGAACCCACGAAAAGAAATAAACAAAGAAATGAAAAGATAAAACACGAAGTTATCTGATTGATTAAAATCATGAAATATTTAACAATCAAAAGGTAGTAATATGTACAAAAATGTTTAAGATATTGCCGACTAAGCTAAAGTTACGACGTTTGCCCAGTTATCGGTAATATTGTTCAAGATGGGTAAATCCGAACATCCGTTCGCATGAACGAGTATTTTGTTTATTATTATCTATTTCATCAATAAATTATTTCATATCTTTAATCACCTGGGTGTGAAAGGCTAATTTCATAAGTGAATTCATCATAACATTTTAACCATCACTATGTTTTTAAATAGATTTTATACCTACCAGAAGGGGATGGTGTAAAGAGGTTTATCACGCAATGAAGCCTGTATTGACCTGATGTCACCTGTCTGATAACATAACATGATATCAGGCAGTCTATTTTTAGAAACAATTTGCATCCACTTTCACCTGAATTTCTTTGATTTTTAAGGGTTTATCCTATTTAAGCACCGAAAAATGATAGCATGATAAATAGAATAACATGCTAATGTCTTAAAATATCAATGTTATCAGGTCTCGGCTGTGAGTATTTATCATGACTCGGCAAAGCCTCGTCATGATAAATTCTCACAACCTCGACCAGATAACAATGTTATTTTTAGACACTAACATAGTATTCTCTATATGCCGTATTACCGGTAAAACGGATGTCAAATAACAAAGTTTGATACATCGGTAATAAAAGGAAAAGGCTTTCAATGAACAGCTACGCTCGACTATTCATCGTAAATCCTCAATTTCGCGATTTAAGATCTATAAGATGAATAGCAGAGTAATGAAATTTTGCCTGGAGCAGCAACAGCTTTTACGAATATCTAAAAAGGATTTAGACAGACGCATGACAGTTCCACGAAAAAGTAATGAACAAATACTTCTAACATCGACGAGCGTTTACATTCCATCTTAATGCATGACGGAATATGCATATTTGTAAAGAGACTGATATAATGGTCAAAGAAAATTGTGGAAAGTTCCATATCAATAGCATAATTTGAATCGGAGAAAAGACAAGTGTACGCTATACTTAAGTAGTTGACCCGTGATAGTTCCGCAAAATTTCGGGAGTAATGAATTTTTAAGGATGTTAGATTTACCGAGGTTTCCTAATAATTTCACAAGGCAAGCTTGGTCAACATTGTGAAAGCCATGATCATAAGTTCCGAAATGTCGCGGAACCAAAATTACATGTATCTATATTAATTTACCTCCCTTGAATTTTACTCAAAACTCGCTCCAACAACTCATTCAATTTAATTCCAAAATCATTCACCATGTCAATTTCACGACCCTGAACTGTACCAGCCCTGTTTTCAGGATGAAAACATTAGCGAAACGTTTTCGAAACGATTCCTTGCTTTGCCACGTATGTCGACGTGCAAAGCTGGGTATCATCTCAAAACGTTACCAAGCGTTTCTACATCTTGAACGCAGGGCAGTACATATTTCCCATACATACAGCTGCTATCCCACATAGGTCTGAGATTATCAACCAATTGGTGGAAGACAAATAGTCGGAAAGGATTAGTGTCGCCGACTTTGATCGGACTACTCGTATGTGTTAATATAAATCGGTCAAAAAACATACATAAATATGTCTATTTGACAATTTGCGGTCGCAAATAAAAACTATTAAATGGTCAAAAACAAATTAAAGAGTCACAAAAACAATGTTTCAAATAGGATACATTTGACCACTAACCGGCACCCGAAGGTACAAAAAAATAAAGCAATTAGGGTAGCTAAGTCTTGAAATTTGTTTTTTTCTTGGCTTTTATGACCCTTAAAAATTTGCACTTACATCGCAATGGCTTGAGCACCTTACAATGGACTCACCAGTTCTACCACGACATCCTTTCCTAGCTTCTATATGCTCACCCAACATGTTTTGTCAACTATTGTTCACCCATAGGCGTTAGGCAAATGATGGAAAGGATATGTGCTGACATCTGGGATCGAACACAGTGGCCTGATTTACTTAACATCTAACCATCATTTTTTTGCGCAAGTCAAAAATCAAAATTGCTTCTACAGAAGTAACTAAATATGGAATTCTGCCATGCAGTATCTCACTGGAATCGTCTTCCAAAGACGATTCCAAAGAGATATTGTAAGGAAGCAGAATCTATCAATGAATGAAAACACCAAGTACGATTTTTTGTGATTTTGACTTACGATTAAATTTTTGTAAAAAGTTTAGTAAAACGGGCCCCAGGACCCGATAATCGGGAGGTCGACACAATACTGACACAGCACAACAGCCCTGCGTTCAGGATGAAAACGTTAGCAAAGCGCTGTTTTTACCAAGACTATACTGACCTGATAAAACATGCCTGATAACATTTGTAATGTTATCAGGCAGTCTATTATTAGACACAATTTGCATATTCATGACCTTAATCCAGAACCACTTTCGCCTGAGTGTCTTGAATTCTTCATGGTTTAAAAGAAATAAGCATTGAAAAATGACTACATGATAAATATGATATGTTATCTGGTCTCGGCTGCGATAAATTGTTATGACATGACAATGCCTCGTGGTGATAAATTCTCTCAACCTCGACCGGGACCCGAGGTTATAAAACTTTTCTTGGGCTCAACTTAGAATTTTCTCAAATTTTAAATTTGAATAAATGTATGAAAATAAATAACAACTTGTCAATATTTCCTTTTATGTTAATACATTAAATGAGTATTAAAGCAGAATTGCGGCTTTAATTTCAAATTGAAATTTGAGAACACTTTGAATTGAGAATGAGAAAAGTTTTCTCTAATAACAGCCCTGATAACATTGATATTTTAAGACACCAACATATTATACTCTATGAGACAGGCTGATCTTAACCGGGTCTAGCATAGAAATGTTATTCAGCGTGCCTTGGCATACTTAATAACATTTCTATTCTAGATAAGGTTATCAGCTTTTCTCAACCTAAATCAGACAATAGATTCTTTTTCTCTAATAAACACCAGTTTTTGTACATTCAGATTAGTTTTCGAACGTTCAGTTGACAGGAAATCGAAAACGTGCATTAAGGTAATGGAACCGTAATAGTTCCATAATATTTTGGAACTCATTATTTTTCACAGTGTCAACCGAGGTTTCCTAATGAAATCATTAGGAAACCTCGGTTGACACTGTAAAAGTTCACTACTTCCGAAACGTTGCAGAACTATTATGGATCCAAAACCTTAATTAACGTTATTCGGAACGTTTGCTATCCTACACATGTTTAAAACAGGGATGTCTCTGGTGGCTTTTACAAGAAAAGAAGTCAGGGTTAGCTGTGTCATAAATGCATTTCCCTTTTTCTTAGGAAAGAATATATAAGTTCAATTTAAGGCACAACGTCTTTGTGACAGGAAATTATGTTCATCCAGAACAGTTTCTACTTTTCCCGCATAGTTTTCGGGAACATTTTAACGATGGAAGACTTAAACATCGCAAGAGCAGGTTATTTAAGCTGTGCTTACGCTTTTAAGGTCTGCCGACTTCGATCAATTATTTGTTTTGAGGTCCACATCCATACATTATGCTCTCAAAATTGGTGGTTTTCGTGATCGAGTGATAGAGAGTCGGCTTTTTGATCAAGAGGTCCCGAGTTCAATTCCTGGGAGCGGATTTATATGGTTCCTTCCTTGGCCCACACATTTGGTGCGAGTATTGGTTCAGTTTTAGGAACAGAATCGGGAGTTTTGAATCTAAGTTGTAAGATCATGTATCCCAATCGATGTAAAATAAGTAGGTTGTAAGTTGTAACTATGCATTCAAAATAAATGGTTTCCTTGATCGAGAGGTAGAGCATCGGCTTTTTTATCAAAAGGTCCCGAGTTCGATTCCCATGGGCGGCTATCGATTTTGGTTCCTTTCTTGGCACACTCATTCGGCGTGAATACTGGTTCATTTATAGGAAGCGAAATCGAGAGATTGAATCTACATTGCAAGAACAGGTATGCCGATCGCTGTAAAATACGTAGGTTGAAGTGATCGAGAGGAAGAGTGTCGGGTTTTTTTTATCAATAGGTCCACAGCTCGATTCCCGGGAGCGGCTAATGACTTTTAGCTCGACTGTTTTCAAAGAAAACCCGAGGTATTATGATCACCTTGGCGTCGTTCGCGTTGTCGTTGTTGGCGTGACAAACTTTAACCTTGGTCATAACTTTCTATTGGTAAGTCATAGAGCCTTCATATTTCACACGATCTTTGCTTGGGAAAAGACCTTTCTGTAGATACCAAGTTCAAGGTCATCAGTCAAGGTCAAGGTCATTTTTCAAGGTCAAATCTCTTTAAAAAATTTAACCTTGGTCATAACTTTTGAATGGTAAGTCATAGTGCCTTCATATTTCAAATGATCATTGCTTTGTACAAGACCTTTCTGTAGGTACCACGTTCATTTATTTGCATTTGCCCAAGAATTAATTAACAGCCGAGCGTTGGCACCTGCTTGCGGTGCTCTTGTTGTTCCTTCCTTAGCCTACAAATTTGGCGCGAGTACTGGTTCATTTTTAGGAAATGAGAGTTTTGATTCTAAGATGTAAGGAAATGTATCCCGATCGTTATAAAATGAGTAGATTTAAACCAAGCACGCAAAATGACATTTCAAAAACTGAGACAGTCAGTCGTGTGCAATGATAATAGCCTGAGAATGTTACCATGGATTTCACGGCATCACTATTGTGACATCATTCCAATCTCCAAGACGCTCATCCTACTTAGATTTTTACGATGATCACAATTACTTTTTGAAAAGAAAAATACAGAACTCGTAAATTACTTTTTCCAACAGATCTTGGATTCATTTATTTTTACTACATGTAAACTGGAATGTTCTATCAGAATATAATAATATAGTGTAAACTAATGCATGCAATAGTTTATAAACAAGTGATTTCACAGAGGAACCTTATCATGCATTGAGGCCTGTATTGACCTGATATCACCTGCGCGATAACATTTTATGTTATTGGGGAGTCTGTTTCTATAAAGAATTTGTATATTCATGATCTTTACCAGACTGATATTCAGCAGTATGTCTTTATTTTAACGCTTCATTAGATGTTTCAGCCAAGAAATGATTGATTGATAAATAGAATACTATGTTATGCTTAAATTATCAATTTTTTCTGGTCTCGGCTATAAGAAATTATCATGACTCGGCAGAGCCTCGTCATGATCAATTCTCATAACCTCGACCAGATAACATTGATATTTAAAGACACTGACATATAATTCTCTATCTCAACTTCATCAAATTTGGAAAACTTGTACAGTTAAGATCTAGTAACATCGTCAAATTGACTTTGATCACAATCAAAACCATTTGTGGTGTCCGTGGTCTGGAGGTAGAGCGCCTGCCTCTTGACCCAAAGGTCCTGAGTTCGATGCCCAGGAGTGGCTATCGATCTTGTTTTCTTTCATTGGCCCCCACATTCGGCCAAAGAACTGGTGACCTTTCCAGGAAGCAGAAACGAGAGGGATAACTCTTACTAGTAAAACATGTTTCCCAAGAGATGTAAATTAAATAGCTTTAAAACAAAACCATTCAAAAAACCTGGCCCAGCACTCTATCAGCGCTCTATTCATAGAATTCAAAACATTAACTCAGATCATTTGAATAATCCAAAATACTCAGAAATCATTCAGAAATCAATCTTACATTTGAGCCTGTGCACATAATTTCCAACAATTTCAAATATGCACAAGGCAAAGTCTCTAACCAGCTTGCGCATCCACATAGTCTGACCAGAGTCTTCACTATGTGTTTAGTAGATATATAAGGTGTAATAGTGTCTGAAGGTCATCAGGTAACTTTATAAATTGTATTTACAGTTTGTGCCTGTCAAAGCTACTCATCGTTTGCACCTCACAAACATTTCAAATTGTTGGAAATGTCACGCACAGGCTCATTTCTAATCACTCAAAAACTATGTTCAAATTGATCAACTCATTGATTAGCTGGATTAGATTTTAAAGTGACCTGATTGGTCCATGAAGACACCCAAATTTTATCATAGAACAAAACATAGATTTTATCAAAGGAAGGTTATAATGTTTTGCTAATATCTTTATATTGAACAAAATTAGCAATGTTATATTACATCCCTTTACTTCCATTTCAAAAGCTCGCTTATAGCACTAATTCCTTCTTATTCTGAATTTCACCCAAAAATTTATTCCTTATTTTAAATTCACAATGTTTATAACTGTAAATGGTATTCAATTAAGAGATGAAGAGAGCATCTGTTGGTTTCATTTCAGTATGAAACTAAAAACCTGATCACAATGTATGAATAGGCACAGCAGATTCACACATGAGTGTGATTAAGTATTTAGTTTCATACCTCCATGAATTTAACAAAAAAGTCTCTCCATTTATTACAATTAAATTTCTTGAAGCAAAATTTTAGGGATTTAGACTTAAATATTTGGATTTTTTGAAGGACAAAAAAAGCTGTGTAATCAAAATTGTTTTCATTGAGAAATGAAATCAATTTTTCAGCCAATCACAATGCATAACTCTTGGTGAAATAGAATTAAATTAATGGTTATTCTAACATTTTTTTGGTTAAGAACCTATCCAAAAATGTTGGATAAAATGCTCTTAAAAATCTTGATTAAACATTTGACCCGAAGCTGTGACCTTGACTATGGGCCTATCTGAAAATTTAATTCTTTCAATTGATTGATTGATTGAATGATTGGAAGGAGTTTTACGCCGCTTTTAACATTTTTTCAAATATATTGCGGCGGCTGGAGCACCTAATAGTGGATTCCTGGCATTTCTCTCACCAATACAACCATCACATCCTTTCCTAGCCTCCAGCTGCTATCTCACATAGGTCTACGATTATCAATCCATTGGTGAGAGACAAATAGTCGGAAAGAGCGAGTGCCTCCATTGGGGATCAAACCCTGGACCTTTATTCTTTCAAATGCATAAAAAAATCTAATCATACTAGGGAATATTTGTGTGGACTTATTTTGAAATCTATCGATAAATATTGGAGTTCAGCTTCTGGGGCCCGTTTTACTAAACTTCCTAGGACAAAATTAATTATCAGTCAAATTCAAAAATCGTACTTGGTGTATTAATTCATAGCAAGATTCTGCCTCGCAAAATCTCATTAGTATCGTCTTAAGAAGACGATTCCAATGAGATAATGCATGGCAGAATTCCACATCTATGTGTAGTTACTATTGTAGAAGCAACTTTAATTTTTGACTTACGCAAGAAATGATCGTGAGATGTTTCGTAAAACAGGCCCCTGGTCCGGAAATATACAGATAGGCTGATGCATTCACTAGCAACCTTAAATAGGAACAATTAGGAGGAATGTCTCCCTCTCAGGGTTCCCACAAACTTCATAAACTAAAATTCCCTTACATTTTCCTGACTTTTCCCTGACTAAATTTCAAAATCCCCTTACCAAAATCATCGGTATTTACAGAGCATATGGGATCATAAATAATACAAATCTATCAAAAAAATATGCTGTCTAATTAGATACAATGACAAACACATCCATGCCTTTTCAGAAGAAATTGCCATACCATCATGTTTCTTTTTTCCTTTACTTTCTTTAAAAAAATCCACTTCAGATTCTGAAATTCACTGACTTTTTCCTGACTTTTGCCTTATTTAGAAATTTCCCTGATTAATTTCAAAATTCCATGACTTTTCCCTGACTATGAATTTTTTCTATTTCTCCCTGACTTTTCCCTGACCGAGGGAACCCTGCTCATTAAAAGAGAGATTGACTTAAAGTATGGAAGAATGGACAAAATATGCTTTGCAATCTAGCACATTATGTAAGGTTATGTAATGATACATATATTTGCACAAATAACTGTTAAGAAACACATACAAAAGATAAAAAGAATTGTGAAGAAGTAATATTTACTTTGGAAGCATAGTTTTGTTTTTACATTGATAAATCAAACCTTAAATTCCCATGACTAGCATACACAATGTAAAATAACAATAAAAAATGTCCTAGCAAAATATAAAACTAACCAATATATGATTACTTGAAAAGTTCCAAAACTATATAAAACTAGAAAACAAGCCTTTTTTTAAACATTAAGGTTCTTGCCCATAGAGGGGTCATCCCAAAACTATTGTTAGTGCCTATGCCAATGGGCACTTTCAATAGTTTTGAGAGATCCCCTTGACAAAAACATTGTATTTATGAATATGAACTTTAAACAAGTATATAATATTAACCTTAATATTAGCTGTTGAGTCTTCACGCAAGAAAGCATACAGATTGCTCAAATTTCTATGATTGCACAGAACAAATATTCACAAAAAGTAACAAACAGATTTCTGCACATTGAGGGGTCATCCCAAAACTATTGTAAATGCCTATGTCAATAGGCACTTTCAATAGTTTTGAGATGGCCCCTTGACATAACATTGTTTTGTGAATAAGACCTTTATACATGCATAATATTATAACATTTACTTTATTATTAGCTGTTGAGTTTTCATGCAAGAAAGCATTCAGATTGCTCAAATTTCAATAATTGCACAAAACAAATATTCACAAAAAGTAACAAACAGATTTCTGCACATTGAGGCACTTTCAATAGTTTTGAGATGGCCCCTTGACATGATATTTTTTTGTGAATATGACCTTTAACCTTATCATAAGCTCTTAAATTTTCCTGCAAGAAAGCATACAGATTGCTCAAATTTCAATGATTGCACAAAACAAATATTCACTCAACAAAAGTAACAAACAGACACTTAAGTGCTAATCTTTGAAATACATTGTAGAATAATCTGCTACATATAAAGAAACAACTTTTTTAGAATTTGTGATCTCTTGATTTATCTATTTATAAAATTTTTACTCTATTCCAACATTGTCACTTTGGTATGATATATCTGGGACTAGTTTTCCTATCTTGCAAATCCATGATCATTTTCTTGTCTCTTTAATATTAGAACAAGATCACCTCCTATGGGTGCGTAAGCTTGGCTGTTGGGTGGTAGAGAGTGGAATAAAGAGTTGAAAAGGGGCATAATTTGCACAAAATGCATCTGGAGTTATCTCCTTTAATAGTATAAGTTGCTCCTTTGATAGGGTTCAAAAACTTCAAGTTTCAAGTGAATGCCTCCAGTAGAACCAGAGACATCACAAAATATCGAAGTTTTCACATGACGTTAAAGACAACAATGAAGACGATAATGCCAACCACAACACCAAGGCTATATAGCAATACCACAGATTTTCTCCAAAAAACAGGTGAGCTAAAGATATCAAAACTTTAAGTGGATGCTCATTCCCTTTGCTTGGTGAACAAACAGAAAGATCATTATGCAGTTTTATAATATGACCTAGGGCGCGCTAGTGAAATGAACCCGTTGAATATTTTTGCTATTACACAGGTGTCATTACACTAGTGGAAATACTATGCAAATGAGCCCAGAGCAAATAGCAACGCTATTTTGTACCCGCAAAAATGACGTCATAATCTATTTGTGACGTCAGTTTTTAATAGCGTTATAAGTTTCGTGTAAAATTGAAATGTAAAATTGAAAGAATTTTGACGATTTTTCGTAAAAAATTGGGTCATATCATAAATAGAATATAAAATTTGTGCTCATGAAATACGGAATTTATTAAACTCGTCATCTTAAACAGATAAAAACTTGGCGCAGCCTTGTTTTTATCTGTTTATATATGACTCATTTAATAAATTCGGTATTCCATGACCACTCATTCAATATCCTATATGTATAGACAATAGAAAGATCATTATGCAGTTGTATAGACAAAGTTAAAGTTATCGGGAAGTGGTGGGATTGGTGGTGGATCTTTTGGGATCGTGATTCCTTCCGTTTCCAATAAACGTAACTTAATCTCCATATTCAATAAAATGTCCATGTCTTCTTTTGTCTTTTTGCTTGTCATCTGTGGAAAAATGGAGCATATAATCATTTGTTTCAGTTTTAAATTTGACTAACCATGAGTAGCTAACAAAAGTTATATTTTTGCTTACTTAAAACCTTTTTAAAAGTTCTTCACTCAGAGAATTTCTTGACTAATGAAAATAAGCATAAGTAACATCCTAGTAACCTGAATAAAACATCTCCAAATAAAGAAGATCTGTCATACACTGTTACATTCTCGAGAGAAAATAGATCACTAGATATTTTTTGATAATTTTTCAATTCTTTTGTCAATATTTTATTATCAAACACGAATACCTCTTGACAACACTTGGGCTCATACCTATTTCATACAGGACACAAGGTGTCGATGAGTCAACATGAAACAGTTGTAACTGCCTTTAATCATATTTATAATATGACCTACATCACCGGAGTGAAATAACCCTGTTGAATATTTTTGATATTACACTGGTGTTATTACACTAGTGGAATAACTATGCAAATTATCTCAGAGTGAATAGCAACGCTATTTTGAAACCACGAAAATGATATCATAATTTATGTTTTGTAACATCATTTTTAAATGGCGTTAAAAGTTTTGCGGAAAATTGAAACATTGATTTTCAAGAATTTTGACGATTTTTCGCTGAAATTTGGGTCATATTATAAACAGAATATAAAATTTGTGTTCATAAGATACAGAATTTATTAAACTCATCATCTAAAACAGATAAAAACTTGGCGTAGCCTTGATTTTATCTGTTTATAGATGACTCGTTTAATAAATTCAGTATTCAATGACCACTCATTCAATATCCTCTCTATATATAAACTGTTTCATGCTGACCCATTGATACCATACAGGTTGATCGTAGCCAAAACAGCTCGCTTTCTACTAACTTATTGTGGAAAGACACTTGAGCTAAACTGTTTAACATTTTTAAAGAAAAGTTTGGCAATTTGCTTGAAATCAAATAAAAATTTAGCAATTTAAGGACTATAAACTTCCAATTATCTTCCTGTAAAAATAAAATAACTATACCTCATTATTAAGTAGGGCATCAATGCCATCTAACCATATATGGAATTCCTCCTCATTATGAGCTTGGAAATTATGGAATGTTTCTTCATCTGGCCTGGAACTCTCCAGTTTAATGGAGAAGGCAAACTCTGAAGGCATCTGTAATAGAGAGCAAACACATGAATAAGTACATTTAAGATCTAAGAAGTACCCACTTTGCATCTGTACTTGCATGAAAAAAGACTGAAAACAGATTTAAACCTTTGCTAACTCTTCATCAGCCTAAACACAGGGCAGATGATATCAATTAGTAGTTGCTGTAAATCAAAATACCAAACCAACACATTCATTTTGAGGCCTCATGTTTATCCTTTTCCCTTGTCATGCTGAACAAAAAATCTTGACAAATTTGCAACAAAAGGGAAGTGCTATAAGCGTCAAATGCACTAAATGTGAGAGGGAATTCATTCTGAAAATTAAACTTTTGAGCTTTTCCCGTTTCAAAATAGTAAAAACTGGTGCTATAGACCAAGATCAGAATGCACATTTTGTGCAGGCTGATGTTTGTATTTAGCTCCTGTAATGGCAGGAATATTCCGTGTTCAGCATGACAATGGGTAACATAGATATAAACCAGTTATAGGTAAAACAAGACTGGACACCTTTGAAATATAGGTCAATTTTATATACAATAACAGTTACATCAAAAGACAGACAGTTTACAGCCATTGTTTCAGAGACTGTTATTTTGGCATAGACAATTTTTCAGCAAGAGCTTTTTATTTGCTGATATGAGTCAAAGATGATATTTTTAAAATATCAATCGATTTTAATATGATATAGAAACAATTAAATATATAACTCTCTTGCTATATTATGAATTCAGTAAAAAACCTGTGTCAGCAACCAAAAACATGAATATAAACAGATGCAAACTAGACCTGTCGCAAAGCAGACTAATACCCCCCACCTGCACTTTGTCTCCACTGGTTTTAAGCAACATTTTGTATGTAGTTTCTTGCTTGGTTCTTGAGTAATACTCCCGAAACGAAAAGGTCTATGGACAGATGGACGGATAGATGGACAGACAGACAGACAGAAATGGTGAAACCAATAAACCCCCCTTTACTTTGTAGGTGGGGGGTTAAAATACATGATAACAATAGTATACCTTCTCTATTTAGAAAGACAAGCGAAAATTCACACTGAAAAAACAACATATATTACCTTTTTACTGGCATTTTTGACATGAGGACAATTCTTTCCAACCAGTAATTCACGAATATCGAGGATGTTGACCTTGTTTGGCATCTGTTCAATGGTTGGTTCCTCATTTTCTAAGCAGTCATTATAGTGTAGAGCTTTATGGTTGGGGGCAAGTCTCCAATATTGGTATTTATCTATAAAAGTAAAAAACATGCTTCAAATAAAGTCATTGCAATCAAGAAAAGGTTGGAAACAAGAACAAGATAAATGGTGAATGCTCAGCTTTTGGCTGCTTAACCCTTTGCTGTTTAATCCCTGCTTTTAAGGGCCTGTGTTTTCATGATTGAGAAAACATTGTGAAAAAGCAGAAATTGCTTCTGACAAGCAATTTCTTCTTTTTCCACACTATTTTCTACCTTACTGAATGGTTATTTTTCAAATGAAATCCACTTTAAATTTTCGTCTGCAAAACCTTTGAATTTGGACAGGTCCAAAATTTTGTAAAACAGGAAAGGGTTAAGTAGTGAATAACCAAGAGCACCGCCCACGGATGCCAATTACATAAACCTAAGTTGAAAAAGGGTGCATAACTCTTACAAAAATAATTTCACTTATCCCCCTTTATTATCTGGATAGCCTTCTGAAAGTGATCATAATACACAGATTTTCTCGAAATACCTAAATTGATGTCTGCAAATTGATGTGTCAGCGCAACATTATTGTAAGTGCCTATATAATTATAGGCACTTACATAACTTTTGCAATGAACCCCTCAAAATGCATATCAATAAGGTCTGATACCAAACTCAAGTATTGTATCTTATATAGTAATTTGTTAATGTTCACTTTATTGTTAAGTTTTAGTTGAATTCACCTTAACAAATGACCATACTCTTGTCTTTCTACATTGACCTTTATATTGCCAGACGTAAGTCAGGCTATAAATTCAATCTATTGCCTACTTAATATGAGTATTTCAATTTGAACATTCTTTGAGTAAATAGCCATGTTAAAAAATATTGTTAAAACGTTTGTTGACAGTCAGATTGTCGGACATGTACAGACGTCCACTGGTAAATAATATGGCCCAACCATATAAATCCATTTCAAGTGAAATAAATTATAATATTTCAAGGTGTGTTTGAGAAACACGAATGCCCTAAGAAAAGGCAATTTTCAAAAACTTTGACCTTGACAGATGACCTTAATCTTGTCTTGACCTAGGTATCTTTCAAGGCAGACCATCCAGAATTATCATTATATCGCAAAAGATCATTGTATCTTGAATAGAATTGAAGAAATTGGCAATGTTAAGTGTTTTTATTAAGTTTTGCAGACAGACAGACATACAGACAAACAGACAGATAATAGTAAACAATATGACCCTATCTTTCATGGCAGGGCACAGAAAAAAACTTACTTTTCGCTCTGTTAGCTTTACTGTCAAACTTGGGAAACCTTGACCCTCCCTCTAAATACAATAGTCTGTGTTTTTTAATCAGATCCAAAATCTCTGGTTTGATAATCTCTCTCAATTCTCTGAAATAAACTTTTCATTTTATAAGTTTTGATTACTTAAGACAAGGAGGAGGAAATCCAGGGGGCGGCACTTAATTATTGTAAGACCATATAGACACTTACAATAGCTTTGCACTGATCCCTTGTTTAATGTTTTATATCTAAACTTGACTGTCACAAAGAGGACTAAAACCTCCCCATAATTTCTCATTAGTAATGAAAATCCATTTTCCATCAAAGGGCCATAACTGTCAAAACTCAATGGATCGTAACAAAAACACACTTGCACATCTCTGCTTGATACTGATTACCTTTGTAAAGTTTGAAAGCCCCCCAGAGTTGCCGAGAAATTTAGCAGATTAAAAAAGGTACAAATAGATGCATGGATGGACCAACCAACAAGCTGACTCCTATATACCCCCAAACATAGTTTTTGGTTTATATAATTATAAGATACGATGGAATCAACTAAATTGCATCCCTGATTATAGCAATCAACAACAACTACTTTGATTGTTTGATTCATAACTCAATTCATTATTGTCAGTCATCTATCCTTTCTTAATGATTATTTTGTTGGTTTAATTCTAAATTCTTTAATTCTAATTCTTCCTGGTAACTACAGCTTTTATCTTATAACTATACAAATATCCGTATGATAACATCCCGTATGATATTTTTTATGATATCACATAGTTATTTTTAGAACATGATATAATGTGGTTATTTTTAGAAACTTGCATTTCAGATAGAAACACCGACGAAAACAAGACGAATATAGGTTATAAGATAAATATAATACATTCTTAGTGTATTGTATGAAAAAAATATCAAACTCGGTTGTGAGAATTAATAATTATCTCGGCATAGCCTCGACAATGATCAATTCTCCCAACCTCGTTAGATATTTTTTTTCATATAATACACTAAGTATGTATTATATATTTATCAAGCTATAGTAACAAGGTCTTAGAATTAGACTGATAATTTCCTTGGTAAATAATTTGAATCTTAGTTACAGTTAACAACATCGTGAAATTGACAAGGTGAATGATTTGGGAATGAGTTTGGAATGAAATTGAATGAGTGTGTGGAGCGAGTTTTGAGTGAATTTAATGGGAGGTAATCCTTTATCGCAAATTTTGTTCTGGGTGAACAAAATTTGTGATATTGATTACCTCCCTTTAATAAAAAATGCATTCAATTCTATGCAAACCTACCTATTTCTTCAAGAACCTATGAGAAGCCAAGAATTTGAATTGTGTCAGTGAAATCGCGATTTTTCTATATCAAAATTTATTTTGAATGACGTTGCTTATTCAATACTTTCCGATGGGTTTGAGCGTTTTTGAATGGTTTGAGTGAGTGTTTGGAATGAATGATTGGAGCGCTGAGTGAGCGATTTAGAATGATTTTGATTGAGGTTAATGTCAATTTCACGATGTAACTAACTGTATTAGAATATTAGCTTTCACAATCTTAACTTAGGTTTCCTAATGAAATCATAAGGAAGCCTTGGTTGACACAGTTGAATTTCATGACTTCAGAAATGTTGCAGAACTTTTACAGATCCACTACCTTTAGGGCTACAGGCCCAAAACCTCAACCTAAACTAGATGTGTTAGTGAAACACAAATGCCCCCGTAACAGCCATCTCTCGATAAGGCAAAGGTTAAGTTTTCGGGTTAAGTTTTCGGACAGATGGACGGACAGACAGCCAGATGGACAGACAGACAGACAGATGGACATGAGTAAAACAATATGCCCCCGATCTCTCGATACAGGGGCAAAAAAAATAGCCCTGCCCCCTGTTGACTTACAATATAGGTTTAGCGGAAGCTTTGTGTTCATCCTTTTTCTGTCTCTCAGCCTCCCAGATCTTTTTGAGCTCCGGATACGCAAACTGTGCCAGTTTTGTCTTGAACTTTTCAAACGTATCTGGTATCAGATGTTTCTCCTTTTCTGTTGGGTTCCTATCCAGTGATCGGGCTATTTGTTCTTTAACAACACTTAGTACCTTAAATTATAAAACAGACGGTAATCTGATGGCTCATATTAACCTGCTATTATGATAATACATTGCTGTGCAATTTTTCTAGAATACTGGAATTGCATCACCAATTTTCATTGTGTATATAGAGGATAATCGTTTATTTCAGTGTAAGATTGATTTATATTTCATTGAGTGAACAATAAAAGCTATATTTTCAAGAGTGGCAGAGCCACGAGTGAAAATATAGCTTTTGTTGTTCACGAAATGAAATATTAATCGATCTTACACGAAAAACAAACAATTATTCTATTTCTTTAATGCAAAAATGAGACAAAATGTGAAATTTCTATGACATATTTTCCTAAAGCGCGTCATTTTGCATGTGATTGCTATGCAACGTTCATCGTGACGTCACTTATTTCGCCCCGCATAGATGACGTCAGATAGGATGAAATGCATAAAAGCAGGGTATAAGTTTTTGATAATTTCACTGTTTTTGCGGTGAGATTATCAAGTGATAATCTATTGTTATTTCTGGATAAACCACTGAAAAGCATTAAAGAAAACAAAATTAAAATTTAAACCCTTTGTTGTTTGATCCCTGCTTTTTATGTGCCTGGGATTTTATGATTGAGAAAACATTGGAAAAAGAAGAAATTGCTTCTGACAAGCAATTTCTTCTTTTTCAACACTATTTTCTACCCTACTGAATGGTTATTTTTCAAATGAAATCCACTTTAAATTTTCGTCTGCAAACCTTTGAATTTAGACAGGTCCAAAATTTTGTAAAACAGGAAAGGGTTAAGTTACAATAGAATTTATTGTCATTTGGATCTGTACCTCACATTTATTGCCCTTTAGCTCTCTTACTTATTTGAAGCCTTCGTATGAATGGTATCTATAAGACTGTGACTTACTTAATTATTTTCCGTTTTATCAAGTGTTAAGGAAGTTGCAAACAAGAGTTAACATTCAGGTAGAAAAACATGGGGGAAAATGAGGAAATTGCTTTGACAATGACATTAAGGCTATAGCAATCACTCATATTTTTCTGACAAAACAGCTGAACTGATAAAGGGAAAAGGGTAAGTACAAACCTTTTCAAAGTCCTCTCTGGAGGCCCTCATTTCCTTCCATGTTCTGTTTAACAGCTGTATACAACTTGAGAAAAATTCTTCTACTGGTTTATCTACACTGAATATCATTGGGTAGTACAGGTAATCACTTTCATTGGCTGAAAAATCAAAGATGCTTTTTCAAACAAAGACATAATTTCAAAAATATTAAACCAGGGGACAGTTTTACTAAACATCTTACGTAAAAATCAATTGTAGGTCAAAATCACAATTGCATCTGGTATTTTCATTCATCATTAGATTCTGCCTTGCATTATCTCATTGGAATCATCTTTAGAGGATGATGAATAGCATAATTCCATATTTAGTTACATGTACTACTGTAGAGGCAACTTCAATTTTTGACCTTTGCAAAAAATGATAGTAAGTTGTTCGGTAAAACAGGCCACTGGACTTTAGCCTTGTCATCATTTGTCAAAGATATCACTTGTGAAATATCAAAGCACTTATAAATCAAAAGAAATGTCTTATATCAAAAATACTGGTATTTAAGAAGCAAAATGACAGGATGAAGTTTTCCCCTATTCCTCTCATGCTGTTCTTATTCCTGTTTCACACAAAGCTTAGTAAACAATAAAGACTTACGTCAGTCTGTAGGGTCATGCTTACCAGAGAAAATGATAACAATTTTAACTTAGGGGCCCAGACTTCAAAAATTCAACATTTAACATAAGGAGTATGGGTTTTTTCCCCCATAATCTAGGGGCCCAGCCCAAAATCTATGGGCCATGGGCAACTTGACGCCTACTAGTCCTTTAGCTGCTTACTATGCCTGCTTCCTACTTAATTAATGAGGTAAAACTTAAGCCTGACTGGGTGAAATATTGCAAAAATTGGCAATTTGCTAGATGAGAAATACAGTGAAACTTGCATAAAGCCACCACTTAGGGGACCAATAAAAAGCGGTCACTTAAGAGAATGGTCGCTTATTACAATATTTCGTGAATGATAAGACAGGTCATTTTGATAGCATATATACATTGTCACCTAAGTCTTACCGAATTCTATGGTGTTAGAATCCATCAGAATTGTCTCATTGAGACGATTCTAATGAGTCATACACATTGGATTGCAAAAAAATATCCACTTTTTCAGAGATTTTGCTTATGTTGAAGGGATTTTTTATGATAGTCGTTAAATACATTTGGTCGCTTAATAGATGTAGTTGCTCGAGCAATATTGACTGTAATTTCAATTCAGATTCAGTAGCATAAAGGCAAGCTGGTCTTAACCAAGTCAAGAACTGCAGAGTTATTATGCAAACCAAACATAAAAATACTTCAGTCAGTTATAAAAGAGACTGAGGCAAAAATTAGTTATATGAGATTACTTACGAGGTTCACCTATCCGTAAAATATTGCAGATTATTTCTGTCAGACGAATACTGGCTTGTACAAAGGGACAATCCTGCTCATTGGCACGACCACTGTTTTCTAGCACTACCTATAGAAATGAGCCTTTGAGTGACATTTCCAATAACTTAAGATGTGTGCAAGGCACAAACTTTGAGAAGCCTAGATAACCACAGAACACAATACAAATTTTTCCTGAACCCCTTAAAAGGGGTAAAGACCAGATCTTTCTATAGAGCACATAGTGAAAACTCTGGTCAGAGAAGAATCTGGTCAGACTGTGCAAATGCACAGGCTGGCTAGATCCTTTGCTTATCATTCATGTTAAATTGTTGGAAATGTCACACACATGCTAATATACGTAAATGAATTTCATTAACCCATACAAAATAACCAATTTTTCTGTCCCTATAAATAAATCCACCCACCCCAAAACAAAGCTTAAGAAATTATTGTAGTACTGCCAGTAATACCCGAAAGGGGAGCTAGGCAGTATATATAGAAAAATAGATAGATAGAATATTAATTAGAGTATAATATTTAATAAGTACTCTTTAATCAACATATTATGGTTCAAAGACTCAAGTGTTGCAATGAAGACCTTGCTTAAGGTTTGGGGAGGCTATATTGACCATTCTTTCATTAAATGCTTAGCTTTTTGTTTTCTACTTTTTTTTACAGGAAGAAAGTTCTTACTGTCACATATTTCAATTCTAACAACAAATTGTTCCAACATGACTCTTTAGGGCTTAACTCTTGAGAAGAATAAAGGACTGTTAAAATTAAATGACTGTTGAAATCAAATGAAACCTACCTTTATATACTGTTCTTTATGAACTTGTGCGAAATAAATCATATTATCTAAAGCCAGTAACCCAGGGGGAGTAACTTCAAAATCTAACATTGGAGTTGTCTGGTTCTAGAACAGAAAAGGTACAATTTTGTATACTTAAGAACAGGAAAAATATAATACTGCATTATCAAGAATAAAAAAGTACCATACTGTGCATATCTTTTAACAGAAAAAGTTTCATCTTATAAATTTTAGATCATAAAATATACAATACTGTATATCTTGATAAGTCTAACAGCTTGAAATTGAAATAACACCAGATGTTCATTTCATATCAAACAAGTTATATTTCCTAGTTCGATCACAATGAAAATCAACTGGATTCCATAGATTTCCATTTTTGTTCACATGAAATTCTAATCATATTGCATTATGATATAATTTAATAAATCCTATTAAATATGTGTTATTGAATATAAAAAGTTATGAATTTAGGATTAAAATCAATTTCATGAGAGTGTAGAAATCTAGTTTCAAAAAAGCCAAGATACAAGCAGAAATATACTTGCTCTTAGAGTTTTTCACTTACAGAAAATCCCAACTTTTTGTAATCTTTTGAGACCGCAGACTTTCTGGAAGCATTTTGATCTGCCATATCAGAGAAATCAAAGGCTATTCTTCTCAAATCTTCAATCACTTTTGTCACATGGGTCACCTTAAAGCAAGGAAAAAAATATATAATACATCCTTAGTGTTTTGTATGAAAAAAATAATCTAATGAGGCTGAGAGAATTGATAATTGCCAAGGCTCTGTCGAAACAATTATCAATTCCCACAACCCAGTTAGATATTTTTTCATACAATACACTAGGTACATGTATGTATTATATTAATCTTAAAAACTCTATTTGCCTTGTTTATGTCAATTTTTCTAACAGAAACTCAAGTTTTTAAAAATAACCGCATTATGTCATTGTTTTAACAATAACAATGTGATATCATAAAAGTATCATATGGGTTGTTATCACATGGATATTTGTACAGTTATAAGATAAAATCCTCATTCTGTCAAATTATTTATTTTTCGAAACAAAATGCCAGGATCTCTCTTGCAAAAGTTTTCCCACCATGTATGGGCCATGTTACTTTGAACAGACCCTGTCTTTCGGCATAATGATTCTTCATTTCTACTGTATGACTTTGAACTCAATCTATTAATGAATATTGAAACTCCTACATTTCACAGAAAATCTTTTTGCCATATAGTTCAGTTTCAAGTAAAAAAGATGTGTTTGTTAGCAAGGGTTGTTTTTACTAAGAAAGTTGGACCAAATATTGGCCCCTTCCCCTTTGGGAGATTTTCCCTAAAATCAAAATTTCCCCTTATACTTCAATATTCCAACATTTACAAGGTTATTTAATTCAATAATTAAAGAGCTTTGATTATCAGTCTACAAACTGCCGATGCTTCTAAAATCTATTTTTGTTTGTAGAAAGACTTTCAAAAAATTTAAGCAAAATACACAACTTTTTTTTTCTTCATTTATTTGACATTGAAAAATAACCTTGACCTTGACTGATCTTCTTGGAGCTGATAGCAAAAAGCTCTTGTCACAAGCATTTTTAAAGTCTCTATCACTAACGAATAAAAAGTCTTGGCCAATGTTAAAAGTTTCTGGGGTGACAAACTGACAAACAGAAAAAAAACAAGCAAATTCGTTGAATTGATATCCCCCGCCGAACATATTTTCATTGTCAATGGAGATTATATCAAACTTAGGTACAGGTTATCTTTTATCTACATCAACCTATAGTTTTCAAGAAATAGCCCGGAAACGAATGTCACTCTGTATGTATATGGCTTAAACAGTCAGGGGCAGTAACTCTAAATTCGACTGTCGAACTGGGTAACCCCGACGATATGCGCATGTCCTCTTTGTAGTGAAGCTATGTGCCAAGTTTCATTGAAATCCGGTCTACAGTTTTTCAGAAATAGCGCGGAAACGAATATCACTATGTATGTATATGGCTTAAACAGTCAGGGGCAGTAACTCTAAATTTATCAGTCTAACCTGGTAACCCCAACGATATGCGCATGTCCTCTTTGTAGTGAAGCTATGTGCCAAGTTTCATTGAAATCCAGTCTACAGTTTTTAAGAAATAGCGCGGAAACGAATATCACTATGTATGTATATGGCTTAAACAGTCAGGGGCAGTAACTCTAAATTCAACAGTCGAACTGGGTAACCCCGACGATATGCGCATGTCCTCATTGTAGTGAAGCTGTGTGCCAAGTTTCATTGAAATCCGGTCTATAGTTTTTCAGAAATAGCGCGGAAACGAATATCACTATGTATGTATATGGCTTAAACAGTCAGGGGCAGTAACTCTAAATTCGACGGTCGAACCGGGTAACCCCGACAATATGCGCATGTCCTCATTGTAGTGAAGCTGTGTGCCAAGTTTCATTGAAATCCAGTCTACAGTTTTCAAGAAATAGCGCAGAAACGAATATCTCTGTATGTATATGGCTTAAACAGTCAGGACCAGTAACTCTAAATTTATCAGTCTAACCTGGTAACCCCAACGATATGCGCATGTCCTCTTTGTAGTGAAGCTATGTGCCAAGTTTCATTGAAATCCAGTCTACAGTTTTTAAGAAATAGCGCGGAAACGAATATCACTATGTATGTATATGGCTTAAACAGTCAGGGGCAGTAACTCTAAATTCAACAGTCGAACTGGGTAACCCCGACGATATGCGCATGTCCTCATTGTAGTGAAGCTGTGTGCCAAGTTTCATTGAAATCCGGTCTATAGTTTTTCAGAAATAGCGCGGAAACGAATATCACTATGTATGTATATGGCTTAAACAGTCAGGGGCAGTAACTCTAAATTCGATGGTCACACCAGGTAACCCCAACGATATGCGCATGTCCTCTTTGTAGTGAAGCTATGTGCCAAGTTTCATTGAAATCCAGTCTACAGTTTTCAAGAAATAGCGTGGAAAGGAATATCACTATGTATGTATATGGCTTAAACAGTCAGGGGCAGTAACTCTAAATTCAACAGTCGAACCGGGTAACCCCGACGATATGCGCATGTCCTCATTGTAGTGAAGCTGTGTGCCAACCTTCATTGAAATCCGGTCTATAGTTTTCAGAAATAGCGCAGAAACGAATATCACTATGTATGTATATGGCTTAAACAGTCAGGGGCAGTAACTCTAAATTCGACGGTCTACCGGGTAACCCCGACAATATGCGCATGTCCTCTTTGTAGTGAAGCTATTTGCCAGGTTTCATTGAAATCCAGTCTCCAGTTTTCAAGAAATAGCGCAGAAATGAATATCTCTGTTTGTATATGGCTTAAACAGTCAGGGGCAGTAACTCTAAATTCAACAGTCGAACTGGGTAACCCCGACGATATGCGCATGTCCTCATTGTAGTGAAGCTGTGTGCCAAGTTTCATTGAAATCCGGTCTATAGTTTTTCAGAAATAGAGCAGAAACGAATATCACTATGTATGTATATGGCTTAAACAGTCAGGGGCAGTAACTCAAATTCGACGGTCGAACCGGGTAACCCCGACAATATGTGCATGTCCTCTTTGTAGTGAAGCTATGTGCCAAGTTTCATTGAAATCCAGTCTACAGTTTTCAAGAAATAGCGCAGAAATGAATATCTCTGTATGTATATGGCTTAAACAGTCAGGGGCAGTAACTCTAAATTTATCAGTCTAACCGGGTAACCTCAACGATATGCGCATGTCCTCTTTGTAGTGAAGCTGTGTGCCAAGTTTCATTAAAATTGGGTCTATAGTTTTCAAGATATAGCGCGGAAACAAATATCACTATGTATGTATATGGCTTAAACAGTCAGGGGCAGTAACTCTAAATTCGACATTCGAACCGGGTAACCCCGACGATATGCGCATGTCCTCATTGTAGTGAAGCTGTGTGCCAAGTTTCATTGCAATCCGGTCAATAGTTTTCAAGAAATAGAGCGGAAACGAATGTCGGACGGACGGACGGACGGAAGGTCGGACTGACATGGCAAAAACAATATCCCCCCCCCCCCCCCCCCCCCCCCCGAAAAATTTTTTCGGCAGGGGATAACAACTTAAAAATGCATTAAATTCTGACACTGAAACAAAAAGTTACCTTCTATCTACAGTCAATATTGCTTGTATGACCTGTTCTATAAAGCAATCACATTTATTAAGGGACCATACAAAAAGTCCCTTTCCCGTTTGCAAATTCTCTGAAAAAATGGACATTCATAACAAACAATTGTTTATTATTGAATCTCATGTTGTTGGAACTGGCCTTTAAATATTATATTGAGCAGCCATTCCCATAAGAGAGCACTTTTGCTGCTCCCCTAAGTAGCCCCTTTATGCAAGTTTTATACCTGAGTTGCATCTGTAGTCTGTAGTTTGGTCAACATTCTTTCTTCATACATATTCAACATGAGCCTTTGTAGTTTATATAACTGATGAGCCATTTCTGGTCCTATGTTGGGGGTACCCAAAATACCCTGAAGGAAACAAGAGGGCAGTTGGCCCTGGGTCGCTCACCTGAGAAAAAAGCTTCATTACCTAGGTATGTCCATGCAACCACAGAAAAAGAGATTTTCACTTATTAAATCAGATAACATTTGAATAAATCCCCCCCCCCTCTGCTCCTCTCCTGGTCATTATTTATTTAAGCTTTTTCATAAAAGGTCTTTGATCAGCTAATCTATGCCAGATATACAGGCTGAGTCTGAGACTTTTAAAGTTTTCTTTAATGAGTTGATCAATCCATGTCAAATATAAAGGCTGTAGGGATTCAAAATTCTCAACAAAGCACTCCCCCTCCCCCAAGATGCTCTGCACCTGGTACAGTCATTATTTTAGCTAATTCAATTAATGTCCATATGCTGATCATCCATACCAATTTTCAAGTCTGTAGGGCTCCTGGTGTAGAAGAAGTTTAAAGATTTCAAAAATGATCCAAAGTACTACCCCCTCCCCATGACACTCAGCACCTGGTGATCCTACAGTCATGATTTTAGCTATTTTTATAAATGTCAATATACTGATCACCCATGACAATTTTCAAGTCTGTAGGGTTCCTGATCCAGGAGAAGAATAAGGTTAAAGATTTCAAAATTGATTCAAAGTACTACCCCCTCCCCCCTAATGCTCCGCATCTGGTGGCCCTACATTCATGATTTTAGCTATTTTATTTCAGATCCATATGCTTATCATCCATGCCAATATTGAAGTCTGTAGGGCTCCTGGTTCTTTAAAAGATGAAGGTTAAAGTTACAAAATTTTCACAAAAGTACTATCCCCTCCCCCCTGGTGCTCCGCACCTGGTGGCATTACAGTCATGATTTTAGCTATTTTTATTAAGGTCTATGAGCTGATCCTCTATGCCAATTTTCAAGTCTGTAGGGCTTGTGGTTCAGAAGAAGAAAAAGGTTAAAGATTACAAAATTTTCACAAAAGTACTACCCTCTCCCCCCTGGTGCTCCGCACCTGGTGAATCTACAGTCATGATTTTAGCTATTTATATAAAGGTCCATATGCTGATCATCCATGCCAATATTCAAATCTGTCAGGCTCCTGGTTCAGAAGAAGAAGAAGGTTAAAGATTACAAAATTTTCACAAAAGTACTACCCCCTCCCCCCTGGTGCTCTGCACCTGGCAGCCCAACAGATATGATTTTAGCTATTTTTATTAAGGTCTATGAGCTGATCATCCATGCCAATTTTCAAGTCTGTATAGCTCCTGGTTCCAAAGAAGAAGAAGCTTAAAGATTACAAAATTTACCCAAAGTACTACCCCCTACCCCCTGGTGCTCCGCACCTGGTGGCCCAAAAGATATGATTTAAGCTATTTTAATTCAGGTCTATGAACTGATTATCCATGCCATGTTTTAAGTCTGTAGGACTACTGGTTGAGAAGAAGAAGAATTTTAAAGATTTTCTTAAAATTTCACCTTTTGTTGCCATGGCAACCAGATGGATTTCAATTCTTTTAGCTATTTTTGAAGGGGACTACCTAAGCAACATTTCAGTAAAATTTGGTGTTAATTGGCCTAGTAGTTTAGGAGGAGATGTCATTTAAAGAAATTGTTGACGGACGTCAGACGACGGACAACGACCAACGACCAACGGACGGACGCCGGACGAAAGGTGATCACAATAGCTCACATGAGCACTTCGTGCTCAGGTGAGCTAAAAATACACCAATATCAAGGTTTTGTCATTCATTTAAATTTTGGTCTTTAAATGCTACAAATTTGCTTATTCAAGAATTAAGCAATGAAAGAGGTTGAAAACGGTCTCATTTGGAAAGGAATAAGGGAAAAAGGAGGAACTGATGTTATAAGCCATTTCATCTTATTGGACATAAAAGTTCCTCTAGTATAAAACTAAAGAGATATAAAATTCAGACAATGTACAAGAAAGAGTTAAGCCAGTTGTAGGCTGGGAATTATAGGACATTATAGGACATGTCATGGGATGTTATTTGAGACAATTAGTTGATCAAGAGACTAGAATAAAAATGTGATAAAGCGAGTTCAACTGTTATGATCAGCTTGTCTCAATTAAATTCAAGTACCAGATTCTTTTTCTCACATTAACAACATTTTTTATGTCAGATATCATTTTCTGAAATGCTCTGATGACAGAAATATCCCATAAATGTGTGTTAGATGATCTTACACATGTGTAAGACAAAGATTTCTCTGATGCCTGTTCATTGTAGAAGACAATGTTGACTATGTGAGAAATTTACATATCAACAAGTTTTTCAGACCTGAGATTAAAATAAATTGTTTTATGTTTTACTCAATCATTCAGATTTCTCAATGGATTTCACTAAACAATTTTAATGAACAACCAGTGATATTATCCGCCAAGCGAAGGTGGGTGAAGACGGATAACTGTATTTAAAAATCTTACCGACTGTAGAACTGTTCTAAAGTTCCTTGATTGGAAAAAGTCTGCCAGTAACTGAAATGTACAAGTTGTATCAAAGATAAATCAAAGCCAAACAAGAAGTAAACAGAGGCCCGGCGAGATATTCCTTATCATGATACATTCATATGCTATAGAGTTTATATAATAGGTGAATTGTCAAGCAAAAAGGGACCATCTGGGTAGTGCACAAAGTGTCAAACCTTTTCATTTTTCAGACTGTGCAGATTGCACAGACTGACTAAGGCCAAAATTTTTCAAATAAGTGCTGACACCAAGGATCTTACTCAAGAATAATTGGAGTAAAATAAGTTATTCTATGGTATCGTATGGAAATAAATAAAATGCATGACGCCACCAAGGAAAAGCTAACTCCTAAAGATGATAGAGTAAACTACCTTTTGTTTTTCTGGATCAGATCTTATAAAGATGGCATTAATTAAAGCAAGAGCACCTTGTTTGACATCATTACTGGAGCTGAAAAATTAAATTATATGAAATATGAACAAAGAACTAATCTTAAAAGTGCATAAAGTGTTGACCCTAGTCAGTCTGCACTGAGTGTGCAGACTGACTAGGGTCGAAACGTTTTGCACTTGGCTGATTTCTGAATCTTGAATGGTCATTCTATCTACCCATGTAAGAATTTTTGAAATGTGACCTCTGAGTTAGTGACAATCTGGGTAGTGCATAAAGTGTGAACCCTAGTCAGTCTGCACTGAGTGTGCAGACTGAGTAGGGTCAAAACTTTTTGCACTTGGCTGATTTCTGAATCTTGAATGGTCGTTTTATCTTCCAGTGTAAGAATTTTTTAAATTTGACTTCTGAATTAGCTCTGCTTGATCCCTTTTTCAAATGCTTATTTTTTTGGAAACAAAATTATCTCTATTTGTGTTATAATATCTACAAATGACTTTTGATAAGATCTTTCATCATACCAAAAAAGAGCATGGCAACTAAAATAGGCTTAAAGTTTGATTTTTTTGTTAAGGTTCATTAAAGACAGACAAACAGAAAGACAAACTGGATGCAAGACAGACGGATAACTAAAAAATGATCTACCCCCAATCTTTTAACAGAGTTATCCCCCTTGAAAGTATATGTTGCTTTTTTGGTAGTGAGCATGTTTGCCCAATTTCAAGTGAATGCCTTCAGAAATATCAGAGATGTCAAAAGATATAAAAGGATTTTTAAGAAGACAACATCAAAGCCAAAGCAATGCCTTGGGTATTTTCTGAAAACAGTTGAGCTAAAAATATATATTTTAAGCTATTTTGGCAATATTAATTATTTAGTTTATTTTTTAAAGGCAGAAAGTGAAAAAAAAAGTTGTGATACAGGCTAATGTTCACTTTCTCCTTGTCTCCCAATCTTTTCAATATATATTTTTTTTCTTCAATGCATAACCCTTATGATTTATCTTACCTTGACATATAAGGGAATATTTTGTCTACAGTTATAAAATGTTCCAGATCTGTTACTTGAGTACTGCAAATAAATTATGAGCGACAAGGTTAATTCATAGAAAAGAAACAATATCCGATTTTCTTAAAACCCTTCTTAAGCTATTTGTGATATAAATCTGTTATTGACGAGCCTTTCTTAGACAGTATTGACTAAGATCAGCCTGCATTGCCATGCAGACTGATCTAAGCCTATTCAATCTGATTTTTACTAAATCATTGTGGAAAAACTTGAGCTATAATAAGGAACATTTTGTAAAATTAATGTTAATCCATCAATAAATACAAAAGGAGTTGTGTTGACACAAAAACATACATTAACCCTTGTCATGCTGAATAAATTTTGGCTAAAAATCTGCATCAAATTCAAAGGGCTAAAAACACTGAAAGTACCAACTGTAGGTCAATTTTTATTTGAAAAACTATGTCTATTGACAATTCTGGTTTGAAAGTGAGAAACAGGTGGTGTAGACCAACATCAGACTGCACATATGTGCAGGCTGATGTTTGTCTATAGCTCCTGCCAAAGTAGGAATATTCCGGGTTCAGCATGACAAGGGTTAAGGTCCATTTTTCCTTGTTGTAGCATTATTTTACTAAACTGTCACAATATGGGCATGTCTACATGATATGGAACACTCTGTGAAAATTAATGTGAATCTATCTATGAATATTAATGAAGAAGGAGTTGTGTTAACAAGGGCATTAACATTTTATACTTAAAATTGAGCCACATAATTTCTTATCCACACTCTAGACTTCAATTCTTACCTATGTGAAACAATATTTTCTAGAATCTCCAAGGCTGGTGATATACAACCATCACTTGTAGCTCTAGCCCCAGACACACATTCAGCTACCTACAATGTAGAATCAATGCATCATTATATACCCACAACTTAAAAACCTTTCCAATAGGAACACTAAAATTAAGGTCCCTGTGATTTTAAACATAAGAAAACATTTGTATTATAATATATAGGTTCAAGGAATGCCCACTCCATGAGAATTTGTCCGAAGTTTGACCTTTATAATTACATGGTGTATGAGCCTTGACCTGGATGATAAATGCTTAAATGTGCATTTTAGAGAAGAAATGTAAACATAAATGAACCTGTACGAGACATTTCTGCGTGAGTTACAAACATTGAGTAGGGTTGTCAACGACATAATGCAATACCAATATAAGCCAACCATCAGAAGTTGAATTAATACCTTTTCATTTTGTCTATAGTGCATGGTGAAGATTCTGGTCAGAATGTGCGGCTGCACAGGCTGTCCAGAATCTTCAATTTGCGCACATTTGAAATCGTTAGAAACGTCACGCACAGGCTCAAATATAAATAAAACTTTCTTACATGTTTAGTAAAATCCTTGTCCACATTATTCCAGCAGTCATTTTGTTGGGGGTGGTTATCCATTAATGACACAAACGATTTCAGAAGATAAATCAGGGTATCACCAGAACTGGAATAAAAATTTCATAACCGAAATGTACATATAATAAGGAGATCAAAATCTAGCATCTACAGCTAGATAAACAGTATCTGGGCCCAAGGTTAAAAACTTTTCTCATTCTCAATTCAAAATTTTCTCTCAAAGTTCAATTTGAGATTAAAGCCCTAATTCTGTTTTCATCCTCATTTTAATGTATTACCATGAAGGAAAATATTACAGATAAATTGTTATAAATAACAATTTATTTATATTATCTTTTATTTATATTTTCATTTAAGGTAGTGGACCTGTAATAGTTCCACAATGTTTATGAAGTAATGAACTTTAACAGTGTTTAAGGAAGGTTTCCTAATGATTTTCATCAGGAAACCTTAGTCAACATTGTGAAAGATAATATTGTCGGATATGTTTCAGAACTTTTATGGGTTCACTACCTTAAGTTTAAAATTTGATGAAATTCTCAGTTAAGCCTGTGAAAAGTTTTATAAACTAGAGCCCTGATTGTTGCTGCCAATCAGAAATCAGTGGACCAATTGGCTAGCGATCCATAAATTCCAGCGATCTATAAATTCCAGTAATCCATCAAATTCCAGCTGTAGTTACAGTATTTGAGTCATCCTATAACAATATGTTTCAAAATATAATTATCTCATTTGTTAAGATATTTTCTAAAACCTGCATCCTTTAAAGATAAACAACTAAAAGTTTTTTAACTTTTCGTCTTATTTTAGGGACCAAAGTAAAATGACATTATACAGGAGTATTAAGGAGGAAAATTCGGCTATTACAATTCTTGGGTAATCAGATAAATCAAGAATGAAAATCTGAGAAACAATTCCAATGAGCACCCTTGATCCCACTCATGCAGTTTACTGCATATTCTTGCACAAAAACTTTGGCTGACAATATAGATTAAGCAGAGTCTATTCTAGGAGGGGGGATTGCCCATTTTAGCACATACTTTTGAGGAAAAAAAAACAAAATATTTTTTAACATAATGGGGGATTTTTTAAGATAGAGAAAGAGCAAAAATGTACAGACATACAGGGCCAACTGATTTCAGGCCCAGATGGGTCCCCATTGTTTTTTCAGCCAGAAACTAGCCCTACAATCAGACTGAAGAATGTTTCAAACCATCTTCAAAATAAATTCCTTTTTGCACATAAGTGCACATGCAAAGCAGGACATAACTGATCTATATTGAATGCAGGCCTGGTTTCTAGCTAAAAACAACAGCAACGGGACCTGTTCAGGCCAGAATTAAGTTGGCCCAGAGTTCAATCATAACCAGCACTGCCTATTTTCTTTCTACTGAATTATTATGAGAAAAACCTTAAACAACTTAGTTTCCTATTGAAATTAAATTTTGTTATAATCGAATTGCCTTTTGAACTTTTGGTACATTAGTGCAAATGTATCAAAGATTTAAAAGGCAATTTGTTTAAAACAAAATTCAATTTCAAAGGGATAAGGGTTATTACAGAGCTCGTAGGAATAATTTAGAAATAATTGTTTCTATAATTCTAATTTATTCCCCATTCCAATTTTGGTACATCGAAATAATAATGCATTACTTACTACTGTTTATGGCCAGCTGCAACAAAACTAACAATCAACTTTAGCCCTTCCTTTTGGATGAATTCTTTGGCAAATGTCTCGTCATTGGCCTTGATCTGGAGTGACTTGAGCGCTTCATATTTCTCATCTCGAGCACCATGTTGTAGTTTATCAATGATGGCTTGTGTAGCTTTAGTCTAAAAATTCAAACACAAATAGGGAGATTTTTTCTGACCTATTTCATAATAATATAGCACAAGTCAATTCATTTATTGTAACAGTAATACAAGCCGTGTTTATTCTAGGATTTCAAATATGTGGTGGATGTCAGCGCAAAAATTGCAGCAATGGAGAAATATGGTATTTTTGCCCTATGGTTATAGTAAAAAAATCCCCCACAAATCCAAAAGATACGGGGGATCTTTGAAAAAAGTGGGGGAATCCCCCCAAACCCCCTGCCTAGAATAAACACTGTACAAGATTTCCGTCTTAACACTTTCTAAGCTGTTCACAGCATATTCTTGGAGTAAACAAAGCCTTGGCAGACGGTTTAGAGTAAGAACAGCCTTCTACTGTTGGGCGATCGGTTTCAAACCTCGATCGATAATCAGTTTTAAATTGGAAGTAAATCAACTGATGAAAGATTGTACAATTGTTTTGTTAGAAATTAAAAACAAAATTCCCAGTATCATGCTTTGAAGAATAGAATTTGAAAGCTTAGTTTAAACTCATGACCTAATGACTCTTTCTGAAGATTTTTCAACCAACCTAATGGCTCAGCATCAAACAGTTGTAACTGCCTATAAACATATAGGCAGTTACAACTGTTCCACTCTGAGCCATGTTGGTTTTGAAAACAATAGATATATATATAATGGCTTTGATTTATGTGTTAGGAACTGATTAATTGGTTATTAAATTTCTAAGTTGATTATAACAATTGAAAGCCCAAACAAACTGATTATCAATTATAATCGATTAATCTGCCTATCACTACTGTTTACACAATCTTGCATTCTGATTCCAGCCTTCCCATCCTGTACTACATTACCTGCTTTCTGCATAAAGAGCAGCCGTAATAGCAAGAGGTTACTAAGCATATCAGACTATCATTCAAAAGGTCCTGATGGCTGCACTCATTTCTTTACAACTATTTGTCTTACACCAATGGATTGATAATCCTTTGATTTGTTTAAATAGAGTCTTACCCCGCTTTCAACAATCTTTCAGTTATATTGTAGCGGCTTGAGCACCTAACAATGGATCCCTGGCATTGTTATCAAAAGTACTACCATCACATCCTTTCCTAGCCTCCAGCTGCTATCTTGCATATGTCTAGAAATTATCAATCCCTTGGAGGATTGATAATCATAGACCTATACATTTGGGACAGCAGCTGGAGGCTAGGAAAGGATGTAATGGTAGTACTGAGGCATACCACATGGTATGGTTTATATTCATATTGCATCCACTTTCCATGCCAGTCTAAAAATTTCAAAAACAGAAAAAGAAAAAGAGAACTGTCTTGCAACTAGTGTTGGGCAATCACTTTCAAATTACAACCGATGATCAGTTTTAAGTTGGAAGAGTAAATCAAATAATGATGGATTGTACAATCGTTTTTTAAGAAATTAATACAGCACTCCCTGAATCAACCTTTGAAGAATAGAATGTGAAAATTAAGTTAAAACTCATAACCTAAGACTCGTCCTGCAGAATTTATCGACTACATAGCTCAGAGTGAAACAGTTGTAACTGCCTATAAACATATAGGCAGTTACAACTGTTTCACACCGAGCTATCAAACTGATGTCAGTTTCGAAAACAATACATATGGCTTTCATCAATGTAATAGGACCTTTTTAATTGATTATGAAACTTAGTCAATTATCACAATCAGAAGCCCATACTAAATGATTATTGATTATAATTGATTAATCTGCCCCTCACTACTTGCAACACCCATTTACATGACTGCAGTAATTCCAGTCCATATCTCATTTACAAAACACACCATAATCTAATTATTTGACCCCTTTTGACTATATATAGACAATTGGAAGCCCATACTAACTGATTATCGATTATAATCTATTAAGCTGCCCATCACTACTTGCAACACCTATTTACACGACTGCAGTATTTCTAGCCCATATCTCTTTACAAAACACACCATAATCTAATAATATGACCCCTTTTTAACTTTATTTAGACAACAAAAGTTGAAAGTAAGGTTATCAAAACTTGTAGAAAATTTGCTTACAATATAACACACTTTTATGATATGTTTAATTAACTTACTGGTGAGTCTGTAAGCTGGAGAACATTTCCATTCTGAATGTCTTCTCTATTCTGTGACGAGAAAAAAAGGAAATAAGAAATGCAAAACAGTATGGTAAAATGAATAATAACTTCCTTTTTGTTATTTTGCAATAAAATGACAGACTAAATTAAAGGCAATTGTTTGTTTCAGTGTTAAATCAAATTCACGAAATTATTCCGAAGGGAATAGAATAAACTTTTAATAATATCACTTGATTTCAATATTTCAGCAAAAATTGCCTTTTTAAAGAAAAATGAAAAAATCTTTACACTACTACATAATAATGTAAATCGCTATAGCCATTTTATTTTATCTCTCTTACTAATTCTTTTGTATTCTGTAAAAATAGTGTCAATTTACATTCTTTTGCAGAGACCCTCAAAATGCTTAAGGACGATTGCTAGAATTAATTTTCTGAGATAGATTTTTTTTATTTTTTCATATTTTGTAGATTAAAGTATGCCGATTGCAAAAATGGAAAGAAAAAAGGGGGTCACGGAATCAGATTTTTCGTAAAACGTCATAGAATGTCATAGGTATCGAGTAAATTTTTGTCCGATTTTTCGCCGATTTTCATTTCTTGGTAATTACATAAAACCGTAACACAATTTAATCTAATCAAACAACTAATATCAATTTTATTTTAATTTCATAGATAAGAAGTTATTTGCACTGAATCTAATACACAATTATCGTTTGTAAGGAAAAATAATGATTTTTTACGTATTCTTTCCCAATGTGTAAAAACTGGTTTATCGAAAATGAACGAGAATATTTTCAAAATTTATAACTTTTGATCAAATTTCTCAAAAACTCTGAGATAGAAAATTTTACGTTTTCTATATTTTGTAGATAATTATATGTTCGTGTGATATTGATATAAAAAAGGTATGATCACTGTGCTAATTTTTGAGAAAAAATGCAAAATTCTATGTCACCCACTTTTGACCCTAAAGAAAAAATCACTCCAGATTCTTTTTCTCGTACCAATAATATGTACAAAATCAATGATATTCAATCCTTCTTAAATTAATCGATTATGGAGTTGAATTCTTAAAAAATTAGGGTCACTTTGTTTTGCGTCAACGAATCCCAAGGTCAAATCATATGAAAAGGTCAAGGTCATATGTCAAGGCCAACGTTATATAAATTGCGCAAAAATCTAGTGTTTTCAAAAATCTTCAAGCCTGTTGAAAATAGAATACTCACATATGGAATAATAATTGATCTTGTCAATTATCATCAAATTCCCTGATCGAAGTCATTTGATGAGATTAAAGTCACCTATCGCTCATTCTCCCCGCCCCCCAATAGAATTTCAAATACACCCATGTCTGTTAAAGAATAATCCAAACATTGGAAATTAAAAATCTTACAAGATCATTTGACAACGATAAGATCGTTTATCAAGGTCAAAACTTTCAAAAATGAACCCCGTCAAAATGAAATTTGACGGTTCCATGTAGCTATCGGATATACGACTGATAACGTTGTTTGATGTCTGATTATGCGCGGGAACGTTAACGTCACAAATACCTACAAAAACGACGCTGACGTCATATCCTTTATTTCTATAAAATAAAATGGCTGCGATAATTCATATAATTATATTTTAGTGATAGGATTAATTTTAATGTCCTCATGAAAGCATTTGCTGCGAAATGTATAAAATTTGGAGGGGTTTTGTAGTGTTTTTGTTACGTCCGAGATAAGTGCTAGTTTGGAGCGCATTTTCCTTTTTGAAGAGTTCGATGCGTAAAGACGTTGCGCAAGAACGAACTCCCGAAATCGTCCTTAATCATATGAGTGCAAAGGGCGTTCACAATATTTCAGGTCTCTGCAAACGTTAACGCCCTCATGAATAAACATAATTTACCCACCACAAAATGAATTCCCATTGCACCATCTAGACTCACAGCTGATTGCCAATACCAGGTTGCCATGGTAACAATGTTTTTTTTGTATTTTTTGTTTTGTTTTTATTTTATTATTTTCACTTCTGATCCAAATATATGTACAAAAGTCACAATTAACAACTAGTAAATTCATGCATTCACATCACAATACATAACTTTTGAATTTTCTAAAAAAAAGTTATAAGTAAACTGTAATTATTATAATCCCTGCAACTGAATCAGTGTAATTCTGAGTTTGTGCACTAAAAACAAACTCTAAAAACTTTTATATATTATTTCTTTATTTTGAGAAAAAGATTTATTCTTTCTAAACCCAACTCTTTTTTGTTGGAACCTGTGTGATTGGTCTCTTCAAGAAAGCATCCACAGAAATAAATAGAAACTTAATTTCTAAATCAAATCTAAATCAAAATAAGCCCACTTTATCTGTTACCATAAAGACTTCACTATCATTATTTACTTAAGGATGGGGCAGGCCATCAGGATAATTTCTTTATCTAGTCAAATTAATTACCATGTAAATTGAAGCTGGGGGATTTATCATTCTTAGTTAATCACAATTAGCTTTCAATTAACCCTTGTCATGCTGATTAAAACAAGAGGCCCAAGAGGGCCTGTATCGCTCCACTGGCTTTAAAATCTTTAGACTTTCATTAAATAAAGCTTACTTTAAATGAATACATTAACACTCCAAACTCTCCTAAGACCTATTTAGTAATGATTAAATGGTTCTGGCCCATATTGCACCAAAATACTCAATCACAATGAACCTGCAACCCTTGACCAATCTTATTAAAACACAAGGTTCAGAAGATGTCGTTCAAAGATTTCAGGCTCAAAATAGGCCCCACCTGACATGCCCATATTTATGGACCAAACAAAATTTCTTGAACAATTTAAGTAAATAGTCACCCAAAAAACATTTTGGTAAAGTTTCATTGAAATTGGCTGTGTGGTTCCGGAGGAGATATCGTTCAAAGATTTTGACCTCAATATAAGCCCCGCCCTGCCTAGCCCATATTTTTAGGCCTATCAAAATTTAGCAAATACTTTTTGAAAAGAAACACTCAAGGAACATTCTGGTAAAGTTTCATTGAAATCAGCCTAGTGGTTCAGGAGAAAATGTCATTTGAAAATTTTGGGCTCAAAATAGGCCCCGCCCTGCCGCTCATATTTTTAGTCCAATCAAAATTTCTTGAACAATTTAAGTAAAGGGTTATTCAAGGAACATTCTGTTAAAGTTTCATTTTAATGGCCCAGTGGTTCAGGAGGAGATGTCGTTCAAACATTTCGGGCTCAAAATAGCCCCGCCCTGCCAGGCCCATATTTATGGACCAAACAAAATTTCTTGAACAATTTAAGTAAATAGTCACCAAAGGAACATTCTGATAAAGTTTCATTGAAATCGGCCCTGTAGTTCAGGAGATGTTCAAAGATTTCGGGCTAAAAATAAGCCCTGCCCTGCCACGCCCATATTTATGGACCAATCAAAATTTCTTGAACAATTTAAGTAAAGGGTCACCCAAGGAACATTCTATTACAGTTTCATTGAAATTGGCCAAGTGGTTCAGGAGGAGATGTTGTTCAAAGATTTCGGGCTCAAAATAAGCCCTGCCCTGCCACGCCCATAGCATACTTATGGGCTAATCAAAATTTCTTGAACAATTTAAGTAAAGGGTCACCCAAGGAACATCCATGCCAAGTTTCATTGGAGGAGAAGATTTGTTAAAGATTTCAAAGTGAAAAAATGCCATGCCCTGCCACGTCCATATTTGGGGGCCAACCAAAATTCTTTGAACAATTTAAGAAGGGGGCCACCCAAGGATCATTTCTACCAAGTTTCGTTAAAATCAGCCCATTGGTTTGGGAGGAGAAGATGTTTAAAGAAAAAGTTTACGCACGGACGGATGCTAGCAAGGACGCACGCACGGACGCACGACGGACACTCTGCCATGACAATAGCTCGCTGGCCTTCGGCCAGTGGAGCTAAAAACCTAGGCCAAATCGCAACAAAATCAATATGCCCAGAGCTCTGGATTGCACTTAATGTCAGTTGGTACAATATATTCATTTTGATATCAAAATCAAATTCCAAAGCTTTTCTGTTTTCAGAAAAAGGAAAAAAACAACTGGATTAGACAAGGTCAGACTGCACATAATGTGCAGTCTGATGCTAGTCTATAGCTCCTGCCAAGACAAAAATAGTCCAGGTTCAGCATGACAAGGGTTAACAAAACTTGATAATAGTCACCTAGATTTCACATATGTTTTCATTTGGAAGGGCTAGAGCAATACTATTGTAAGTGCCTATAAATTTATAGGCACTTACAATCATGTTGCACTGACCCCTAGATTTGTAATGATAAGTTTTCACCACCAGGTAGTTTTCTAATGCCCGCTTGCAGGCTACTGCTTGGCTCAAACGGTAAAAACAAGTTGAATCCAGGTTCAGATAAGCTGGACTTGAACCCGAGATGATCTCGACTTCATGACCATTTGTCATAACGGTTTTGATCCCGGGCTCAGACAAGCCTAGGTTTGAGCTATAGCTTGTATTATTGTGAATTCTTCTCTCGTTAATGGCTCGTGTCAATGCGAAAATTGTCCGCTTGAATGTACCAGATCGCATGTGTATTGGAAACCAAGTTAATTTTTACAGTAGGAAATACACGTAGTTACGTTTTTCTACGAAAGGAAGAAGAAATTTTACTTTTACATGTAGTTTAAATACTTTAGTTACCAATACAATGACAATTTGGATTTGTTTCTAATCTTTTCGTCGAACAATGCACGTGATTGTTTGAAGATCAGGCTTTTATCATTTGAATTATTACCTAATTTGACAAGAAATTATGAATTATTATTTTCTCGGATGGAAAAAATTGTAACCAAGCATTATCAGAACTCTAAATTGATAACCAAGTTGTAAGACTTTTATCACTGTGATTTAGTTATTTATGATAGTATATGCAGTTTAAGCATCTCCTCGGGGTACTTTCTTATAATTCTTTTCTATTCACCAATAGGAATTTTTTGCCGACATTTAATTTTGAAATTCAGTATGAAATAATTTCATAAATTTTATCGACTTTACATTACCAATACATTATTCAAGAATTATTCATATATAAATATAAAAGTCGGGCTCAACCAAACCACCTAAGGAGTAGGTTTGGCTGAACCCAGGATTTAAACGGTTAAATCGATACCGTTAATCAGTGTGCAAGCCAACTCTCCGTTGAGGCTCCGTTGAGAAAAAGGCTTGTCTTGGCCAAAGCCGGGGCTCAGCAAGTGAGTGGTCCCATTATCCGTTATAATCCCGGGCTTAAACGTAGCCTGCAAGCGGGCATAAGCACCTGATCAACATTTTGACTTGACCTATACTCAATGTTATATAGTGAATTACAGTAAAAATTCTAATAGAACCCCCCATACTCTATTATGTATAAATTTAACCCCTACCCCCTCTTTGGAGGTCAAAAACACCATTTTTTGATTAACTATCATAAAATAAGAAGACTCTTATAAACCCAACCCCCCAAAAATCAATGCCAACATGATTTTAACTGAGCCTTTAAATAACTTTTCCGAACCAAATGTTAAGCATCTCTGTTAATTTAATGCTTTTACAATTGATTTAAGTTTTATTTTGTTTCATGTGTGTAGTCTGTAAAAAAGGCCTGTTCACGTTACACCTGAATTTAATTCATAAATGAATCACCTTTGTTTTTGATCACAACTTTTCAGTCGTAGTTACAAATCTCAGGTATTTAGAATTTTCTACCAATTTTCCACTTAGTAAAATCTGTAGTCTCAAGTTAAGCCCCATTCCCTTCTATAAGAAATGTCATTATTTTAATATAACCCTGGGGTTGTATAAGAGGCAACTCTTTTGAAAAATGTCCTGAACAAGATTACTGGTAATTCTACTTGCAGGGTTCAGGGCCATTACAAAATTAGGGTCCCAAGGACTCAAAAGTAAGGGTCACAGGAGTCCCTTACTAAAGGTTTGGGAGTCCATGTTCTAGCTATACATCCTCATGTTTTTATGTAAATGTGACCCGTCACACAAAAAGGGACCATCTGGGTAGTGCATAAATTGACTGACTAGGGTCGAAACATTTTGCAATGTGCCAATTTTCTGAAACAAGAATGATCAATCTACCTTCCAGGGAAAGAATTTTTGAAATGCGACTTCTGGTTGACCTTTGCTGGATCAAATCTCTTTTTCAATAATTTGTTTTACAGAATTCCCAGATGGTCCCTTTTTGCGTGACAGGTCACAAATATTAAATTGTTCCCTGAAATAAGTTAACAATGTATTTGATAGATTTGTATCTTTGGGATCAGCTTCAGAAAAGAATTGAAGACTGTTCAAAAGCCTTCAATCTTTTCTGAGGTTGTTTCCAAGAGGGTCCTGTGTACTCACATCGGATAGTTTTGGGAGTCTTAGTTACTTATTTAGGGATCTCAGGGTTCCTGTTTGACCCCTTAACCAGAATGTTGACCCCAGAAAATCTAAACAAGAGGACCATGATGGTCCTAGATTGCTCACCTGTGTCTCTTTGATCACTGGGTCATCACATCAAGTAACAAGAGGACCAAGATGGTCCTAGATCGCTCACCTGAGTCTCTTTGACCCCTGGGACATCACACCAATTAAATAGGCAGAAGTCATAAAGGATATTATTGCTACACAAAAACCTTTTGTTTCATGAAGTTTGGGCCAAAATTGTGGCTTTTAGAGTTAAAACAGGAAAATTATCATTAAGACCCCTTCTCCCATGATATGGCATGGATCTTTCCCAATTTCATTAGGGTTCATCTTTGTGACTTGGCCAACATTCTGACCAAGTTTCATGAAGATTGGGCTAAATTTGTGGCCTCTCGAGTGTAAACAAGAAAATTGTCATCAAGGCCCCTTTTCCCGTGATATGGCATGGATCTTTCCCAATTTCGATAGGGTTCATCCTTGTGACTTGGCCAACAATCTGAGAAGATTTTATGATGATTGGGCCATATGTGTGGCTTCTAGAGCATAAACAAGAAAATTGTCATTAAGGCCCCTTTTCCCATGATATGGCATGAATCCTTCCCATTTTCAATAGGGTTCATCCTTGTGACTTAGCAAACATTCTGACCAAGTTTCATAAAGACTGAACCACATTTGTGGACTCTAGATTAAAAACAAGAAAATTGTCATTAAAGCCCCTTTTCCCCGTGATATGGCATGGATCCTTCCAATTTTCGATATAGTTCAACTTTGTGACCTGACAAACATTCTGACAAAGTTACATGATGATTGGACCATATTTGTGGCTTCTAGAGTGTAAACAAAAAAATTGTCATTAAGGCCCCTTTTTCCATGACATGGCATGGATCCTTTCCATTTTGAATAGGGTTAATCCTTTAGACCTGACCAACATTCTGACTACGTTTCATTAAGATTGGACTATATTTGTGGCCTCTAGAGTGTAAACAAGAAAATTGTCATCAAGGCCCCTTTCCTGTGATATGGCATGGATCTATCCCATTTTCAATAGGGTTCATCCTTGTGACCTGACCAACATTCTGACCAAGTTTCATGATGATTGGGCCATATTTGTGGCCTCTAGAGAGTAAACAAGAAAATTGTCATTAAGGCCCTTTTCCCGTGATATGGCATGGATCTCTCCCAATTTCAATAGGGTTCATCCTTGTGACCTCGCCAACATTCTGACCAAGTTTCATGAAGATTTGGCCATATTTGTGGCCTCTAGAGTGTAAACACTTAAATTGTTGACGTATGACGACGAACGACGCACACCGCACGACGGACATTCAATGATCACAAAAGCACACTTTGAGAATGATGTGAGCTAAAAAGTCCTACTTGACCTTGACAAATTTCTCCCCAGGGGCTCATTGTGATCCCCTCGGAAAGAATTTCTAAGGGTTAGGACTAGGTTTTATCCTTTAAAGTTTCTATGATGCATCCTTTATACTTTCAAAAATTTAACAAATTAACTGATTACTGAATATTCATGTATCTACAAAACCTTCAAAATTCCTATCAATGATTTGGTGTCTTTGTTGCTTTGACCCCTTTGAAATCAGATTTGAAACCCAGAATTTCATGGTAAAGAGGTCATTGACTCCTAAATTTCAAACACTAGCTCAAGCTTTGTATCACAGACTCTCAAAACCTGCGTCCCTTAAAGCCCTTTATAAAGAGGTCTCCTAAATTTCAAGCACAAGCTTTGTATCACACTCACAAAACCTGTGTCCCTTAAAGCCCTTTATAAAGGGGTCTCCTAAATTTCAAGTACAGCTTTGTATCACAGACTCTCAAAACCTGCGTCCCTTAAAGCCCGTATTAAAGGGGTCACCTAAATTTCAAGCACAAGCTTTGTTTTGCACTCACAAAACCTGTGTCCCTAAAAGCCCTTTATTGAGGGGTCTCCTAAATTTCAAACACAGCTTTGTATCTCAGACTCACAAAACCTGAGTCCCTTAAAGCCCGTATTAAAGGGGTCACCTAAATTTCAAGCACAAGCTTTGTTTTGCACTCACAAAACCTGTGTCCCTTAAAGCCCTTTATAAAGGGGTCTCTTAAATTTCAAGCACAAGCTTTGTATGTCAGACTCACAAAACCTGAGTCCCTAAAGCCATGTACTCACCAGTTCTGTGATATACTGTTGTCTTGTAGGCTCAGAGAACTGTAGAGCGTAATCTTCAATTGAACTTAACTTCCACCTGGGGGAAAAAGAAAAGGTTTATGTTAAACAAGAAAAGTAACAAAGTCTATTGTTTTTATTAGCTCACTGATCAACTAAAGCCCTAAAATGAGTATAAGCACAAATAATTAGCTCAATATTTATTTTCAACTGATTTAGTCAGAGTTATATGGCAATCTATATTTGCTAGAAAAATGACCTGTGTCATTGACCTATCATGAAATGATGTAGGAAGTAAACATCCCCATAAACGATTGCTTTTTTGATGGCCCTGAGCAGCTGATTTGCTCTACAGGCCTGAACCTACTGAATGAATGAATGTTTGTTTATTTCAAGTAAATAAGTGTTTTTAAGTGTCACATTGTGAAAGACTTCTGCAAAGAAAAATATCAATGATGGCTGAAAAACATATAGCAAACTGACCTCCGTCTGTTAAATACATATTTGTCATCCAATCACTATGATTTTGTGCTGCCTGATAAAAGACCACACACAGATCATTCAAGCGAAATTTGGTTGATATCAATGGATGAGATTCTGAGAAACTGATTTCCAAAATTTCCACTATATAGAATATTTACATATGACCTCTGTTCATAAAAGACATATTTTTCATCTGATCACAATTATTTTTTGTAGGCTGATATATTTGAAGGGTCACTAAAGGATCATTTAAAGTGAAATTTGGTTGATATCCATCAATTAGATTCTTTGGGGGTTACTTGCATAAAAATATTTGTTTTCTCCCATGCTATATATTTATATATATATGTAAAATATATATGTATTTTTCTATTGTTTAAGATCCATCAAGACATTTCTTTATGATAAATACAGAACCTTTTTTCTTTGTGAATCAATACTATTACATTGTATAGATTTTGAAATATGGTTTTTGCTTTTAAAGTTTAGCTAGAAACTGCCAATTTGTCCGATTTTGGGGGACTTCACAAATTTCCTTGTAAACTCCGATATCAGACGGAGTTTCTCATTCATAAATTTTTGAAAGTCAGTGGATTGATAGAGGCCCTCTTCGGCCTCTTGCGTTTTTAAGATATCCAAGTTAGTGGAAAATAGAAGTGTACTTACTGGTCAGCTATGTCTTGGATAATAGTAGTCAGAGGCCTCGTCTGAAAGTACACAAATTTGAATATAAGCCTGTGTGTGACATTTCCAACAATTTGACATGTGCAAAAGGTGTAACAATTGGAGGCCTAGAAACTCCTACAGTGCAATTAGAATATTGTCTGACTGTCTTATGATACTTTGAGACCTTGTCTATCTACCAAGTGCAAAGTGAAGTCTTTGGTCAGACTGTGCGTATGCACAGGCTGGCCAGAGTCTTTGCTTCGCACTCTTTTGAAATTGTTGGAAATGTCACAGGCTCATATGTAACTAGATCTGTCGCAAAGCATACAATTATCCACCACCAGGGTTTTTGTCCCAGATCCACAAATGTTTTTGGACAAAGTTCAATTTTGACTTTGACCTGTGACCTTCAGGACCAAAAAAAACAATAAGGAATCTGCTTGGGTCATGGAAAACAATTATATAAAGTCTAATGATTTAAGGTCATTTTGTTCTTGAGTTAGAGTCCCCAGGAACGAAAAAGGTCTATACAGACAAGTGGACAGATGGACAAACAGGATGAAACCAACATACCCCTCCTACCTCGTAGGTGGGTTGGGTATTTTTACAACCAAGTACATGGTTTAATAGTGTGTTAATAATAAGTAAAACCAATGCATTCATGATATTTGTTAGTATTTGGAAAGTTCATAAACTTCTTTATCTATGGACTGTTCAGGGTTTTTTTTTTTATCTCTTTTTTTTTTAAACAGAACTCAAGACTGCTAATCTTATATGCTAATCACATATCTATGCAACAACTGTTCAATAACATTTTTGTATGATTCTAAGCATCAACGTTTAAGAATTCCATTGGACTGACCTGATCAAGTGTATAAAGTAGGTTAGTTCCAGGCCCAAGAATTGCCACTTTTTTCTGAGAGTCTGGTATCGGAACACGAGTCACTCTCCGTGTCGAAACCTCATGATCGCCTTCAGAGAAATACCTCTGACGATCAGAACCATTTCGTCTGATGGAATTTTTACCATTACTCTGAATCTCAGGTCTTGGTATTGATGGAGGTAATGTGATTGAGCGAGACACTCTGCGTGTGTAACGCTTCGTTGAACGAAACTCCTTTTTCAAAGGTTCAACACTATCCCCATGATGAGGAACTGTTTGATTGTCTCTTATTGTAGCAGAGTCACTAGAATTTTTCTCTTCAGAAACACTCATCTTTCACTTCAGAATTTTTCTTTACAATGAAAATTAATTTTTCTACTCTGTCATTTATTTTACTCTCACATACTTTAGGCATTAACAAAGTTTATAAATACCATATAATTATGAGGTCTTTACTTGTAACACTGATTGAATTATCCTTTAACACTATGGAGCAATCCTTTAGGAAGATAAAGTTTCAAAATGCCAATTAAGAATGAAACAATTTTATGCCCTAACAACTTAAAACACTAAAAGATATAAATACTAATAATTTAATATTATTGCGTCGCTGTTCTGCGCAAACCGCGTATGTCATTTTTGGCTAAAAATTTTTATACGCTCTTTAGAAAGGCGGTAACTTTATCCATATTCTGCGAAAATGCTGGACATGATAGCCTATCGGATCACAAAGAAAATGACATGTGACAAAATTCTGGACATGGGTTGGATGATTTTTAATTTGTTCGAAAACAGCGTATCAGACAATCAAAACACTGTCAGTGGAAGTCGTGATATTTTTCTATGGAAATCCGCCTGAATACGTCCAACAGGTAAGTGAAACTGTAGTTTAAACCTATATCATATTTAAACTTTACTATTGCACTTTATTGCAACGTTTTAAGGAGTTGTAATCACAGGGAAAAATGACTATTCAGAATTTCGTAGTGTCGGTCGTTTTTGTTCAAATGTTTTACACTTTGTTTCTGATGGTGATCGAGCTATAATCAAGATTTGATACATAAAGAACATTATCAAACATGGCAAGCGTTTTATTCCGTGGTTTACTGGTTTAATTGAGAGAAAATAAGTTTTACGAGAATTTTGAATACATTTTTATAGCGCTCTATCACGCAAAATTAATTTATACGCGCTTTTCGAACTAAAATCTTTAAGGTATTCCTTTGGTATAAGGAAGCGATTTTTATTTATAAAGTACAACAATAAAATATTTTACAGGATAATACGATACCCCTTTACGGAATGGATGTTTCATGACTTAATTGATACTTAATATCAATACTGATCGGTTGAATTGATAGAAAAAGAAAGCGGCTTATAATTACCTAACTTGTTTTTAAGCAAAAGATTTGAAAGCACCATTGACATTAAATATACATAATTATGTAGATGAAGAAATATATTGAGAGTCCCTGGAAGCACCTAGCACTAAAAAGGAAGCTATTCATCAGGAGCTACAAAAGTGCAATACTCCAGACAGTTCTATTTGAAAGGACAATTATTTGACTAGTTTTTAATGCCCTTCCTAATAAAACTTTCTGAATAAGTATCTAACTAGAAATTTTTCCTTGTATAATAAGTATCTATGCACAGTTATGATGTTTAGAGAGGTGAAGCTTGTATATATTGAGCCTTAAACTACATGCAAAAAGGGATCAACTGGGATCTCCATAAAATAAATACTTGAAAAAGAGATAGGTTCCAGTACAAATCAACCGGGGATCGCATTTCAAAAACAATAGATCACAGATATGTAAATTGATTATTCTAGATTCAGATAATGAGCAAGATTCAAAATATAGACCACGGTCAGCCCGCGCAATACATGTAGTTTGACTGGGGTCGACACTTTACGCAATATCCAGATGGTCCGTTTTCGCCTGACATGTCATATAATGGGAACAGCTTTTGTTATGTATATTTCAGAGAATGTCTAATTCATCAGGTTCACCTCCTGAAGATGATTGGATCTGTGCTGTGTGTCAACAACGCCCTCTTGATAGCTTAGTTCTAGAATATCAGTTAATTGGAGGTGAAGAGATTTTATTGAAGGATTCTAATGGTGATATTTGGCTGTTCTGTTATGGGTGTGGTGACCATTTTCATCTTAAATGTGTAGAAGATGACTATGAGATTACAGATCCTCTGCTTCTCTATTACTGCTGCTACTGTGAAGATATCCAGTAAGATCAATAGCGCTGCATGTTATATTTCCACCTATCATGATTAGACAATATCTTGTTACAGTGAATAAAAGCTTTATCTAGACCTGGGTAATATAGAAATGACTTCACGAGGAAAATTAATGGTTTCTCTTGCCCTCCAGAGAGGCAAAACATCAAATGAAACCGCCAAATACGAAAAGTCAGCAAAATCAACTAGATTCGCAGATTTTGTTCAAATAACTGGAACATCAATAAAGAGAGTACACAATGAAACTATTGCTAGTAATACATGTAGTTCTGATTCAGATATAAGCTTTGACAGTGACGACTCGGCAAGAGATCCTGAATGGAAACTTTCAAAGACAGATAAAAAGTGTATGCTTGAATCCTCTGACGATTCAGATAGAGATCGAAGTTGTGTAAAAAAGAGAAAAAAACAAAGTAAATCGAAGAATGACAGAGTTTTTCAGGGTACATTTCAAACTAAAGTACAAACATTAAAAGCTAGTACCTTAAACCAGACACCAATTACAACTAACACGGACAAAAATAACAATATTCAGGAAGAGCTGGTTGAAACAACTATCGAAGAAAATAACAGTATTCAGTGTCAAAATCCACCGCTGCAAGTTGCAGAAATAGAAGTAGAAACAAGCAATGGACCAGAAGTAGATACAGATATGGTTAACTGTCAAGAGCCAAAACTAAAAAAAGCCAAGAAAGGGATGGGAAGTCCAGAAACGTGGACCAGAAATTTGAATAAAAAACTCAGAATGGAGTGTAAAGCTTACAGAGGTGTCAAAATGGTAGAGGGGAAAAAGTCTTACTGTTCAAATAGACCTGAAAGAATACTTAGTGAAAGAAATTGTAGCAGACGCTGTGAGAAGTCTAGAAAATGTAAAGCTATAGGAGATGATGCAAGAAAAGAGATATTCACAGCCTTTTGGACCAAAATGGATTGGAATGAGAAGAAGTCTTTTGTGGCCAACAATGTGAGAAGAGAAGAATCACAGAAAAGGTCCTCTGAAAGCAGAAGAAAGTTTACATATAGATATAATTTGAGAGATGGAGATGTTCAATTACCCGTCTGCAAAGAAATGTTTCTTTCCACTCTAGGTATATCAGAGCATACTGTGTATGAGTGGTTGATCAACAGAGATTCGAGTGGCCTTCCATTGGAAAGCGAAGCTGATAAATCAGCACGCAGTAAGACAAGACAGTCAATTTTTCCTGGGAATGAAAGTGTGAAAAAGTTCTTCGAAGCAATCCCTAAAATGCCATCTCACTATTGTCGTGCTACATCTGATAAAATTTACGTAGAACCGACGTATTCGTCGTTTACACATCTATACAAAGTGTATGAGAACTTCGCTAAAAGTAGTGACAGTAAGGTAGCAGGTATCAAATATTTCAAAAAGGTTTTTGATGATATGAATTTAGCTCTGTTTCGCCCTAAAAAGGACCAGTGTGATACCTGTGTAGGTTTTGAGACAAATAATATTTGCGAGGAATTTTATAGGAATCATATTAGAAGGAAAGATGAAGCAAGACAGAGTAAGCAAAATGACAAAGCTAGAGCTTTGGAAACTGATGAAGTTAAAGTTTTGTCTGTAGATGTTCAGTCAGTTTTACTTTGCCCAAAGGTAGAAGCTAGTGCAATTTATTATAAAACAAAATTAGCATGTCACAATTTTACTATATATGATTTATCTAGTAAAGATGTAACATGCTATTTTTGGCATGAAGGGGAAGGAGGTCTCACATCAAACACATTTGCATCATGTATAAATGCCCACCTTTGTGACACTGTAAAAGACAATACAAAAGAGGTCTAAATATACAGTGATGGTTGTGGATATCAGAACCGTAATGTTACATTGTCAAACACTCTTCTGCGTTTTGCAGTTCGAAATAAAATTTCGATAACGCAGTGTTATCTAGAGAAGGGTCATACACAAAGTGAAATAGACTCTGTACATAGCGTCATAGAGCGCAAAATTTGTAGAAAGCCTATCTACTCGCCAAGTAATTATGTTCAATTAATGGAGGATGCGTGTAAGAAACCTTACCACGTCAAATATATTGATCATACTTTTTTCCAAGATTTTGGTACTTTGAAATACTATGATTCAATCCGCCCCGGTTTCAAGGTAGGTGATCCTGTTGTGACTGACATCAGATGTCTCAAGTATCTAATGGATGGCAGCATTCAATACAAGCTGTCTTACTCTGACGAATACAAAGAGTTGCCAAGAAGACGAAATGCTACTATACCAACAGGTAATGAAATGGTTCAAAAACTGTATGGTGAACCGCTGAAGATTAAGAAGAGTAAATATCAGCATCTGCAACAGCTGAAACAGGTCATCCCAAAAGACTATCATGCCTTTTATGATGCTCTCTTTCACGACTGATCAAAGTCATGGGTATGATAAACTAGTAATAAAGATATCACAACAGTTGAGTGCATAGTATTTTTCCGAAGAAAATTTCGTGTAATTGGGAAGGGGTTTTTACGATTCCTTTGAATGTAGTTCCGGTTTATATTTTTTTTTTCAAAGTTCTGAACCAGAGGGTCCCATACAGGACCAATGATATTGACAAAGAAATTCAAGTAATTTTTGAAAAGTGACAATTAGAGGTCAATAATATTGCCAGGCAATTAATTGCCAATATTATTGATCGAGTATGCAAAATATTGAAGATTTAATCAATATCAATGACTCTATATGAATATTGTAATAGCGTGTTTATTATTCATGATGTTAAAAGTAGATAGTGTGAAGAACAGACTGTATATTCAGCGCACTCTGATTTTGATAGTTGATCCTTGTGTTCCGAATTATCACGTTCATTGTTAATTTAAAAAGCATAAGAATTTGTTGTTTTCTATCATGGTGGTTTGGACTACTTGACATTTAGCAGTTGTGTGAGGTGAAAAAAAAATAAAAAAAATAGAATACGATGTAGGGAATCCAAGAGTACAGTTAATAACATCGTGAAATTGACAATCATTCCGATCAATATCATTCTAAATCATTCACTCAGCGCTCCATTCATTCATTCCAAACACTCACTCAAATCGATCAAAAACGCTCCAAACTCACTGAAAAACATTTAACAACAACTTCGTTCAAACTAATAATAGCTAGGAAAAAAAAATCGGGATTTCACTTATTTAATAGAAATTGTAGGCGTCTGATAGGTTCTTGAAGAAATGGGGAGCTATCTAATGAACTTGTATGCATATTTTATTAAAGGGAGGTTATCAATATTGCTAATTTTGTTCATCCTGAACAAAATTTGCTATACTTGATTACCTCCCATTAAATTCACTCAAAAGACGCTCAACACACTCATTCAATTTCATTCCTAGATCATTCCAAAATCATTCACCTTGTCAATTTCACGATGTTTTTAACTGTACAAATAAACTCAAAATTGTAATTCTAAACATCGGCTTCTAAAGTTCTCATCAAACGTTTGCAATCTCGAAATCTCTCCATATATCTAGTCCCTTGCGGTATTCCGTAGTGAAATGAAAGCGGTAGTGTATAATTATACACTTTGTGTAAATCATCAATCCAATAGTATTATAAGATTTTCTACCTTTTCATGTTGTCATGCGTATTAACGGTTTTAATTATTATTAGGAGTGAAGCTTTAGACCAGTCCAAACTGATATAAAACTTGCAGACGAATGTTCAGAAAAGGTACAAAAATCTTGCTTCGCAATTATGAAAGCATTGGAATAATCAGGTCAACTTCTTTTGAAGCAATATGTTTTTAAATACCTTTTTTTAAGAATGAAGCACAGTCTCAATATTACATTGTGATTAATCTAGTTTCGTGTTTAAATATTTTTTTATTATTATTTATTGATGTTTCGCCAAATTAGCGGAAGTTTTTACCTTGCAATAAAATTTTATAGAAATGTTGGTGTCTTTCTTTTTATTATTATCATATCTTAAAAAGACTGTACCAATAAAATTGTGTTTCAAAGATGATCAGTTTATTTCAAATTTGTCGTATAAGATATGTTAGGGAACAGATTCGAATATTTTTTCATTCGAAAATAGAGTATAACTTGTATGTCAAAAATAGGGCTGACAAAACAATGCGAAAATGGCGTATAATCAAGTTGTCGAGGATGCGTTTAAAAAACTCTCAAATCTATACAAACAGTCAAAAGGGTTTACGGTGCTTTTTAAAATAATGTTTTGTTCTCTTTAATCGCATGTACATCAAAGGAACTGTTCGGTTTTTTCGTTCTCCTGAAAAGTGGGTATATTTTTATACGCGGTTTGCGAAGAACAGCGACCAATTTGGTTTCAATCAATTTTCCTGCATTCTGATAGGCTAAAATATTCGTTTTAATCCTCAATAAAAGCAATTTTTAGTATTTAGCTATCTTTTAAGCTAGTGCTAAAAAGTAGTCCCTCAAAAAAATCTGTAATATTATGGAGAATTTTTCCAATTTTTGATTTATGAAATCAAAGTATAAAATATGAAGAGAGTACAGTATTTTGTAATTTCATTGAGGTATGAAACTTAAAACCTAATCACACTCATGTATGAATCTTCTTCCCATATTCATAGTGTGATAGCGATCCCAGCTCGCGAGCGGCCAGAGGCCGTGAGCGCAAAGCGAGCGTTTATGGTAACGTGTGTTATTCTATTCTATTCTGTTATACTGTCAAACGAAAGAATCATGTCATTTTCTACACGGAGTGAATTCACTTGCAGGACCGAAAAAGGTTAAAAAATTGCATAGAAAAAATACCTTAATTAAAGATGTTACTTTAATTCCAGTTATGTTAAACAGGTTTATGCAGTCTTATTGGCTGAAAAAAAAATTCAGCGGAGAGTAGCCCCATATAGACCCCCTACTTTTATTGATAAATCTCACCGTTTTTGCTATTAAATCTAAGGTAATCTAGAAGTTATGTCTTGATTTCATAGTGCAGTGATACTCAAACCCCAATCAAAATCATGTGTGAATCTGCATCACATATTCATACAGTGTGATTAGTTTTCAGTTTCATACATCGATAAATTTAAGAAATAATCTCTTTATCTCTTAAATGACGAAAGGATAACGAAGTATTGGAGGAATAGACTGTGCATCAGAAACATAAAACTACTCAATACATTCGCACTAAACTATAGTTACACATGCCCCCCACCCATCTGTCTCTCTCTGTCTTTCCGCTCTGTCTCTAGCTCTGTCTCTGTTTCTTTCTCTCTCTCTCTTGTAACAAACAATTTTTCAGATAAGCTGCGATCGCTTTAAAGGCTTTGCCTTATTTCATATTAAGGTTTTTAGTTTCATGCCTCAATTAAATTAAAAAATACTCTCTTCATGTCTTGAACAAGCTGAAACAACAAAAACAATGATTAGAACCACTTATTCATAAGCCTAAATAAATTAATTCTGTTATCCCAATTTTTTTATCTTCGAAAGAATTTTTAAATATTCATTCTGCTTTCATTGAAAAATATTTTTTGTACCCTGTCAATCTCTTAAATATATTGGATCAAGTCTAAGATATTTATTATCTGTAATTGATTACAAAAAGATGCTTTCACAATATATAGTATAGCCTAAGCAAAGTATTATAAGCATTTGCTGGAATCAGACTTGGGCTTTATGAGTCTACAGTTACATTTGAAATAACATCATGTAGGTAAACAATGTTAATTATCAAAATGATGATAACAACATTTGATAAAAACTTCCTCATACAAAGGCAAACATGTTGATAATGTAAGATAATAAGCCTCCTTGAAATATTGACCTGTACCTCTCAGTAGATCAAACATACAGAATATCATCACATCACTTGTGAGGGCGGTTTTGAGAATTTCAAAACAACAGTACATGTTTGACCCTTTTACGCATAATCGAAAAATTTCATGGGCAAGAAATACAGGTATAATCAAAATGTGACTTTTTTTCACGTCTATAATCCCAATAGCAGTCTTGTTTGTCGGCAAAAATTAAGAAAACGACAAAATATTCCGTGTTACCTGCAAAAACTAAGAGTGATTAAAAGTTGATTTGATGAAAGCCTATACTACATATGAATGACTCAGTGCAAGTGTTTATAGGGAGTTACAACTGTTTCACCTTAAGCCATCAATACGGGCTTGCAAAATTGCTTAAATGTATCAGAGAAGATACTTCTGTATAACAGTTCTTGTATAATTATTATGAATTTCCAAGGGAGGTAATTAGTACAGTTAAAAAACTTGCAAGGGAGGTTAATTCTTCTGTACAAAATTGCTCCTGCAATTAAGGTAATGAACTTTAACCTTGTTAACCGAGGTTTCATAATGTTTTTCATTAGGAAACCTATGTCAACATTTCGAAATATCATGCACTCCGAAATGTTGCAGAACTATTACAGTTCCACTACCTTAATCAGAGGATAAGTGCAATTCTATTGTTAATCACAGCCTATTATTGTAATCAATTTAATTTTCTTTTTAATTTTTAGGTTTTTTCCATCCTAATGTGTGTTACACTTTTGAATTCATCAAAGGTACAGACACTTAAAAGTGTGTTATACTTTTGAAATCATGAAAGGTGCACTTAAATTAAGATTAAACTTGATTCAATTTAATTAAATACACTGACTTTGTACTTTTGTGATATTAACCTACTTACATAAGGAAGAAAAATTTAGACAGCTAAAAAATGGAGCCGACTTTTGTACTTTTTGAGGCCATGGGTTCACCTGAATAGCTTATTGTAATTGCTCACACATTTTGATAAAACTTGTGCCAACTGAACATCAAAATTAACTATATGCTACAAAATACCAACTACACATGAATTAGTGAGAGACCAATGAAGCAATATGATGCTATGCTTGTCATTCAGAAAGAGAGATTTATTTTTTCAGAAATTCGACCTATCTAATTATCAAATCATGCAGCATATGCATATCAAAATGATATGATTGTTCCAAGTCTAATATGTCAGCATTGTTTTTTAAAAAGGATTAAAGTAACTCAGGCAATATACAGGGTTTTTTTTTTAGTATAATTTTGCAGATACATGTAGATGGAATGAGAGGCAGACAGAGAGACAATTATAATGTTAAATAATAATGCCACTTAATAAATCTCCTTTTGATAAGGGAGCATGAAAAAGACTTTTATGCAGGTTTAATTAACAGCAACTAGAAAAAAAATCAATGCATGTTCAAGAAGTGTAAAATTTAAAGGCTAAAAATTCAGAATTAAAAATGATTAAAGAGGCCAAATGAATGCTTTGGCTTACACATTGCTTTCATTACTGTATAATAGCTATGTACATTCTGGGTGCCTTTATTGATATTTAATCATTAAATATATTTTTTCCTATAGTTATTTTATCTATTATCTTTATTTCAACCTTATACAAACAAAATTTTTAAATGTACTTTTAAATAAAAACTCCAAGAAATGAACAGATTTTAATCACTGTAAATCACATAATATATCCAAACACAATACAACAATTTTCTGCCGCTACTTTTTATCATGATTCACAACAAATTTTACTTCCTCAACCCTATACAACCAACAATTTGTCCAATTTGTCCTAGATTCTTCCAAATTTGAAGAGCATCAGATTTTCTTAATACACTGAACGAAATATATGTAAAATTTCATTTAATAAATGTCTTTATGAGCAATTTGAAATTGTATAATAATCCTTATTTCCTTCAAATAGAGTTGGGCTGTGAACTGTAGAGAGAAGTTATACTAAAAGGACGTTATGCCATTCTTTCAACCTTCTATCATAGAGAAACCCTATGTTGTGGGTACTCAGTAGAATTGTCTTAAAAAGACGATTCCAATGAGCACCTACAACAGAGGTTTTATCTGGAAAAACTATGAACAAAAAAAAATCAAACAATGTTTTTAAAACCAATTAATCTCATCTTTCATTCTTAAATAACATATCTTACTTAAGACAAATTAGGTTTATTTGTTCTTTTGTTTGAATAGGGTTTAACACCACTTTTGAACAATTCTCAGTCATAAAGCATAGGCTGGAATACCTAACCATGGATTCCTGGTATTTCTCGCACCAATACTACCATTACACCCATCGCCTAGACTAGTGCTTAGGACGGTGGATTTGAGATTGAAAGGTCCTGGGATCGAATCCGGGCTAGATGACAGGAATTTTTCTGAGCAAAAAATTAACTCCCCCTTACTCCTCTCCACCCAGGTGTATAAATGGGTACCTGTGAGACTGTAAGTCTTAGTGCTGTGGCTGCTGATGAGCGCCATATGTTAACAGCCGACTTGCAATTTGATGATTGGGGGTTAAAGAGTGAAGTCTGTTGAATATGCCTTGCATAGAAACAGACTATAAAAACCGAACTTTAACTTTATTACACCCTTTCATCAGCATCCAGCTTAACTCAAGATAAAGATTGTCGTAAAAGCTAAGTGTTTCACAGGAGCAACAATTACAATTGTTTTGTTTCTGATGCAGACGACATCTTATCACCCCTAATCCCTCTAATAATAGCACTCTCCCTGAAGCTCCCCACATTTTTTACTAACAAAACCCATTTCAAATGCCTACATCTAAGAAACTTTTTGAGACTTCTTCTCTAATTTGAAATGAATTTCTTCTAAACAATCATTCATATGATTGTTTACAGGAAATTCACCTCAAATTAAAGGGAAAGGGCCTTAAAGACATAAATTTAAATGATTTTTTAAATCAGAAAATGCACACTACATAAAAGCTCCCTGACCATGTTGTGTATAGCTCCTGGGAGCATTTATTAGGAGCTCTATGCTATGCTTAAAATTCAAATGTAAAACTTTGAGTGGTCTGAACCGTACATTTTGCCAAAAGGCTGGAAAATTTCAATCCTACACCATAGTAAATTATTTTCATTTATAATATTGCAATCAAATGTTACATGGTGGAGACTGAAAAAAATATTTTCTCAGAAACAAATTGACGGAACAAATTTTATGTGACCCTTATGAGTCTGTAAATCATCATTCTGGTCAGAAAGAAAATAAGACTTTAATTGGTGGTTGCTCTTTATATACATGTTATATAGCAGATACAATTCAAGTCAATTTTACCAAATCTTAATGATGGATTTCCATCAATATTACTGAAATGATCCTAGTGTATCCTTTATTGACCTGAAGGGAATTATTTCAATCAAATGGAAAACACGCTTTTATTCATGAAACTAATATTCATAATGGTAATTATAATGAAAAGTTCAAAATCATTAATAGATATTTACAGTCCACAATCTGACGCCAGTTTGGCCAAAATTTCCCCAAATTCGCTGGACAGTTTTATGGTTCCATGATTATCTGATAATTGCTTCCATGGGACTATCAAATGCATCATGCAGCCTGTTACAGTTGAGTAATTCTGAGAACTGGCCAATGATTTCTCCTCGTTCCAGTAGAGTAAACAAAATACCATGGTCAAAACTGCTTGGGTAACAGGACTGCCTGGAGTTAATCACCTATGATTTTCTGGTAAATCAAGATAATAGTCAATAGAGCAGTGGTCCAAAATGTTACAGTCTCGTGGCGTTAGATGGAGCAGTGTTTACTTGGTTTCAGTAAAATTTTACATTAATGTTCTGAGGGTATATTTTCAAATAATGTTGAAAAGTATTTTGTAATGCGAGTTGCTTCTCTTGTATAATAAAAGAAAATGTAATTCTGAATTGACCACTATCGGGAGATTCAGGCTTGTGGATGGAATCAGGCACTCAAGCACCTCCAGTTTCAATGAAGCAATGGCTTATCATAAATAAAAGCGAAGTAACAAATTGGTTATGATGGAAAAGCGAATGCTATCATGTGTGATCTGATCAGAATAGGAAGAGGAAACTTTGAATCACATATTTTCCTGTTCTTTAATCAAGAAACAATGTACAGTAAAACTTGCGTAAAGCGACCACTAAGGGGACCATAAACGGTCGCTTATGGAAATGGTTGCTTAACACAATAATTAATGATAAAAAGACGTATTTTTTAATAGCAATATACAGATTGTAACATGATTCTGACTGAACCTTAGGATGTTCGAACCCATAAGAATCATCTTAATGAGACGATTCTAATGGGTTCTAAGGTCATTAGATTAAACGAAAAACATTTTTCGTTATGGAATGTCCACTTTTTCGGAAATTTTACTTATGGCAAAGGGACTTTTTACGAGGGTCGCTTAATAAAAGTGGTCGCTTAATAGACGTGGTCGCTCGAGCAAGATTGACTGTATATCAAAAAGTAAAAGTGAAATCAGCAAATCAGTGCAATTAAACAGTTGTAACTGCCTATGAACAAATAGGCAACAGCATTCAATTTTTAAAACCAATTGCAAAACCGAAGCAGAGGGTGTAGTAATATGTTATTTGTCCACTTGGACAAGATAAACATGATTTTGGACTACTTGTCCAGGATCAAAATGAACTTGTCCTCAAACGAGAAAAAAGATAAAATTTGAGAAAATAATTTTCCTACAGTTCAAACAATATGATACAAACAATAGGTTGATTAATCTCTTAGATCTATCTAGTACCATACTATTATTTGCCCTGGTATTTACTTGTCAAAGGACTTGAAAAATGTACTTGTCCACAGATTTTTCCGCCTGTGTCAGACTAGGGGAGCATGGAAATTCCACACCCCTGACTGAAGTAAATAGATATGTAGTATATAGAGCCAAGTCTGTATGCAGTTATCAGTGAGAGGATGCAAACAGCTGCAATTGTGTCATTTAGGTTAGATTTATTTCAAATGTTCTCCCACTTTTTCTTCCTTTTATTTCAAAGCTATAAAGTCATTCTAGGCAAAGATGTTGAATGATTTTGTTGGTTTTACAAGATCTATGCAATTCACAGGGTTTGTTCAATCTTTTCAAAATCAGGAGTCATTGACCCCTTGACCATAGATTTCTAGGAGTCAAAATAGGTTAAAGGGGTAAAAAAGGACAAGCTATATAAATTCACCAGTCTATAAAAATTCACCAGTCTATAATTCACCAGTCTATAATTGTACGAATGATGTCTTTAGAAACTTTTTAGTTAATGTTGATTCATTTCTAATAGAAGAAAACAGTTTATTTATACATGTATATAATCTTTCGTATCGCTCGGGTTGCACCACTTGAAATTCAGCCAGGGCCAGAATGACCCCTTGCAGGAAATTTTTGAAGATCAAAATAGGAATATTTGGGGTTTTAACCTTTGTGTAAAGACCAAACAAAAGCCCTGATCCAGATTGTACATTTTGGTTGAAGATTTGTTTGTTTAAATGGATTTTACGCCCCTTTCAACAATTTTGCAGTTATATCGCGTGGCCGGAGCACCTAACAATGGATTCCTGGAATTTCTTTCACCTGTACTACCATTACACCCGTTCCTAGCCTCGGACTTCTATCTCACATAGGTTTACCATTATATACCCATTGGTGAGAGACAAACGTCAGAAAGGATATTTGCCGCCACCGGGGATCGAACCCACAACTTCCAGATTGGAAGTCCTATGCCTAACCAACTGCGCTATGGTGGCAGCTCTTTTGGTTGAAGAAGAATAAAGATGACAATTTGTATCAATTTAGAGTAATCATTATACCATATTTCTCCTAATAAACACTCCTTGGAACTTTACATAACATGGTCCTGGGGCATTTATTAAGTATGCATTTACTGATTTTAAAAATCATTGAAATTGATGTCTTTTAGGCACATTTCCCTTTAATTTGAGGTAAATTTCCTCTAAACAATCATTAATATGATTGTTTAGAAGAAATTAATCTCAAATTAGATAAGAAGTCTCAAAAAGTTCCTAAAATTAAGGCATTTGAATTGGGATTTCTTAGTTAAAAATATAAGGGTGCTGCTATTAGGGAGGGCCATATGATTAGACGAGATATGGTAATTCAGATTCTAGAATTTGATTTTATCAAACCAAACCCTTGACATTCTGAATCCTGGAAAAATCCTGCATTTGCAAATAACCCTTGTCATTCTGAATAAGTATCTTATCAAAAATTTCATTGAAATCAAAGTACTGATAACACTGGATGCCTTATTTGTAAGTCAGATTTTATTCTTAATAATTATTCAGACTTTTTTTTCAAAAAGAAAATTGGATGTTATATATACTTAGATCAGACTGCACATTTGGGCAAGTTGATCTATTTCTATACCTCCTGCCAAAGCATGAATATTCGGGGTTGTGCACATTTGTGCAGCCTGATCTTTGTCTATACAGACCAAAAGAAAAATACTCAGGGTTCAGCATCACAAGGGTAATTTGTATTTTTATGAACTTGTGCAGTTGAGAAGTTTAATTGACTTAGAACAAGGAAAATTGAGGTGAAATATTACACAATGCCAACTTCTTCTGAAGTAACAAATCAAAAGTTTGTGACTAAGGACCCACTTATATTTCAGTCAAAGGTCAAATTAACTACACTTTACATTATACAAGAATACACCAACTTAATTTACAATGCAAAGTTGCTTAAACAATTCTATACAGGGTTTTAGCATGACATAAAAAAGGGGTCCCTGCTTTTAAATGTAGACTAGCTCTTCTCTAGCTATCATCATGGTTTTGTTGAAATATTTAAATATTCCCCTGAATCAGACTTCACAAGATATTTGATAGATGTAAACCTTTGGTTTTCAACTTAAGAAAAGAATTGACGACTGTTTGAAATAATCTTCAATTCTTTTCTTGACTTGATCTTGAGAGGGTCCTGGGAACTCTCATAAAAAAGTTTGAGAGTCCTCAGGCTACGTATTCAAGAGTCTCAGACACGCAAAACCTGCGTTCCTTAAAACCCTGCTATACACAAACTGAACACAATTTATTTTGAAACTAGGCCTAGTAAATACAACTTAAAAGTTTGAAGGTTGAAGCATTTAAGACTCTACTTTAAACCAGTTAAAATAAATAATAGAACATTAATGAACATGTTTCTAAAGATATCCATTGTTGTTGGTACATTTTTTTTATATTCTGATGGAGATATTTATCATAATAACTAGTTTATTTATATCCAAGCAATATTTAAAAGTCAGTGTGCAACACCTTTAATAATAATTGCTTGGAAAATGTGGGAATAGAAGAGACTTCTTGTTATCACTGATTCTAATCATTTTCTTATTACCTTGTATGACGATTCCAGTCTTTGCTACTCCTGTATTGTACAAATGACTAAAAACACCATTGTGTTTCGAGGGTTGAGTGCAAGACTGTTCTAAGTGTATATACAGTGTATATACACTTAGTACAGTCTTGCACTGTATCCTTGAAATGTGTGAAAGGGAGTGCAATCCAACATTTAATTTCAATCATTATAAAAAGGTTATCTCCCTTGTTATACAAAAATAATGAAAATTTGTTTGAAGTAGTGTTATAATCCAGATTTTTTCCCTGGGAGAATGGAGGATAAGTAACAGATTATAGCATTTAAACCCTGAATAATGTAATAAACATTTTAGTGATGATGTTTTAGTCTAAGCTGCACAGCAAAGATTCACTATTTTTTTTTGCCCATGACCAAATACATAATAAACTGCACACAATTAGGATATAAAATATCTTTGGTCATCAGCCATGTGTGTGATGTCGCAGGTCATGGGGCATTCCTTAATCATGACCAAATAAACTGTTCATTGGAAATGAAAAATGTAGCATACACAGGTAGAGTTAAGGTGGTGGCAAAGAACTGCATATTTTCGTAGTTAGCCTCACATCAGGATTTCTCAGATAACTTCATTACCATAAAAAACACAGATAATTCACCAGCCGAATCAAATCATGTAAATAAAAAGGCAATATTTGGTGATCCTGTAGCGACACAAATTTGTCCATAGTAAGCTGATATTGGTCAATCTAAAAAGTGTTAGGAAGTTTCAAGAGCAAAGAAAGCAATTCCAAATTCACTATGTCTCCACAGATCAGAGCTTGTGTTTGATCCTTAAACAAGGATTTGACTCCAAAAAATTCCATTTTGACCTTCAAAATTTACCGCAGGGGGTAATTTTGACCCACTGAGTTTCCAGTTGTGTTTATAATTATGAATATAAATCAATTGTCTTGTTCATACTATTACAAAAAATCTATATATGATACAACATAATCAATAAAGTGTAGACACACTTTATTGTTTGTGTTGTATCATATATAGATTTTTATCTTTTATTTTAGATTAGATATACTATAAAGACTGATTAGCTTTCATGTTTTTCTCTTTTGACCTTTTCAAAACCAGTTTTGACTCCCAGAATTTTATGGTCAAGGGGTTAAAGACTCCCTAGTTTAAAAAGCTAGCACAAGCCCTAGGGCTTTAAAACCATTCTAAAAACTATATTTCTCAAACATTCCCTATGTTTTGAAATCATCGCAACAGTTGCAATGAATAACAACAACATAGGTCTTTACTCTTATAGCAAGATATAATACTTTTTCAAGTTCTACATTCCAAAATACATGTACTTGCTGAGCCCAGCTCTAAGCCCATAGGTAATGTAGAGGACTTCAGTGTTAATTATGGGATTCAAAAAGATGGGGGGCATTTTTATGAAAATCTGCATTATTGCCAAAAAAGATGGACATTTTTTGCTCTTTCGCTAAGTAAAAAAAAATCCCTGATTATCATAAAATATAGGAGGGGGCGATTTTTTAAAAGTATATGCTAAAATGCGAAATCCCTCCTCCTAGAATAAACACTGAGACTGTCATTCATGGCATTGTGAGTTTGAACACCTGATCAACCAACTGACCTTTGATAGAAATCAATGTGACACACAGATTACTTGTCTCCCACAAATTTGTGTATGCCTAAGTGGGATTAGCAGCTGGTGGCTCAGATGAAATGTTGTGGTTGTACTGGCATGAGAATCAACGGAAAACCATGGGTAGGTGCACAAGCATCTGTGATATAACTTCAATAACATTGAAAGTGGTATTAAACCCAATACATGTACAATTGATTGATTGATTGATTGATTGATTGATTGATTGATTGATTGATTGATTGATTGTTTGTTTGTTTGTTTGTTTGTTTGTTTGTTTGTTTGTTTGTTTGTTTGTTTGTTTGTTTGTTTGTTTGTTTGTTTGATTGATTGGATGGATTTTAATGTCGCTTCAAACATTTTTTCCATTACATCATGGAGGCTTGGGCACCTAACAATGGATTCCTGGTATTTTTCTCACCAGTACAACCACCACATCCTTTCCTAGCCTCCAGCTGCTATCTCACATAGGTCTACAAATATCAACCCATTGGTGAGAGACTGATAGTCAGAAAGACTGAATGACACTGTCTTAAAACCCAATACATTTGTACCAAGAAACAAATCAGAAATAGTTTAAATTAACATATTTACATACCTGATCTAGCTCCATGAACAGCGCCTGCTGCCCAGTCATTGTGACAGCAACTTTCTTTATATTCTCCGAGTGACCCCGTGACCCTGTGGACCCGCTGGACGACCTCGTACTTTGTGGCCCCTCCATCTTGACAAATACCCTGCTGTCCCTTATAGCAAAGTCTGGTGACAGCTAAACCTGAAAAAAAAGGACATGATAGCTTATGTTGTAGTGATGGGCAGATTAATCGATTATAGTCGATTAGTTGGTTTTGGCTTCCGATTGTGATAATCGACTAATAAATGTCTTAATCGTTTAATCAGGTCCTAATATATAAATGAAAGCCATTTCATATTTTTTACGGAATTGACATCAGTTTGATGGCTCAGCATGAAACAGTTGTAACTGCCTATATGTTTATAGGCAGTTACAACTGTTTCACCCTGAGCCATGGAGTTGGTAGAAAAATTCTAAAGGATGAGTCATCAGGTCATGAGTTTTAACTAAACTGTCATATTCTATTCTTCAAAGGAATGATATTGGGAGTGCTGTGTTAAGTTCTATGAAAATGATTGCGCAATTAATCATTAGTTTATTTAATTTTCCAACGAAAAAGAGATTATCGACTGTGATTTGAAACCAATAGCCCAATACTATTATGTTGATCAATTAATTTTAGTGTCTTATTTTGCATCTTTGAGACTAACACAACTTATATTCGATAGTAAGTATTTCAGAAAGAGAATAATTTATAATTGTTCTTAAATCTATATTGTACAGTACTAGGATTATGCAATTATGAATTGTGCCCATCCAATCAGCTAAAATTCTAGCAAAAAATGAAAATCTCGCAAAAAAAACTTTTACAGTATGTTTGTGTAAACAGTAAATTTCATTCATTATGCTGATCTATTGTCTCCTAATATTATAGCCAATGGGCTGGATTATAGCCAGAAATCTTCTCATATTTTCCATGCAACTTTGACTTCGATTTGCTGGGCTTTTTCAGTGATTTTTTTATGAACCAAGCGACATGGTGCCTTCATCTTTGCTCAAATCATCTACTTGGGTCATGACATAATGAACACATTTGTCAAACACATCTACACTTTTATATATCTACTTAGTGACCTACTATCTTAAATAAGGAACAAGGAGACATTTCAATTTATGCTTGAACAGAAAATGTCCGAGTTACCCTGTTTTTCTGGAATTTCATGAGTTTACCTAATAATTAATTGCTATGTACTATTATCTATTATTTCATCTTAGATATATTCCAATACTTTTCCCAAGTGACTTTGGAAAAGGACTGTGGTAAACTTTCAATTTGGATAAAGTTATTTACAAAACAGCAATTCAGGAATGTTTCAAGGATAAATATCTTGTTATACTTACTTAATATTATCAAAATCTTTATTTACAGAACTTTCTTTTCGTGAATTCTGTACTTTTCTGCATGTTTTAATGCATGTTTAGCTCTTTTCACCAGCTTCATTGACATTTAAATGTCTGTTGATAATAAGACCATGTTTTTTTTCTATTTCATTGAAGATAGATAGCACAACAAACCTGTATTACGTGGTCATACAGACTATTACTAAACTATGCCCAATGGAGGAAATATGTCCTATAGGTAGATTTTGTGTGATGAGCCATTAAATATTCATATATTGATTCGGGAGCTCAGTTTTGAAAATGAGCCTATACCAAGCCCTTGGGTATTAAAGTAAGCCCCACAGGTTTTATTTATGTTTTCATTGAAAATTCTATGGGTTGTACACGGAAAAACACATAATTTTTCATGTGTTAAAATTTCATTTTTCTTTCTAATAAGGGCAAGTTACATGAAAAAGTTACTTGTCCTGCTTTGACTATCACTCGCCCTACGATAAGCCTTTTGACCTTAAAAAAAACTTACTATAAATACCTGAAGATGTCATTTTGGAGTACAGAATTAACAACATCAAAATACCTTTACATCCTGGTCTTAAATACTGTTGAAATGATCTGGATGTTTGAAATAATTTATTGGTAACATACATCTTTATGGATTGTTTCATGTACAATTTACCCATCATGACTATTTGCCACAAAAGAAATAGGAGATATAAACAAAACACCCCAAAAGCTTGTTATCACGATAATTTCCATGATTTGGGAACTATTAACATTTACGATGTTTGGGTACCAGGTTATATCATGTGAAAACCTGAAGTTAATTATTACATATCAAAGTACAAGACTAATCACAGTCAGAGTTGTTGCGAACCTCTATCATAATTTAGTTTTTTGGGGTTTTTTTGGTTTTTTTTCTCTGTCTTTTAATGTATTTACCCTGACTCTTGTCACTATAATTTAGTGTCCTTAATTCTGCACTTGTCAGGGTTACAACTGACTTAGAATTTCCATTCAAGGGTATCTGAAATATTTTGAAAGTCAACTTTTCCACAGAGAAGCCGTAATCACAATCTGGCTTGTCTGTATCAAACGCTTTCTTGACTGTTCTACATCATAAACATTTTTTCCAAATAAATAGTTTTATTTTTTCTTCTGACATTGAAGATACTTTGGTTTTGCTATAAGAAGCATCCATAAAATAGCCTCACTAACTGTTAACATAAGTATTATGGCATTTATTTTCAGAAAACTGCTAACTTTTACTATTAGAAAATATTTTTTCTTAAGAATTTTCACTTGTCCACGGACAATCTTCTTGTCCGTGTAGTTAAATGGGTGTCTCGGACAACTTGGGCAGCTTATTTCAGAACCACTACCATTTGTACTGTGTGATTTCTTACTCGTAAAAAGGTAAATACAGTCAACTAGCCAATAGCGGATCATGACAAATCACTTTGATTGGATCACTTTGATTTCCATCTTTAATTACTTTCACTCGCACATGCCGAAGAAGAAACTAATATTCTATCCCAAGACACTGTCCATCTCTTCGTAGCATAACAAAATTTTGACAGTTACATTGTCGTTGTAGTGCTTGAGATAGACGAAACGCTGGTCAAGCGTCTGTTCGACTGAAAGATCACGTCATAGGAATTTCACAGAAAAGAATTCCTCTGCAAAATTAAAGGCGAGTAAACGAGTACAACTTCAAATAGTGGATGAAATCACGAAAAGGAGGCATAAATTGTTGGTTCACTATGCTTTCGCATGGTTTTATCCACCCTTTTGTGTACAATAAATAGAAACAACCCACAACTCTTACTCGCCATTAGCGGATCAGCTGTGCGCATCATAGGGGGCGTCTCAAAATAAGCAAACCAAATATTTTATAAAGATAACTGTGCCAAATCTAGCTACTTATGCATTTTGATTTGATATATTGAAGATTTTAAAGAAAAAAATGATAAGAAATTTCATAGATCCCAATTCTTATCTGGTTTTGATTAATTCTGAAAACAGTTGTATTAGATTGAGAAATGACCTATATTTAGATCATTTATCTGTTAAAGCTGCTCTTTCACAGATAGGGAAAATGTGATTTTTGAAATTTTTTTGTAAAAACAATTAGAAGAAACGACCTTATCATGTCGAAGCCTTCAAGATAAAAAGATACAATCTGGTAATGCATGGAAAGAAAGACTAATATTCCTGAATTTAGCGAAAATCATTCTGAAAAAAAAGCAACTACTAACGCCTTAAAAAATATTCTTCAATTTGTAGCCAACTATTTACGCATGTGAATTCCGCGTGTTTGTCTTATTCAATCAAAGATTAAGGTAAAATTATTTGATGGCTGGAAACTTCAAATCATTACAATCAAAAATAAAATAATATTTACGACAAGTAAAAATTTTGTAATTTATAGACTCGAAATTAATAGACTAAATTCCTTACTGATCTTGGCGCTTCGAATATATAAGTTACAAAATTATTGAAATATGTTCTTTTTAGTGCCAATGCCATTGGACAAATCTTAATCATCTAAAAACACAACATTCCCAAATCTAAGAACAAGTTATGAATTTTTCTATGAAAAACTGTGAAAGAGCAGCTTTAAGCAATGTCGTTGTTTGACAGCAGTAGCTGATGAAATTTCCTAGAATTTTTGCATATCTGGCTGGGTTTTTTTATGCCAGTACATTGAAAGGTCGGGATCATATTGCCTGACCACTTTTCGTCTGCCTGTCTGCAACACTTAACATAAAACCCTTCAACATTGCCAATACCTGCAAGGTTATTCAAGATACCATGTTCATAGTTGGTATAATGTTAGATCTCAAAAGTGCGCATCTACAGATACCAAGGTCAACCTCATATGACGAGGTCAAGGTCATCAGACAAGGTCATGAAAATGGCCTTTTCTGGGGTATTCGTCTTTCACAAAAAACTTCTCTTTTTTGTAAAAAAAAAAGTATCTTAAATTGTTCGTTGAGTCTAAATGTTAAAGGGCTATAATATTGGTAGGTTTTTTATTTCCCAAAAATACCTTAACTAGATCTACGTCTTGAAAGTTGGTAGTAAGGAGATTACAGAAGTTTCTGGCCATAGATATCAGAATTTCTACCTATATACATGCATCAAACCAGAGGGAAATAAGTGCTGAAAATTTTGAAAAATTGGCCTAAATTATGGTGGTCAGAAAAGTAATTGCTTTTGGGGTATTATTTTATCATTTTCAATCGATCTACAACTCTAATGCTTTGTGGATACTTAGATCTATACTTTTTAAAAAAGAAAACAGGACTTTAAAAGAAGCTTGGGTTGCTTGCCACAGACAATTTCTTTAAAGTTTTAATTTCCTAAGAAAAAATCCTTACATCTATTCAGGACATGATTCCAAAGAATAGAAAATGTCTTAGTTCTTTAACCAGTCCAGCCCAAAAATCAGCAAAGAGAATTGCAAAGATGTATCCTGGAATAAGCATGAGTCTAGGCAAAAAGCTGCATCCTGACCTTCAGTTACATCATGAAAATAAGTTAAAGGCACTGTTATCAACAATGCCAGAAGGTTCTGCCATGGAACTGCTCTATTTAGGGTTTAGATTCACTACAGTCGTAAAACAAAATAAATAATTTGCCGCAAGGATAAGAGTAAACATAGATGGATTTCTGAACCATGCTTGGCATGGGCTAGGAAAACAAAGTGTACATGACAAAATTGGATGTAACAAATAACTTTTTTATTTCCCATACTAATATCTACCAAGAATAAGAAGAGTTTTTTAACAATACATGTTGTCGTTGTTATTCTAAAATCTAGTGGTTTCAACTGAAAAGGTCCATATTTTCAATTTTCCATAACTCAAAAAAGTGATACTTTAAAATTCTGGTACAGTACTTATCTTTTTTTAAATTTCAACGAGCCCAAAACTGTGTCATGTGTAAATGGGTAGATACTGAAGCAAATGATAACTTTAGGATTTGAAAAAATCAGGCATTCATTGGAAAATAAAAAATGATAGGGTTATATATGTAACATTTTGTTACAATTTTTCTTACACAGAAGGCCATTTATAGAAAATTACACATTCAAATTGATGCAGTCTAAAACCAGTCCAGAAACGTAGTTTAAGTTTGGATTGATGAAATATATGAAAACCTTTGGTTTCATACATTTTTTTGAAGGTTAAATCTTCAAAATGTTGATTATTAGTTAATTTGTCTTGTACGAAGCTTAATATATAAATGTCTGCTCAATGATTTCGTTTGTCCTACTCAATTCATATTGGAATGGCACAATTATTGTAAAAATCTCTTCCAACAGAAGAAAACATGTTTGTTTGACGGTGATGACAGGTCAAAATCATTTTGAGACAGCCCCCAGAGTCATCTTATCACGTGATCCGCTATTGGCCAAATTGACCCGGATATGGCTAATTTACGTCTACTACTAACCCGGACGATGCAATTGATTTGATTGATTGACTAAAGATGTATGTTGCACTTCAAAGTGTACAAATTTTATTGCCTCCTAAGACCAAAATCGGCATTCTGCCGCGTTTCTTTGAAAAATAAGCAACAAAGTTCTCACTAGTGATCCGCTATTGGCCAGTTGACTGTACCAGTGGATTCTTTGCAACATCTGGTACACCGCTGCTTGATACAAATTATAATATGTAAATAGAATCAAAATGGTCCTTATTCGCTTGATTTGTGAGTCACATAAAAGTGACATTGGTAAAAAAGAAAACTAAGAGACCGAGACGGAAGAAGGCCGAATCGACTAATTTTTAATCGTTTCCAAAAACAGCACTGGAATCGTGTATAGAATTTTTAATTTTTGATTCCATAGGTAAATGGATATATTGTCATGAATCATGAACCGATCGGCAGTGTTTTTTGGAGAATAGTTTCTCTTTTTACCTTGTTTATATTTCCTGAAATTTTACTTCCGGGTTTGACCGGTGTTGTATCAGAAATACCCAATATATAACAATTGCTCCTCTGCCCCTTCATAAGCTATTTTGGAATGGAAGAAATGTTTTAAGGTCAAATGGAACCTCAGCAGAAAAAAAGTTATTTAACTTTATGGGTTATCCTGTGTATATTAGTATCTTACACCGAATGTGCTAAAACATGTTTAGATACTATACTCTTCACTAGCACAATCAATGAGCCCTGAATCCGATTTTCTTCGCATTTTAAGCACGTGTTATCATCGCAAGATGCTTTTCATTTTGATCCAAACGTAACTTACAAATACATATTGAACAGTGGTCTCGCCTTACCACGCCTTTTATTTATAGCCAATCAAAATTTAATTGGTTTGGCAGAAGACGATCTTTAAAGATTTCACTCGGACTGAGAGAAATGATAGGCCTAAGTTAAAAAAAGTGTGACGCCCCGCCCACGGTCACGCACATGTTCACGATCAATAAACATTTCTAGAACATTTTAAAAACAGAGTCACACAAGGAACATGCATGTCGAGTTTAATTGAAATTGGCCAAATACTTTGGGGCGGGGATTTTTAAAGACTGAATAGTGAAAATAAGCCCCGACGGTCCTGCCGGCACGACATCAAAATTTCTTGAACAAATTAAAAAGGCAGTCGGCCTACAGAACATTTTTGCCCTGTATCTTTATAATCGGCCCATTGATAAAGTATGAGAACATGATTAAATAAAAAATATGCAATGCCGGACCGCGGCCCCAACCCACCGCCACGCGAAGATGAAAATCTACACAAAACCATAAATAGTAGGCCTTTCAGATGTGGTAAATATATGCGTCTGTTAACCAAGATGTTGATATAGTTCAAATCCCCCATGAGAAAATCTTGGATTTACCCCTGGACCATGGTTGTAGGACTGTTTTCAATAACCTTCTTTTAAGAAGTTTACAGGTTAAATAAATAAATAAATAGGCCCCTATCTTCTAAGGTAGCCTACCAGGAGATTGCGCTGTCGCTGACATAACTTGTTTAATATAGAAAGAGAAAATGGAAGCGCGAACAATCTCCGGTTTTTTTTAAACAACATTGCATACTACTTTCAAATTTTAGGGAAAAACTTTAAAATTGCTCTGGCATCAAGTGCTATGTTGATGAAAGTACATGTATTTATCGTATAACTATACAAATATCCGTGTGATAACATCCCCTATGATATTTTTCACGATATCTCATGGGTATTTTTAGAACAATGACATGATGCGGCCAATTTTAGAAACTTGCATTTCTATTAGAAAAATCGACCAAATCAAGACAAATAGAATTTATAAGATAAATACATATATAAACATACTTGGTGTATTGTGTGAAAAAAAAACTAACCGGGCTGTGGGAAATAATAATTGTCACAATTTTCATTTCCCCCAACCTCGTTAGATATTTTCGTTCATCATGTGACAATACACTAGATCTAAGTACGTATCAAATATTAATCATTTATGAAGATCACATTGGAAATCTTAGTGAATTATCAATATGATTTCCGATTAATTAGACATGCATTAGTATTAGGTCTTCCCGAAAAGGGAAAAAAAATCAGACTTGCATATTCAGCTGAGCGTCATAGGACCATCAGTGCCCTCTTTTTTCATAAAAGAGGTAACAATAACGATCCTTACAACTATAGAGCAATATCGCTCATTGACTGTAAAATATTCATGGGCATGCTGAACTTGCGGTTAACTGAATGGTGTGAACAAAATTGTATTCTAAATGAATCTTAAACAGGCATCAGAAAGGGCTGATCAACCAGTAATAATATTTTAAGGTTAATGTCAATAGCGAAAAATATTTCTCAAAAAGGTGGACGTTTCTAGTGTATCTTTATTGATTATGAAAAGGCGTTTGATTGTGTGCAAATTGATCGAAACTGGAAATCTTTTGAACAATATAATATTAGTGGAAAGTTTCTAAATATATTAAAATCATTTTATTGTGTTAAAATTGAAAAAAAGTTTACCCATCTTTTCGACTGTCAGATTGGTACGCGTCAAGGCTTTATCGCGAACCCAAAAATCTTTAGTATCCTTATTAACGTCTTATTCGACGTTTTAATGGGAAAACGTGGTCAAGGAAAAATACGCATCAATGTTTGCGGATGACATCTCTAATTTCTAAGACACCAGTATATGTCTGCGAAAGCAAATAGACTGTATTTCACAATACAACAAAAAATAAGGGTTTAAAGATAAATTCAGAAAAGAACAAATAGTAGTTTTTCGAAAGGCGGCATAGTTAAAACAAAAATCCGAACGCTGGTGCATGGCCTGTTGTTCCCTTTTATAAGTATTTTGGTGTTTACTTCACACTGGAAATGGCATGGTCTCTAAATAGTGAAAAGCTATCAAAGCAAGCCATCAAAGCAACATACAGTATATTTCGGTACCAAAAAGAATTTGGCAATTTACATCCACGAGAAATGTTTAAAATTTTCGATTCAGCTATAAAACCAATACCAATATGTTATGCTTCAAATATTTGGGGTCATACGTATAGTAAAACGATAGAAAAGGTTCAAATAGAATTTTGCAAAAAACACCATCTTGTTCGGATGCGATTGGTTTGAGTGATGGTAGACGACTTTCACTATGTATGGACTACATATGTAATTGTATCAAATACTGGTTACGTCTCCTTCGTCTTGAGCAACATAGGTATCCGGAACACTACTTTACCATGCTTACCAACTCGATAACTCGATAACAGCGGTCGTGAAACATGGGCTTCATCCACAGGTAGCCAACACGGGTAGGGATAGTGTAAATTTACCAAAACTTGACCACAAAAAATTATTATACTTATTTATTTTTTTTTAACATTTCTGCGACGGCCATTTTTGTTTATTAGCTCTCGACCAATCAGATAGCATGGTTCTACAGTTTAGTTGTAACAGGCTGTCCAGTCGGTATGCGCAGACTGACTAGGATCGAAACTTTTCGCAATGTGCTTATTTTCTGAATATAGAATGTTTAATCTACCTTCCAGTGAAGGGATTTTTGAAATACGACCTTTGGTTGACCAATACTGCAGCAAATCTCTTTTTTCAAATAGTCGTTTTACAGCGTTCCCAGATGGTCGCTTTTCGCGTGACGGGTCACATATATTTTCGGCATTTAATAAATTGCCAGGAAACATTAAAATCACAACAACCAATAAGGTATTTGTCAATTTTTCTCACTCTCTCAAATAAACATTGTACTTTGTATGACATGTTATTGTAGGCCGGTGGCCTGAATTAATGAATTAAACATTGTATTATTGTATTTCCTCTCACCAACTACACGTACTTATTTCCACATGTAACGCCTGAACGTCACACGCACATATTGTAAGTCATGTATATAATAACCATAAGAACGGATACTCTCTCTCTCTCTCTCTCTTCCCCCCTCTCTCTCTTCTCATCTCCCCGCCCCTCCCCCATTCTCTCTCTCAATCGCTTTCTCTCCGCCCAGTCTATCACTCCCTCTCCCTCATTCCCCCTCCCTCCCTTCTCTCTCTCTCATTCTCTCGCCCTACTTTTCGCGCTCTCTCTCTATCCCTCTCACCCCCTCCCTTTCAATCTGTCTCTCTATCCCTTCCCCTCTCTCTCGTTCTCTCTCCAACTCCCTCTCCCTCCCTTTCTCTCACCCTCCCTCTCTCTCTCCGCCCATTCTATCACTGCCTCTCCCTCTCTCCCTCATTCTCTACCCCCTCCCTCCCTTCTCCCTCTCATTCTATCACCCTCCCTTCTCTTCCTCCCTTTCACTCTCTCTCTCTCCCTCTATCTTTCCTTTCCCCTCTCCTACTCTCCCTCCCCTCTCTCTCATTCAATCTCCCTCGCCCCTCTAATTTTCTCAATCCCTCTCCCTAACTCTCTCGCTCCCTCTGTCTATAATAATTTCGTGCGCTCCTCCCCCTCCCACCCTCCCCTTTTTCCCCTCTTTCTCTCTGCCCATTCTATCTCTCTTTTCCATCCTTCCTCTTCTTTCCTCCGTCCTCTCTATCGCTCAAATATATCTTCCACCCCGGCCTGCTACACTAAAAGGAGACTACTGTTATCCAACCGAATACACCCGCATTGCATAAAAATTTTGTAGAAGTTTCGATTGAATAGAATAAATTTCAGATGAACTTTCAGCGTTCAAGGCCAAAGAGTAGTTTTGAAATCGGTTGTTTAGCATGCTATACCAAATTATGGAGGGGATAGTGCAAGACTTTTGAAATTGCCTACATAAGTAGATTCACTTACAAAAGTGTTGCACTAACTCTGCGAAATGAAATAGTTCCATTTTAGCGTGCCAGGTTAATGGTGTGATTATGTAGAGGGATAGAGAGAGAGAGAAAGAGAGAGGGATGCCCATAAGGCACTCTCTCGAAAATGGGTACTCTCACGCAACTGTGAATGTACTTGAAATGGCATATGAGCACTAATAATTCTGGAAAGCTTGGTTTTTGTGTGGAAATAATATATCTATTTTCTGTTTTGTGATTATGAATATTTAATGAGATCTCACTGAATAGTAAGAAACAAATATTATCTACAATATCTATTGCAGTATGCAGTTGTTATCAAAAGAAAAATACACCGATTTTTATTAAATTAATAGTATTCAATTTCCTTCATCTCTCGAAAATGGTGTAACCCGCAATTAAATTATTCGACTCCGTCGGGATTCGAACCCGGGACCTCTGTGTCCCAAAGCAAGTGCTCTACCACGTCGCTATAAAAGCTAGCTTGTACGGCAAGGCAGTACAAACACCCCTTATAGTCAACTCGGCTACATACACCCCCTCGACAATTAAGATTCTTCCACGAATCTTCTCAATTAAACATCATCAACTACCTCATCACATAACCACCACCTCATGTGGGTTATTTACGGTGGGCGCCAAATGTAACCCGCAATTAAATTATTCGACTCCGTCGGGATTCGAACCCGGGACCTCTGTGTCCCAAAGCAAGTGCTCTACCACGTCGCTATAACAGCTAGCTTGTACGGCAAGGCAGTACAAACACCCCTTATAGTCAACTCGGCTACAATGGGATTTTTCAACATGTATGAATTGTCATTTTTGAAAAGTGATTTTCTTCTTTTATAAGATAAATTTACCATATAGCACCTGGTAATATTGTTTACATTGAAATACCATTTTATCAACACTAGGATTAATCCGAGGATTAGCAGTGAAAGCTGAACAGAAAGGCCGTTCAATTTACAATTTTTGTACTAAAAGTCAGGGGAGTTCGATCCCGGGAAACGTAGTTTTCTTTTGCAAGTACCTTTTATCAAAAAAAGTTCTCATTTCCCATTGAATATTGCTGTTATTTTTTTAAGCAATAATAATAATATTAATAATAATAATAATAATAATAATAATAATAATAATAATAATCTTGTTTTCACTACTTAAAGAAAAAAAATAAATCTGTAAAAAATTTCTTTTAGGAACGAATTAGTTTCAATAAAGAAAAAACAAGCTTGAGCCTAGAAGGAAAATATTCATGCATTTGTGTAAATTTCGAGGATACGTGTATAAAGTCATAAAAATATTGAATGATATAAATTTTAAGAAAACCACAATAAGCGAAGTTAATACTTAAAATTCGTGAACATTTTAAAAGCCCATCGAAAGACTCTGTCCCATTATGTACGATTGACTTTAAACTTGGCAGTTATGCGCCTCTCGTGATTTCGGAGTGCAATGCACGAGAACCGTAACCCTACCTAGCTTAATTCAGTTTTGAATTGTTTCCCTTTGTTGTTTTTCATACTTGGACATCCAGCAATGCAATGGGCGTATCTTGCGACAATTTGTCATCTTGTTCTGAATATAAGGGGTACATGTAATTTAAACGTTTTCGAATTTGAACCCCGGTTTAAAACAGTTAACAACACCGTGAAATGACAATTATATTCAACTCAAACACATTCTTAACCCTGAAGTCATGCAGCTCTCCATTCGTGGCATTTAAAACATTCACTCCAGTCAATCAAAAACGCTTCGAAAGGGTTCAAAAACGCCTCGAAGTATTCCAACGCGATAATCTTTTTAAATCGTTTCGGTTATATCATTGTATGGTGTTACAATTAGTTACATTGTGCAGTTGACATTCATCTCAATCACAACCATTCTAAACCGATCACTCATCGTTCCATTCATTCATTAAAACACTCACTCAAACCATTCAAAAACGCTCCAGACTCACTGAAAAGGTAAGATCAACAACTACATTCAAAATATGCATAGCTAGAAAAAAATCGAGATTTCACCGAAATAATTGTAGTTATAAGCGCGTGATTGGTTCTTGTAGAAAAAGAAAGTTTTTTTTTTAAAACTCGTATGAATATGTCCTAAAAGGGAGGGAGTAAAAACCGCTCATTTTGTTCATTCTGAACAAAATGAGCGACAATGGATCACCTCCCTTGAATTTCACTCAAAACTCGCTCCGCACACTCATTCAATTTCATTCCAAAATCAGTCCAAAATCATTCATCGTGTCAATTTCACGATGTTCTTAACTGTATTGGCCTATGTGATCGTGAGAACTGCACGGTCTGGCGAAGTTTTCTTTCATTTTGCATGTTTGCTTGTATGAGGTTTAATGCCGCTTTCAACAGTACTACAATTATATCTCGGCGGCTGATGTACTTACCCATGAATTCCTGTCGTTTTACACACCACTACAAATAGAAAAATCATCCAAGCCACAAGATGCTCACCCCACTTAAGCGTATTATCATACACTTGGTAGGAGACAAATGACGTCGAATTGATTTCGCCGAATGTCGGGAGAAAGTTGGCCGAGCCGGGATTCGAACTCTTGATCCGAGGATTGACAGTAAATCAACTAGTGATTGTGTGTACAATCGTAATGACTAACTCTTTAGCTCGGTGTGAAACAATTGTAACTGCCTATAAACATATAGGCAATTACAACTGTTTCAACCTGAGCCATAAAACTGATGTCAGTTTTGAAAACAACATATAATACAGTTCATTTATATGTAGGAACCGACTATGAAATTTCTTAGTCGATCATCACAATCGGAAGCCCCAACAAACTTATTATCGATTATAATTGATTAATCTGCCCATCACTAGTAGTGACAGGAAAAGGTAAAATCCTGATAATTTCGATGCAAAGTGTCAGCTTTACTGTACGGTGCAAGCTTATGTAATTACAAAGATAAGAACTTTCCGAGTTGTCGTTGACATTTTTTACTATTTTGTGATTTTTGTACTGGATGATCAATGCATATTTACTAAAATGGTAGGTCAATATTTCACAAGTTTTAAGATTTTACAGTGAGTATCTGCAGAAAAACCTATTTAAAGCGACCACTTAGGGGACCACCAAATGCTCGCTTATGGTGTATGGTTCATGGGCACGTTGGATTAAATTGACTATGCTAATGTTAAAGGGACTTTTCATGTCGGTCGCTCAATAAAAGTGATCGCTTAATAAAAGTGACCGCTTAAGAGAGGTGGTCGCTCGAGGAATGTCGACTGTATATGTTAACCGATAGTTGTATAATTACATAAAATTGTTTGTGACCGATTTCCAAATATCGCATCATACAGTCTTGGCCATGAAAAAATCTTTACTTTATTACTATCGTAATATCTTTCAGATTTTTTACTACCTGACATTGACCATTGTTTCTCTCGTCGCTGGATCGACAATAGGTGAGAGTTTACTGAAACAGTTTTAATATCTGTGAGTTTGGGTATTAAACATTCTTATGCTCTTAATGAAAATGTGTTCGTAACAGTTTGTGAAAAAAATCCCGCTTCGCATTTGCACTTGAGTGCTTAACAGCCCTGCGTTCAGGATGACACAACTGTACTTACTGTATGCAAATTATACTCCGCTTTGCACACGCACTTGCGTGCAAAGCAGGGTATAATATGCAAACAGTTTGCATCGTTTTATCAGGCAGTGTATAGGGCATAATTTTAAAAAGTTGTCCAAAATTGTGTGATCCTGAACGCAAGGCAGTCTGATGCAGCACTTGGTAAATTACACGTTTTCACCCTTTACTCTACAGTCCCTGAATTTCTACGTACGTGTGTACCTGTGCTTTTAAACAGAAGGAAATACTGTGAAAAATACGAAAATATCTCTTTTTCTTTTTTCACATATTTTGTACCATTCAATATTATTTCATTTCTCATTTCAACCAACTTTCATTGTTGTCTGTAGCTTCTTTCATTTTCAAAATCTTATTTCTTTATTATCACATTAAAAAGGAAATGCATGATATCTTAGGCATACAAAGCTTTCCCATAACATGACCAACTACGTTATGTGGTTTTCGGGATGTTTTGATGAATAATTACCCCGAGGGTGGGACAAAACGCCCCTTTAAAAATGTAATGTTTTCATGAATATTTTCAAGATGTGACTGCATAAGGAATATACACGAGTTCCATAATATCCGGTAAACTGAAATGTTAATCACAATAAAAAAAACGACTCAATATCTTCATTCGTTTCCAAAATATGACCGATAATTCATTTGGGGGGCGTTTTGCCCAACCCTACCCTACATGCACTGAAGACGACTTAAACTTTGCAAACAATGTTGTACTTAATGCTTTGAAAATAAAACACAAACACCAATCACCAACAACAAAAAGTCAGAAATAAGACGATTTTATGGTGAATTTCTTTATTTTCAGATTGTAAGGATGATATTACGACCGAACAATGTCAACATTTAAGCTGTTTGGACTTCCCCGATCTCGCTCTTCTGTACTGTCCGTATACATGTCAACTTTGCCGTAAGTATTTTCATTTATTATTTCTATCTAAGTGCCTTAACGTCAGAGATACGTTTGCGTTACGGGTCCCGTTTATCTTAGATTGTGTGATGACGTTTTCTCCACAATTTCAACATTTAAGTTTGATTAATGCTCGTAGTCGCGGGAGTGAAATAAAGCCGTTGAATATTTGTGATATTACACGGGTGATATTACACTAGTAGAATAACTATGCCAATGAGCTATGAAAGTGTAGCAACATCATATTTTAGTTGCTTATATGACATCATGGTGAATTGATGACACCATTTTCGCAAACGGCGTCATATCTTTCTTGTAATGACTTAAAATCATAAAAAGCTAGAATCTCCTCCATTTATTGCAAAAATTAATTAAAGTAATATTATAAATAGAATATAAAATTTGTGTTCATGAAATACCGAATTCATCAAACTCGTCATCTAAAATGGTAAAAACTCGGCGAAGCCTTGATTTTTTCTATTCATAGATGACTCGTTTAATGAATTCGGTATTCAATATATATGACAATAACTTGCACCTATAGATATGCCGTAAAGTAAATTCTTTGTAGGATATAATATAGTCTTAATATATATTAACGATTGAATCACATCGCCTTTCTTGACAGTTTTAATTTTTCTAGCCTAATCTTATTGAAATAAACGTCCATTTTTTTTTTCTTTTTTTTTTTTTTTTTTGCAAAATTTGCATGAAAGCCCCAGTTTGCACTTAGGGTAAAAAATCGATCTTTCGTGAATATTCTTTGAATATTTTTTCTTGATTTAGTCTAATGAAAGATGAGTTGCGTAAAAATACAAATCAATCGAAAAATGGCGGCCTTTTTCGTGAAACGCATAATCTGCCGTATAAACTAAAATATGGAAATAAGATTTTGGTCACGTGAAATACGCCCATGTGCAGGAACGGTAAAGGAGCGATATTCAAATTAGTTCCGAAATATTGCGGATCATGAATATTCAACTTTTAGGCCAGGTATATTTAGATCATCGCATCATGATAATTTGCATAACCGAATATTGGAATGACAAAATCAAGCTTATCTTTAAGAATAAATGTTTAGTTTTTGTGTACATAGTCGTCTAAGATCCTTTTCTTGCGTTTTGGAAATGTTCACGAACACAGATGGGATCTTTAAACAAAAGTAACCAAAATATATATGCCCAAACACCGTAGTCATCGTAGAATTTGAAAAACTCCAACAAAGTTGCACAATCAATGCAATATAAAGTTTTAAGAGTGATGATTTTTTTCCTGACTTGTCTGCGTTTTTTTCAAACATTAAGAAAGACTAAGCTATGATGTCTAAGTGCCGTAACCTCGAGCTCAATTCATAGGTTTGTTTTATGGAAGAAATTGCTTTTTCATTGTTAGAAAATGAACTTACGTTGATAAAATCCTTTTTGATTGATTGATTGTCCTCGTCTGAATAAAAAAGAATGTCAAACTTTTAAACCCAAATTATGGAATTTAAAACAAGTGTGTCTTTTCGATGCTACTGCGAGATAAAATAAAAAAAAACCATTTTCAATGATTTTCATGTAAACCTTTTCATTACATTACAAGGGTATGTAAATGCTTTGTCTTTAAGTACTACATATTCCGGTTTTGTCCTCTGTGACGAATGCAATTTTTACTAGTTCGACTATTTATCGTACTTTTTACTACTTATTAATGCAAAAATAGCTCATCAGTATCACTTTTGTTGCTTTTTGTACAGTTTATATGAAATTGACTCTCATTCCGATCGAAACCACTCTAATTCGCTCAAACAACACTCCATTCACACATTCCAAACACTTACTCAAACCATTCAAAAACGCTCAATTTGGCAAAAAAAGGTATGATCAACAACTATATTCAAACTTAATATATAACGTAGTTCGAAAAAAAAAACGCGATTTCATTAACATAGTTGATTTTTCGTTTTCAATCGTTTGATTGGTTCTTGAAGAAGGAAGCTTTTTATAGAACTTGTATGCATAATTTATTTAAGGGAGGAGGTAATAGATATCGCTAATTTTGTTCATTATGAACAAAATTAGCGATGTTGCATTTCCTACCTTGAATTTCAATCAAAACCCTCTTCAAGCACTCATTCAATTTCGTTCAAAAACTTTCCAAACCCATTTATTTTGTAAATTTAACGATATCGTTAACTGTAGTGTCAATGCGCTCTTCTAAGCGCATTTATTATGTCGTTCAGTTTCATGTTGGTCTCTTTCAAAATTTTTAGATAAAGTCAATGACACGAATGGTGGAGCTACGCCCGTAGGTAAGTCGAATCTCACGTTTTTAAATAGAAACCCGAAGAATCCGTATGTCATTGAATCCATCGAAGCACAAACACATTTCGTCTATGGGCTATAGAATTCACGCTTATAATACGACTTGCGTCGTGAGAGTGTAATAACCCGTTGAATATTTTTGATATTACACGAGTGTTAAAACACTAGTGTAGTAACTATGCAAATGAGCTAAGAACGGATAGTGACGTTATATATATTTTTGTTGTGAAAATGACGTCTAAATGTATTTACTGACGTCATTTCGCAAACGGCGTTTATGTTTCGCGGAATATCTTGAATGTTTAAATATCTTGAATTTCCTCGTTTTATCACTAAAATTCAGGTCATATTAAAATAGAATATCAAATCTATGCTCATTAAATACCGAATTTATCAAACTCGTCATCTAAAACAGATAAAAACAGATAAAAACTAGGCACAGCCGATATATACGATATATATAGTTTGATCACAACTGTTTTTTCTTGGTTAGCGAGTATTTGAAAAACAACTCCGATGTTCACCCATTAAGAGAATTTATACTATTTAAGAACGAAAAGGATCGAGATGCACTGAGTCATCGTTCCATGTCCCGCCATAGATGGCTTCGCAAAATCGACCCTTTCTTTCATTAAATCGCTTGAAATATTTTCAATATAACACACCATTTGGAAAATATTGGACATGAAAGTCAGCATGTGTGTCGATCTAAATTGTTTTGATGTGTTAAATACGAAACCAAAAAATGATTATTTGTCTGCGAGAATCTGAATATAGGTCTGTCGACGTCGGCAATCACAAATATTTCTGATCTTTCGTCTACATCAACCCCGTGAAATTCCGTCTGTCTACAGAGGCATCATTGTTTTGACTATATGTTGTCTTTGGGGACCCGCTGTCAGTTTATTTTTTAGAATTGTGGCTTCAAATTTGGAAGAAATATCGACGGATGATTGGATTTCAGCTGTGTATAAGTTAAACTAGCATTTATTGAGAGATATGCGAAATATGAGAGCATAAAGTCTAATTTCGTAACTTTTCATGGGAAACGTCCGAAACAATCAATGATTGTGGTCTTATTTGGGAGTGGGTAAAGATTGTTTCTATAGAAGCGCTGAACACTTACACGATCATTTATCAACTTTAGAAAACCAGAGCTTCGTTAGTTTATTTTCACGAATAAATTTATTTGTCCGTCCGTCTTCTCGGCATAATTTTTCGATTCTGTTGTAGGTGACTCTCACCTGTCCTCGCCTCAACCGGTTGTACGGGGTGATATTTGGGAGGCATGTGTACAATTACACATCTTTGGGTCTTTATGGCTGCCATTCTATCTTAACTATACAAATATCCGTGTGATAACATCCCATATGATCTTTTTATGATATGACATGGATATTTTTAGAACAATGACAAAATGCGGTTATTTTTAGAGTGCGCAAATCGACTTATCTACTTTATTCCTGCGTGTCCAATTAGTCATCCGATGATTTAGTAACGGCTAGTTGATACAGGCTGCCGTCTGAAGACACGAATCTGAGACGTTACACTCGGTCATTTTTAGATATTAAAAACATGTCGCCTGGACATTTTTTTTCTATAATTCTTATGGTAATGAGATTTTTCTTTGGATTTTTATTATCGTATCATTTATGACTACTTTTGGGTATCGTTGAAAAGTATGGTTCGTTTTTTTCTCTGAATTTATTGTTGAAAATATATTAAACGGAATTTTAGATCGAAATACAGTTTAGGCCTACATGAAAGGGCGCGGAATCGTCAAGCGTTCTTTCTGTCATATAATATAGAAGAAGAGAAGAAGAAATTTTATTGACTTAAAATACAAAAGTTTTTCGTCGTACAAAATAGATAATACATTTAACATAATGATAAATTTGTCACGTGTGCACACTCTCGTTACATACTAGCTCTTACAATTTTGCACTCTTACGAACAGAATAGCAATATAAATCATTTGCTTGGCGGTCAGAATGAATAATTCTTAATAATCTGCCCTTAATTCCTAACTTGGAGAGTTTGAGCCATAGCGCATTGCGATAGACTGAATCGAATGCTTTTTTAGATCGATGAACGCGCAGTACAGTCTTTCTTTTGAATTCAAGATCCTATCGATTATACTTTTTAATATGAAAATCGCGTCGACAGTAGATTTTCCCTTTCTAAAACCGAATTTGGAGTCAGAAATAATGTTATTGGTTTCGCACCAATCTGAAATTCGACTTGTATTAGAGATTCTTTGTATTTTTGTTTAGCAATGAAACATTCATTATCGAACCTTTTATTTTTATGTGTCTGTTGTCTATAATTGTCAAACTGTTTGTACCGCTTTGTCGTCTTGAACGCAGGGCTGGAGTAGACGAAATGGGACTAAAGTGCACAAATCGACTTACTTATTTTATTCGCGAGTGTCTAATTAGTCATCCGATGAGTTGGCTTATTGATAAAGGCTGTCATCTGAAGACATGAAACTGAGACGTTGTACTCGATCATTGTGAAGTATTAAAAACATGTCGCCTTGGACAATTTTTAAGTTGGAATGCGGAGCAATTCCAACTTAGATTTAACAAAACTGCAAAATGAACACAAGATAATTTCATTTCGGGTTTTTTGATAACACACATCACGTGAACAGGATGTGAATACACTTAGGGCCTATTTTATATCTCAACTTAACATAAACATACAGTTTATTTCATCAAAAAATAATAATGCTGTACAAATACATAACTATCACTTCATGTATATCATTAACACGCTAATTTTTGTTTTTAACGATATTCATTAAAAGTTGCCTACGAATTTACTAGTATCACATGTTTGCATTACTATATTTGGGAATCATGTGATAAGTCAAGTGCGATAAAGTCAGCTGTTGCCAAAAGCACTAGCCAATCACGTGATCTGCTTATTTAGTAATGTCGCGATCTGTTTTCTCGGTATTGTGGCAGAAGCACAGGCCGATCACGTGATCTGCTTATTTGGTAATGTAGCGACCTATTTTTCGTAGAATTATGAAATAGCTTCTTTTATGGGTCTAATTATTCTTTCTGAATTACCTTATTACACATTTAACTTTTGACCAATTGTTTTATACTATAGTGGAAGCATATTGACCCTGACCTGGCCTTTGTGGTTTAGATAAATTAAAAATCCTGTCTATTCCCTTCGGCAAAACACGACTTACATGTGGAATTCACTCGTAAAGTTGGAGTGCACGTGTTCGCTCTGGTAACCCGTTATCGCCCATGCTTTTTTACTGTAACGGCGATATTTGGTCACCCTCATGAACAAGTGAATCAATATATGGAGTCTCCTATTTAATAATCTTAGATGCGGGTGAAAAGATACACATTTTCGTTTTTTACATGCAATTTATGTTTCTTGACCGGAAATGAAATCCCCTCAGACAGTCTCACATAAGCAAAAATTGTTATTATTATTACTATTTTTTTTCTTTGAAATTGAATCGTTTGCTAAATGACTTGGTGACCTGTGTATCGGTATACTATTAAGTTTACGCATGCCTGTAATTTATATAATAAAACGGAATGTCAATGCCTGATCGTCACGTGCCGAAGTATCTTCGGATTGGTATTCATTATTTATTCTGCATAAAGATTCAGGTTAATATGTGCTCGCTAAACACTACTGTTTACAATCACGAAATTAAAATCTTTAAATTTTAGCAAACCAGAGCACAAAGTGCTCAAGGGGAGCTTTTAGAAGGCGGTCGTGCGTCGTGGGTGTCCCTTTTCAAAAACTGTTCGTTAAATTTTGATTGGCCCATATATATCGGCGTGCAGGGCGGGGCTCATTTTGAACCCAAAATCTTTAAACGCCATCTCCTCCTGAACCACTGGGCCGATTTCTAGTGAAACCTTACATTGTTCCCTTGGTGAACCTTTAAAAAACGTTTTCGCTAAACTTTGATTGGCCCATAGATATGGGCCGGGCAGGTCGGGTCTTATTTTTAGCCCGAAATCTTTGAACGACAGTTCCTCCTTAACCACTGAGATGATTTCAATGAAACTTTGCCGGAATGGTCCTTAAGTGACCCTTTCAAAAAATTATTCTCAAAATGTTGATTGGCTTATTATTATGGATGTGGCAGGGAGGAGCCTATTTTGAACCCGAAAGCTTTGAACGACATCTCCCCCTGAACCACTAGGCTGATTTCAATGAAACATTTACCAGAATGTTCCTTTGGTGACCCTTTACAAAACTTGTTCGTGAAATTTTGATTCGCCCATAAATATGGGCGTGGCAGGGCTGGGCTCATTTTAAGCTCGAAATCTTTAAACGCAATCTCCTCCTGAACCGCTTGGTTGAGGAAAACAAGAATGTTTCTTGGGTGACCCTTTTTTAATAACAAAATCGCGAAATTCTGATTGGCCAATAAATATGGACGTGGCAGGGCGGGGCTTATTCTGAAACTAAAATCTTAGAAGGACATTTCCCCCTGTATCACTGGGCCGATTTCAATGACACTTTACCAGAACGTTCCTTTGTTGACCCTCTTCAAAAATTGTTGTCAACATTTTGATTAGCCCATAAATATGGCCATGGCAGGGAAGGGCTAATTTTGAGTCTCCTCTGTAATGAATGGGTGTGCAGGGTCTATTATCACTGTTAAATTTTGGAATAACATTTCCTATTCAACAATTAAGCAAATTGAACGCATTCCAACTTATCAGTACTTTCAGTACTTTGATTTTTTATAATTCTTATGGTATTGGGACTATTCTTTGGATTTTTATTATCGTAATAATATTTATGACTACTTTTTGGTACCGTTGAAAAGTAAAGTTTTTTTTCTGAATTAGCTGTTGAATATATATTTAACGGAATTTTAGATCGAAATACTGTTTAGGCCTACATGAAAGGGCGCGGAATCGGCAAGCGTTCTTTCTTTCATTGCATTTTTCATTATTTTTACCGTCAGTAAATTGGAAATTAATCAAAATTTAACTAATATAAGAAAGATAGACCATCAATATCATTTATTTTAATTTGGCAAAGTCTACAAACTAGCGTTTCACTGGGGTCGAACTCCCTACGGACAGAAAAAAATGGATTATTGATTGGTGAACGGCCCTTCTGTTTAACCCTCACAGCTAATCCGCGGATTAAAGCAATAGCTGATAAAATTGTATTTTATTTGTGAACGACTATTACTAGAGGGTATATTTATTTATAGTCTTAATTTTATGACAAAAATTTAATTTTCAAGAATATCAATTTAAATTTTCTGTATTTTTCTCTTCTGTAAGATGATATAAATCGAGTATTATTTATTTAATCTAATTTTCCCTTCTAGTTATATTGCTAACACTGGAATACTTTCTAAGTTAGTATAATAGAAAATATTATTTTTAATGCTTTTTAAATAAGCTTATTAAATATTCATAACCAGATAGCCGTCAAAAAACATATAATTTTCAAATAAAAACCAACCTTTTCCCGAAACCTCAGTGCTGATAAGCCACACAAGTGCGTTCATCTATACTTGAATGTACTAATTTTCGAGTGAGTGCCCGATGGGCATTCCTCTTTCTTTCTCTCTCTCTCTATCCCTCTACAATATTAAATGAATTTCCCTGTCACACTAGAAGGAAACAACTAAAAGTTTCGAAGCAATGCATAAATATCTGGACTTCGAAATCTTCGCAGTTTAAGAAATATCAAAGTGCACATTTCAATATAGTACATGTATATTCACCGGATTGCACTTGTCCACTTTTAGTGTGACATGGGAAAGTGGAGAGGGATAATGCAGAGAGTAATTGCAGAAAGAAAGAGAGAGTGTGCGTAAGAAGAGTGAGAAGAGAGATGGAAGGAAAAAGAGAAAGGAGCGAGAGTGCTTAGATAAGGTATGTTCGGAGAGAGGGAGTGTGAGTGAGGGGAGAAAATAAGTGAGCTAGTGGAGCGAAAGATGGGAGAGAGAGGGAAACAGCGGAAGAGATTGAAAGGAAGTGAGTGAGGGGAGAGAATGAGGGGGAGAAAAAGAGGGAGTGAGTGAGGGGAGAGAGAGGGAGTGAGTGAGTTAGGGTGAAAAAGATGGATGTGAGAGGGAGAAAGAGGGGGAGACACAGAGGGAGAGAGAGGGGGATAGAGCGAGCGGGGAGAAAGAGCGGGAGAGAGAGCGAGCGGGGAGAGAGAGAGAGAAAGAGAGAGAGGGCGAGCGAGAGAGAGCGCGCGCGAGAGAGAGAGGGAGAGAGAGAGAGAGAGAGAGAGAGAGAGAGAGAGAGAGAGAGAGAGAGAGAGAGAGAGAGAGAGAGAGAGAGAGAGAGAGAGAGAGAGAGAGAGAGAGAGAGAGAGAGAGAGAGAGAGAGAGAGAGAGAGAGAGAGAGAGAGAGAGAGAGAGAGAGAGAGAGAGAGAGTCGTGACATCAAATTGAGATAGATGATAATTGTTTGTTTCAGCGTAATATCGATTTATACTTAGCGTCATAAGAGAGTAGCCACCAATGTCCATTTATCATCGAATATATTATTTACTGCAACAATATTGGCACATTTATAAACAATGAGATGTAAAGAAAAGTTTACCATAGGTATTTATTCAGTGGCCAGGAGAAAACGTCCTATCTTCTATATTTAAAGACAGTAACCTTAAAACAAAAAGTCACTCACATCGGTAACGGGTATGGCCACCATTTGCCTAAGGTTCTGCAGTAATTCGCCGCATGCTCCTTATCAAACGCTGTATACGGAATTTGGGGATGGCCTGCCAATCGCCCATTAGAGCCTGGATGAGCTGCTTGCGGTTCCCAATTTGACGTCGACCGTCATACTTTGCGCGTCCTTATTGATCCCACACATGCTCCATTGGATTGGGATCGGACGATAAGGTAGACCAAGGAAGTGCATTGATACTATTGTCTCTCAGAAAATCCTGTGTCAACCTTGCAGCATGGGCTGGGCGTTATCCTGTTGAAAATGGTCAATGTCATCATGGGCTTGAGAGAACAAATCTTACGAGGTTGGGGGAATTGATTATTGAAGAGGCTCTGCGGGGATAATTATCAATTCCCACAACCAAGTTAGATATTTTTATTCAATTCACTCAGTACGTTTTATGTTTATCTTATAACCTCCATTGCCTTGTTCTTGTTTTAATCGATGTTTCTTACAGAAATGCAAGTTTCTAAAACAATAACCGCAATATGTCACTGTTCTAAAGATAACCATATGATATCTGATATCATAATAAAATATCACACGAGATCTTATCACATGCATATTTGTATAGTTATAAGATAACAATCGGGAACCCTCGGCGATTCTACGGAATAGACCTCTGGCATAATACGGGCGCAGCCATGAAAGCGCGTCATTTCGCACGAGGGTTTATATGACGTCACGAATATAACTGAGAAGGACGCTGCAAAAAACAAAATCTACGTAAGGCAAAAATCGGGCATACTATGATTTGAAAACAAAACGTAGTGTTCTTGATATGCCAAGATAATCTCTACAGACGATCTGAAAGCATTAAAGGAATTTGCTTTTCTTCAAGCGTATTAACCAAAGTACCACCAGGAGCCGAATTACCTAAAAATGGACCAAAAATTACTACACTTACGTCCGAGGTACTTTCCAGTTTACGGAAATGTCCGAGCGATGTTCCGAATGATAAGATAAATGACAATGTCTTCCGAAGTCTTCTCGACATAGAGCCGATGATTAGGAGGGAGGGGGGGGCCAACCATAATTGACTTAAGGTTGTGGAACCGAAATAGTTCCGCAACATTGTGGACCACATGGTCTTTCACAATGTTAACCAAGGTTTCCTAATAAAGATTATTGGGAAACCTCGGTTAACACTGTTTAAAGTTCATGACTGCCAAAAAGTTACAGATCTATTACGGGTCCACTGCCTTAATATATGATTTTGTATAGATATTAGGCATTGGCGAACCTTAGTGCATTTTTTGTATAGATATTAGGCATTGGCGAACCTTAATGTATGATTTTGTATAGATATTAGGCATTGGCGAACCTTAGTGCATGCTTTTGTATAGATATTAGGCATTGACGAACCTTAGTGCATGCTTTTGTATAGATATTAGGCATTGACGAACCTTAGTGCATTTTTTTTGTATAGATATTAGGCATTGGCGAACCTTAGTGCATGCTTTTGTATAGATATTAGGCATTGACGAGTGTGTTGATGGGTTGGCGCAAAATTAATGAAAGGTTCTATTTATTTCTACCTCCTTAACCCTATGGGCGCTGACATAACATTTAGAATTTACAGATGTCGATCAAATGTGGTCGCAGAAGATCGCAAAGTAATAATATACTGCAATCGGGAACCCTCGGCGATTCTACGGAATAGACCTCGGGAATAATAGGGCCGCTGCCATGAAAGCGCGTCATTTCGTACGTGAGTTTATATGACGTCACAAACATCTACGACCCTTCTAAGGATGACGATGCATAAAACGAATTCAAGGAAAGACAAAAAGTGGCCATATTATAATTTGATAACAAAACGCAGTATGTTACTGCGTTTTGTTATCAAATTATTATATGCCCGAAATTTATTGACAGATGATCGGAAAGAATTAATAAATTGTGATTTTCTTAACGAGTATTAGATAACCGAAGTACCACTAGAAACCGAATCACCTAAAAATGACCAAAAATTACTACACTTATAACCAAGGCTTTCCAGTTTACGGAAAAGTCCGAGCGATGTTCCGAATGAGTATACTGGAAACAATCAATTCAGGGCCAATGTCACACAACACTTGTTTTATTCCTTTATTGAAAACAATCTGGCTCTTCGGTTAAGTGCTCACCGTGCTCGACTCGTAATCTAATGGTGGTAGGTTCGATCCATACCGTAGGCAAGAAGTGTATTTGGTTGGACAGGACACTTAACAGACAGAGCCCTAGTCCACACAGATGTTAATTTTGGTTACAATACATGTATTTGCTTTTATTTGAACACCTTTTAGTATATATTATATCATTTTAACCTCTCGAATAGGTTTTCCATAGGTCCAGTAGGACTTTATTATTGCCCGGTAGTCTATTATATGGCTTGTAGTTAGAATCCATTGCCTCCCTCTCTAATGCATTGATTAAGAAATGGTATAGCCTGGTTAATTTGACCCAACTTTGACCTCTGTGGAAAAAATGCTTAAATATTAATTACCGACATATTTTATCAATAAACAAAATGTATAATACATTCAATATCGGTTGTTAGTCATTCCTATGAAAGCATGTGCAAAGCCAAGTAGGAATAATCATATTTTTATTCATCTAAATAGCAGGGGTCAGATTCAAGTTAATAAAACCGCACTATATAAGTTAGGACCACGTTTAAAATAAGAGTCTTTCGATCCTTAATCGTGTTAACCTAAAGAAAAATAGGTGGTAACGTATCAGTTATGTAACCCGCAAATATGTGTGTAACTCCGTTTGGATTCGAACCAGGGACCTTTTTGTCCAAATGCAAGTGTTCTTCCACTTCCATATAAAAGCTTGATTGTACGGCAAGGCAGTAGAAACACCTCTTATACACAACACGGCTAAAGTTACACATCCGAGTCATGACACGTTGAATGTGAATTGATTGAATTATTGAATGGAGTTTTACGCCGCTTTCAACATTTTTTTCAGTTATATCGCAGCGACTGGAGCACCTTACAATAGATTCCTGACACAAAATTCGTATTATGAAACAATTGCCTGTGTTAATTGGAAAGTTCACATAAAAAGATCAATAGAAATAGTCGATGATAATAGTCTCATTTTCTACTAACGTTTTTACTTCATATTTTGGCAAAATCCAAGTTATTTTTAAAAATCTTCATTCACAACTTCTTTAAAAGATAACCGGTCTGAAATCCATTTATTTGAGCTGAAAAGCATCATTGAATACATTAATCACTTTAAGCCTTAATTTCAAATCAAGATAAAATATACTGGGAAGCAAATGTCTAGCAAAGAGATCGATTGATTGATTGATTACAGAAATATTAAATACAATGAATATTCTCCTTATGTCTAAGATTAACAAGAATTTTAACAGGAGAAAAGATCCAAATTAATTAATTGAAATAGTTTTCAATGTCTGAATTTGCTGCGGTGAGTGATAAAACAATTCCTCATCATTCCGGTAATATAATACACTATTTGACCGTAGAAATAACTGTCAGTCATTACCGAGGTCAACTGAATTGTAAATGTAAAAGCATACAGTGTAAACACAAAAAGATAGACATGCTTTTACATATCTGATTTTTCGCACCTGCCAAAGTGTAAACGCTCTACAAGTTCAAAATTTTGTTGCATGTTTTACCATACAACGTTACCAACTGCATATTACATAATAACATAATTCATTTGTATCTTCTTCAAAAATTGAACTGTCTAGAATCGTGTTGCAAGTTCATGTTTAACAGTGTTTCTGAAATAAACAAAATATACAAGTAAAACTTGTGTTAAGCGGCCGCTTTGGGGACCAAAAGAAAGTGGTCGCTTATGAAAATGGTCCCTTAAAACAGCATTTCATGGTAAACAATACTGGTCACTTTGATAGCATATATGCAATATTGTGTAATTTTTACTGAATCCTATGGTGTTTGGACCCAGTAGAATCGTCTCGTTGAGATGATTCTAATGAGTTCCAACATCATAAGTTTCGATAATAAAAAAAAATCCATTTAAGAATGTTCACTTTTTCGTGGATTTTGCTTACACTGATAGGACTTTATCATGATCGCTTAAGAAAAGTGGTCGCTTAATAGAGGTGGTTGCTTGAGCAATATTGACTGTATTCAAAACCCAAAATGAGATCCCAAGACGAACTAGACACTGACTCTAAGCAATTCCGTGAAACTATTGTACAGAGGATAAAACAGGCCATAAAGTGCCAGCTCCAATCCCTGGTTGTCCATTTAAAGAAATAAAAACCCGGGAGTAACGGCTTTTAACTGATAACAAGTAAGATTTATGGAATAAGTCCCAGTGCTTAATTCACCAATCTAAGTTCCTCAATGTATTTCTTAACAGAGAGCAATATTCTTGGTATGATATTATTAACCATATAGGATAGTTTCATATCATTTCACAACCACTTTTAGATGTGATGAAACTCTACAAATTTTAAGACTGGAATTTAAAAAGTAACAGAAAAGAGGTAGAAAAAAGAAAAGATTTTCGTTTCACTTCTTTCATTTCAGACTGTTAACTTATCTAATACTATGGTAGAAATGTGCCGCCATACTTATTAAATGTCATGGATTATAAGTATGGCGACAGATTTAAGCCACGACTTGTACGATATCAATCAAAATCTTGATAATCGGGATAATTGTAAAATTTTGGCTAGTAATCAATGTTTCCTGTTAACTTTTTTCTTTCTCTCTCCTTTTCTTTTTCCTTTATTCTTGAATAAATTCAAGAGAGAAAGCTCCTTATAATAATAATAATAATGATAAAGATAACAGTTCAACAATAACAAAACCTATATCTGAATATTTCGTAATGACATCACTATCTTTAAGATATTGATACAACTGCCGTCGATATATCTTACTGTAATAAGATAAAATTTGAATAAGAAGAAGTTAAAAAACAAAGAGAATCATACAAAGATTCTTCTTGAAGTTGTTATTGCTTATTGCTTATTCCTTTTCTTTAAGATTGTCAAGATCATATGGCATATACACAGTGTCACAACTTAGACTGCCAAACATTCCCAACGTTGGCCAAACAATACTGTCAGAGGACTTGTGGTCTTTGTCGTATGTATTCAGAGTATTTTTACATGCATTTAGTTATCACTCAAACATAATCCAATAGCGATTGCTGAAGAAAAGCATTACTTAATATATGTAGTGTTTAAGACTACATATATCAAGTAATACTTTTCTTCATCCTTGAGTGTTTGGCGATAGAGTAATTGCTTTTGTTGCCTTTTTATTGTTCGCTTTACAAGTATTGAATGCTTTTATTCGCTATTTTTGTGGAAGCTTTACAAGCGTTATCTTGTAAAGCGATCATTAGAAGGACCAACAAAAGCAATCGCTTAATTATATAAACTGGTGTTTAGTAAATACAATTTTAGCAAAGCAACCGTTTAAAGTGAATGGGTACTCGTTAAACGCGTTTAAATTTAGGCGTTGACGCGTAAAGTGTGAGCCTAAGTCTGTTATATTTTCACACACACACATTTTTATACACAAAAAACGACAGCTTTCAAGGACTTTTGATCCCAAAAATGCACCTTAAACATGGCTTTTTAATTTTTGTCTTGACTAAAATATCATATAATTTCAAATGTATGTCTGCACTGAATGAATTGTCAAAAATACACCAATCAATCTTTGTTTCAAGGACTTTTTTTTGTATTTATTAGATTCGCGAAATTATTCCATGCATTCCGTTATAGTTAATCTAGGTCAAGGCATTTATTCGAACTCTGTAACCCCTCATTGAATTACACAGCAATAACAACAACGTCGCGAGTATTTGTTCATTCTCCAGCCCACCCAACCTGTGTGAACCATGATGATTGTACGAAATTCGGCCAGTCTATTTGTACCAGATTTCCAGATATAGCCAAGAAGGCCTGTCCAGCTTATTGTAATCTATGTAGTAAGTATCATCCCCAAAAGTTTATTTTCCGACCTAAAATTTAAATTTATGTCAAGCAACGCGCCAATATGTCACCTCGTGCTAACTCTGAATTTACGAAATTCGGCAAGTCTATTTGTTCCTGTCCTAAGTTCAGGATGACATAATAGTGAAAAACTGTTTGCAAATAATACCCAGCTTTGCCCATACACTTGCGGGCAAAGCGGCGGTATTATCTGCAAACAGTTCAGACCGTTTGTCATCCTGAACGCAGGGCAGTTTTCCAGATAAAGCCCGATAAGGCTTGTCCCGCTCATTGCAACCTCTGTTGTACTACCGTTAGCAACATCGTGGAATCGACACTCTCTTCGACCAAACCTAATCGCTCGCTTAAAACTCCATTCTTTCACTCAAAACACTCAAATCAATCAAAAACGCTCCGAAATCGTTAAAAGCAACTTGGAATCGTTCAAAACGATCAACGCTTCATTGAAATTGATCAAATTATTCTTATTATTGTTTATGGCTGGCGTGTATTTTAAAGCGTCTCATTAGTTCGTAAAAATACACAATGTGGAAATTTCGTAGATTTGTTTTAAGGGAAGGTAATAAAACATCGCTTATTTTGTCCAATCTTTCTTAAAATATCTCATATCTCGCTCCACACACAAATGTATTTTGATTGTAGTGATGGCGGTAACACGTTTTATTTATATCTTATATTTAAAAAAAATCTATTTTCTTTCTTTTCATCTTACAGACGCGTGATTGCTGACAACCGAAAACCAACGAACTGTTGATACTGAATCTGTTATTCTTGTTTATGGTAATAAAAATGACAAAACACTTTAAAATGCTGAAAGAGTTGTATCATTTTGTATCAGGTAAAAAACGAGAAAAAATCAAAATAAATCACAGTTTTATCTAGCCGATAAAATCTTAAACAAATGATCACTGGTAAAGTCTCTCGGGAGACAGAATTGGATGCCTCGTCTTATATAAAAAAAAACAAAAAAACAAATACATGTATTATGGTTAAACGGATTATGAAACAATTGCCTGTGTCAAGCACCCGAAAAGGGGGGGCGTTGACATTCCCATGCATTGCTCTTAATTCTTTAACTTTGCAGTCGGAAAGAAATAAGCCTAGCACCGTAAGCTCAGTCGGTAACACATTGGTCTGTCAATCCTGGAGTCTTGAGTTTGAATCCCCGCTTGCCAAACTTTCAACATTTTATTGAGACAAAAACGATCCATTCATCTCCCACCAATTGGCTAGTGATATTTCGCCCATATGACATCATCGGGTAACCAGAAGATGAAACGTGTTGTGCTGGTGAGAGAAACGATAGGAAACCATAGGTAGGTGCACATAGCTGTGCGACATAACTGTACAAAAGCCGCGTTTAACTCCACACAAACAAATCGAAAGAGAATCAATAAACCTATATAAACTTTATTTTGATTTTGACTGAGTTGAAGGGTTTTAATAATTTTATATTAGGATATTTAATGATCTTTTATCTCGTGCTTTAACAAATCAATGTCGACTTTCGAAATAAGATTAATGGGTATTTTCGTCCAATAGCTAAATGCATAAATTATCATTTAATATAACCTTAATTTGTTGGGAGGAACTTCGTCATTTATTATTTATGCTCTTTTTTTAAAAAAAGGAGCTTTTGTTATTACATTCGAGTAATTGTCGTCGTTGGTGGTGTTGTTGTTGTTGTTGTTGTTGTTGTGTTAGCGTTCGCGTAGGCATTAATGTTGGTGTCGTAGGGGGACCAGGGTTTGACACTAACTACTTTTTGCCGCCAGCCTGAAGGACCTGTTAGCCGCAAATATTACATGATCTCTCTAATAACAACAGGTCCTGCACGGAAACCATATTTGATTTTAGAAAATTAGGAGATAAATTGCAGGGAAAGCATTGATGGAAAGGAAGAAATTGCTCTTGACAATCAATTTCTTCTTTTTCAACAATGTTTTTTATTTGGAAATGAAAATATAAGTATTGGAAATGCATTTTTTCCAAAACTTGAAAGATTTTGAATACTAAGTGCTGCCATTAACTACAGGCCTAAAGGACCTGCAGCATGGTAACATCTACCAGTCCTCCCAAAAATCCACGGGTCTCGGGCCCGAAGACTGGTGTTAGTGTCGATCCCTAGGGACTTGATGATAACCTTGTTTTTTACTGAAATTATGGGCCTGATTTTTTTCACGTGTATTCACTATCACAAGAGCAATCCACTATGGGGATAACTCTAGAGATATTTTGCAAGATTTTCTTTTTTGTCTCCCTTCGACTATCTAGCACGTGTAGTCGAATGTTGGTACATTCATTCCAAACACTCTCTCAACCCATTCAAAAACGCTCAAAATGACTATAAATACTAGATTAACAACTACCTAAAAAATGAAATAAGCAAGAACCAAATCGTGATTTTACAGACATTATTGGAATTTTAAGAGTCTGATTGGTTCTTGAAGAAATAGGAAGCTATTTATAGAACTTTCATGCATATTTTATTATAGGGATGCAATACATATCGCTTATTTTGTTTATCCTGAACAAAATTTGCGATATTGGATTACCCCCCATTAAATTCACCCAAAACTCGCTCAACAGGTTCATTCAATTTCATTAAAAAATCATTCAAAAATCATTCTCATTCACCTTGTCAATTTCATGATGTTGTTAACTGTACCAGCAACCGGTGCTCTTATACTTATTTAGAAACTATGACATGGCATGGAATTCTAAAGTGTCAAGATGTGTCAGCCCTTGACGGTTCTTGCTAGTTTCGCAGACTCTCAGGGATTTAGACCTATCGCTATAAAAGAATTTGCATTTGTCGTTGACCGGTTTGTTATAAGTAACTCAAAACTTGCTCCACACACTCATTCAATTTGATTCCAAAATCATTCACCTTGTCAATTTCATGATGTTGTTAACTGTACCAGCAACCGGTGCTCTTATACTTATTTAGAAACTATGACATGGCATGGAATTCTAAAGTGTCAAGATGTGTCAGCCCTTGACGGTTCTTGCTAGTTTCGCAGACTCTCAGGGATTTAGACCTATCGCTATAAAAGAATTTGCATTTGTCGTTGACCGGTTTGTTATAAGTAACTCAAAACTTGCTCCACACACTCATTCAATTTGATTCCAAAATCATTTACCTTGTCAATTTCACGATGTTGTTAACTGTATCAGCAACCATGCTCTTGCACTTATCTAGAAACCATGACATGGCATGGATTTCTATAGTGTCAAAATGTGAAAGCCCTTGACGGTTCTTGCGAGTTGCGCAGACTCTCAAGGATTGAGACCTGTCGCCAAAGAAGACTTTGCATTTGTCGTTGACCGGTTTGTTTATGATAATAGCTCGTAGCCTAATCAGTAGATGGCGGTCTCGAGTCATGAGGAAGCGAGTAAATACAGTTAGTAACATCGTGAAATTGTCATTCATTCCGATCAAAATTATTCTAAATCGATCACTCAGCGCTCCATTCATTCATTCCAAACACTCACTCAAATCGATCAAAAATGCTCTGAAATCATTTCAAAACATTACGAAATCGTTCGAGACGATCAACATTTTATTCAAATCGATCAATTTTTTCTACATTTTATTGGCTAGTGTGGATTTTAAAGTGTCCGATTGGTACACGAAGACACAAAAACGGTCGAGAACGTATATTTTATTAAAGGGAAGTAATTAATTTCGCTAATTTTGTTCAAGATGACCTCCCTTGAATTTCACCCAAAACTTGTTCCACACACTTATTCAACTTCATTCCAAAACCATTCCAAAATTATTCATTGTGTTAATTTCACGATTTTGTTAACTGTATATAGCCAGGACACTTAACATGTCGAGCTTCGTGAGCAAATAGATAGCCGCTGAGGAAAATCTTACTGTTTATTGAAATCCGGACCGGGGTTTGATTTCAGATTAAAATTTGAGAAAATTCTCATTTGAGAACGAGGAAAGTTTTTTTTTAAAAAAAAAATCGGACCCAGAATCTTCTCTAATCCCTTGGTAGATTTCGAATATCTTAAAATTCACTAAAAAAACAATATTATACAATCTACATTCGGCATATACCGCGTGGTTGTCAAGGATTGTCATTGTTTGAGGCTGTGCGTGACATTTCCAACAATTTGAAATCTTAGTTAGGCGCAATCATTGGGTAGTGTAGACAGCCACATACTGTAAATATAAAGCAACCCGATGGTCAACAGATACTTTGAGAAATTATCTATCTTCTTAACGCATAGTTAAGACTCAGGCTGTGTAAATCTGTCAGAAGTCAGACTGAGCGGATTCATCGGATAGTCAGATTCTTTGCTTTGCGCATATTTGAAAGTGTTGGAAATCTCACGCACATGCCTTTTTATTATTCCTTCTTCACCACGTTCACTTTATTACTTATATGGTTTTCTTGCCGAGGTATATGACGATCTATTCTCGGCTAGAAAAAGTGATATTCCCCGAGCCGCAGGCGCCGGTTGACATCATTTTGTTTTCAAACCCTGAATAAATCGTCATATACCCTGGCAAGAAACCGCATGACGAATTAATTATCCTTCAGAGTTTTCTACTAAATATCTATCTTTTGTCTATCTAAGACCATAGTATACACTGAATTCTTTAAAACTACCAATATCCCCCCCCCCCTTGCGCTCCAAATGAAATGAAAATATGAAGTGACGATACAGGTAGTAGTTACGTCACGCCTCTGCATTTGTGCGATGTTGTGATGACAAACGGCCATTCTCTGCTCATTCTGTGCTCATTCTGCAAGAAAGTTACCATTCTAAATGAGTAAATATAAGAAATCGAAAGGTTTTTTTATCAGCATTTGCAACTTGAATTGTATGCCTATAACTTAGAAGTGCCTTTTGCTGAAGCATCATTATGTATACTCGGGCTGTGTTATCAACGAGGTGAGAGAATCATGGCTGCCATTACCGATTTTTTTATTTATTTATTTATTTATTTATTTATTTATTTTTGGTTGTTGTTCTTTCTTTTTCCTTTTTTTTTTTTTTTTTTTGTTTTTGTTTAATTTTTTTTCTTGTTTGTTTATTTGTTTGTTTGTTTATTCCCCCCCCCCCCCCCCCACGTTTCCGGCGAGATGCCTAAAGGTAATATTAGAAGTTATACCAGAGCGGCCGTAGATATATTTGTCATTCAGCATTAGGCCTAACCAATGAAAATGCTAGAATTTTCTTTGTAGTATAATAAGTTTGTCTCATTGGCGAACGGTTCTTAGACATTGTCCAGCTTGACAAAAAATAGAAATGAATCCTTCCTTCCTTTTTTTATCTCCAAATTTAATGCGAATACACATCTGACTGTGTTTGACATTTTGATTAAAAACTTCTTGATTTTGTCTTTAGCGTAACAGATGGTCTATATATGAAGTTTCCAAAAGTCAGTCACAATCCATTTATAACATAAAGATCTTATATCGGTGTAGGAATTAATTTTTGTATACGTTAATATAAAATGTAAATAGCCGTGTTGAGTTGTTCAGATTTTGAAGATAATGAAATTTTATTAAATACGTCGACCCCGAATTCTTCATATAAAATAAACTAACAAAACGTAATATCTATCTTTCAATATCAACATTTTAGAAATTTGACCTTGGGTTTTACCATTTTTTTTCAAATATTTGTTTAAGAAGTTTCAATTTGATTCATTTTCGCTTAGTTTATACTAATCTATTTTAGTTCGATTGCGACGAAAGCTTAAGCTTATAGAATCGCTCTCGAACGCTCAATCCGGCAATGGTTAAAACCCACTGCTACTCATTTTTACAGCTGGGTGAACTAGGGCTGGCTATTAAGTGTTTTGCCCATAAACACACCCCGTCGACAGTAGGGCTCGAACCACGGACCTCCACGTCGCGGGTCGAGTGCATTTACCACTAGGCCACCGAGGCAGTCCTTTTCGCTTGACGCGTACATTTATGAAATCTGAACGAAGCCCCAAGTACCATCTTTACGTTCAGGATGACAAAACGGGGCAAACTGTTTTCCAATTATACCCCACTTTGCACGTTCACTTGCGTGTAAAGCAGGGTAAAATTGGCTAACTGTTTGCACCGTTTGGGCATCCTGAACGCGGGGCAGCCCTGCGTTCAGGATGACAAAACGGGGCAAACTGTTTGCGAATTACATCCCGTTTTGCACGCATAGTTTGCGAACACTTTGCACAGTTAGTCATTCTGAACGCTGGGCAGAACAGTTCGCACCATTCGGAGCATCGCTAGGAATTATCCATAAAATTGAAAGTATCTTAGGTCTATTCCGTAAAATCGCCGGAAACCTCCGTTTGAGTTCGCCCGTCGCAATCGGTCTTTAAAGAGCTTGAGACTGAGTATGAACTGTCATATTTAAATATGCTTACTTTATTAGCGTATTTTTCCTTTTGGGCTAAATGTATGTATATAGCGGGGAATGAAACACCTGACAATGACTCCTTGGTATTTCTCGTACTAGTACTACCGTTACCATAATTGGGTATTCTTACCAACTTTTCTATGACAGTAGATAAAAGATGCTTTTATCCATATTTCGATTTTATAAAGCGATTTCTCTCTTTTCTCAACGTTTTCTTCAAATTTTGATGTCTCTTTTCAATCTTTTCAATTCTTTGGTTGAAATTGTTTGGCAGCAATTGATTGTTGAGCAGGGGTTAGGGTTCGAATACAAAAACGTGGTAGTAAAATAAAGGCCAATTTTACACCTTGAAATACCCAATAACTGTGTAATAAGATCGTTTAAGATAAAACAGACAGATTTAGATTCTTCAATAGCAGAGTGACTAGACATTATGCTTCATTGATAAACTATGATCATTCCAACCTTTATCGCATTACCGTAGTCTTGAGTGTCCGATCAAAATTTAGTAACATCTTTGATGAGTGTTTCCTTGCTACATTTACTTCTTAAAGGTCACTGAAAAAGCCCTTTATATCAGAGTGATAGCTCAATGCCATCGGTCGCTGAATGCCTATGGCCTCGTTATTGAAGTGGTAGTTAATTCATAGCCGTAGCGTTATACTATTTGTATATTGCAAAAATTGCTTCAGGTGGCATAAAATGCCGTCTTTGCTACAAGGCCAATGATTATGTGATTATGAAAAAAGCATCACGTAAATGTTCGTAACAAAGACTTCAACGTTTCTTCGTGTGTAATAAATAGAGGATATTGAATGAGTGGTCATGGAATACCGAATTTATCAAACGGGTAATCTATAAATAGATGAAAACGAGACTGCGTCAAAAATTGTGAAATTCAAAGTTTCAATTTACGCGAAACTTATAACGCCGGTTAGAACTGACCGCACAATATGTACATTATGACATTTTTGCGGTTACAAAATAGCGTTACTATTCAGTCGCTCTGGGCTCATTTGCATAGTTATTCAACTAGTGTATAAGACCCGTGTAATATCAAAAATATTCAACAGAGTTATTTAACTCCGGCGACGTAGGTCATATTATAAAAGAATATCATCGACGTCATTTCAACGTTAACGTTATTATGTTGGAAACTTAAGCAAAATTGGTGGAAATGAGAAATATATAACTAAGCAAAATTGGTGGAAATGAGAAATATATAATACATACTTAGTGTTTTTTATGAAAAAAATATCTAACGAGGTTCGGAGATTTGATCGTTGTCGAGGCTCTGCCGAGACAATTATCAATTCTCACAACCGAGTTAGATATTTTGTTCATACAATACATTAAGTATGTATTATATTTATCTTATAACCTCTATTTGTCTTGTTTTCGTCGATGTTTCTAACTGAAATGCAAGTTTCTAAAGATATCCGCATTATATCATTGTTCTAAAAATAACTGTGTGATATCATAAAACAATATCATGCGGGATGTTATCATACGGATATTTGTATAGTTATAAGATAAGAAAAAAAACCCTGATAGTGCTTCTCATAAATTCACGACATTTTTAGAGTCCCATCTTGATTCTTGCAAGTTATACACCGTTAGAATAAGAAAATGTATAAAACCTTTTCCCTTATTTCGTTAGACGAAGTAAGAATCCGGTTACTTTCAAAACGAACGCCGTCAAAGACATTATTTACCAACGCCCTGCTTGTTCTACACGATTGGCTCCCCACAAACAACATCGAATTTTGACAGTGCTGAAAAAGCATTGTGGAAAGTGCAGGGGTTTTGAAATATTTTGAAAGTCAACTTGTCCAGTGACAAAATGGCTTGTCCGTATCAATAACCTACTTGTCTATTATACATCCGAAGCATTGTTTTCCAAATAGATAATTTTATTTTTTCCAACAATCAAGTTACATTGGTATTGCTAAAAGAAGCATGATGGTATTTATTTTAGTCTCACTTTTAGAAAACAGCTAACTTCTACTATGTCGATGTGACAAAATTACAGCTTTTTTTATTTTGTCCATGGGCAACTAAGCAATAAAAATCTGCTTATTCGTGCAGCTTTATGGACGAATCGAACAACTCGGGTAGGTTATATATCAGAGCCACTGAAGTGATATCTAAGCTTATGTAAGTGGGTAACGATCCAGTGTAGAAACAGACCGTTTTTTCCTTGATACAGTGTAAATACAGATTTTTTTAGAGATATTTAACCAGTGTAGATACAATGTTCAAAACTATGTAGACACATGGTTTGGATTTGAAATGGGGTTTTTACGCCACTTTCAACAATTTCTCAGTTATATCGCGGCGGCTAGAGCATCTTACAATTGATCCCCGGCATTTCTCCCACCAGTACTACCATTACACCCATTACTAGCCTCCAGCTGCTTTCCAACAAAAGTCTACGATTATCAACCCATTTGCGGGAGACAAATGGTTGGAGAGGATGAAAGTCGCCGTCGGGGTTCGATTGCGATATTGAATTACATCATTTGAATTTCATTCAAAACTCGTTCGGCACACTCATTCAATTTCAGTCAAAAATAATTCTATTTATCTTGTCAATTTCACGATGTTATCAACTGTTCCAGAGGTCGCGTTTCAACAATAGTCTAAGCAAAGGCAGAATTATCATTCTAGATTCAGAAAATTGCCTGAAAGCGAAATGGTTTGACTTCTGATCAGTCCTCGCACTCTACCAAGTAAAGACATAGAGGATAATCGATAGTTTCAGTGTAAGATTGATCTATATTTCATTGAGTGAACAACAAAAGCTGTATTTTCACTCGTGGCTTGGCCACTCGTGAAAATATAGCTTTTGTTGTTCACTCAATGAAATATAAATCGATCTTACACTGAAACAAACGATTATCCTCTATCTCTTTTTGTTCGTGCGGACATGTCAAAATAAGCATTGTCTGGGATAAGGGTTGGCAGGGCTGTGTGTTTGAGAAAAGTTAATTAAAATTTGAACAAGCTCTTGAATATTTCATTTTATATCCGTCAAACCGTTCTCCTATTCTTACCTTTAATTGTTAAACAAATTGAAAACACGTTTTTTTCATTGTCATTCATTTCTACCTTGTTTAAATTTATTTTAGAACAGTTTCAATAAATAGAGGATATTGAATGTGTGGTCATTAAATGCTGATTTTTATCTGTTTTGAAGACGAGTTTAATGAATTCGGTTTTAAATGAGTACAAATTTGATAATCTATTTATAATATGGCCTTAATTTTTGTGATAAAACCAGGAAATTACGACATTTATCGATTTAAGTTATTCCGCGAAACATATAACGCCGTTTGTAAAATGACGTCAGCAAATTCATTATTCGGTCATTTTCACAACCAAAATATAACGTTGATATCCGGTTTAAGCTCATTCGCATAATTATTCCACTAGTGCAATGACACCCGTGTAATATCAAAAAAATTCAAAGGGGTTATTTCACTCTCGCGACGTCGGTCATATTAAAAAATTTCTTTCATATGACATCCGTCACGCCAAAATACAACTTGTCCTGCGTTCAGGATGACAGAACGGTGCAGACTATTTGCAAATTATACCCCGCTTTACACGCAAGTACACGTGCAAAGCGGGGTATAATTTTCAAAGAGTTTGCACTGTTTTGTCATCCTGAACACATGGCGGGAAACTCCGTTAGAAAATGAGATTGGTTCAAGTAGAGGTCAATCGATGGCCACATATCAAAAATCCTTATACCAGGAGTTAGAATGATCATTCTAGATTCAGAAAGTTTTCCCATTTGGACCATTTCATTTAATCTATATTGATCATTATAGCTACCTTGTAAAGAATCTTTGAAATGCGATCAGGGTAGGGTAAAAATATGAAAAAGAAAACTCGTCAAACTAAATGTACGTCATGGATAATCCATGCCAAGTAAGATATTCTATTCTAGACTATTTTGATAGTTGATATTGGGAGGTACAGCTAACAACATCAATAAAATTGACACGGTGAATGATTTTGGAATGATATTGATATAACTTACTGTAGCCTGATGTCTTATAGATGTTCTAATATAGAGGGCAAAAATACACACCCGTAGCCAGATATAAGTTATTATTTCTTTAAATATTATACGCGATATCCTAAGGGAACATAATGAAAATGATAATAAAAATAATAAAAAAAAATTTCCTCTAGTTCAATATTTCGGCATAGGCCTAAAGCTTTTTATCAAAATAATCAAATAAAAACATTAATCTTTTACATGTTATCTGTCACTGTCGAACATTAAAACATACAAACAAACAAACACACACACACACACACACAAACACAAACTGAACAAGATGTGTTTGTGAACCACGAATGCCCCCGTAACGGCATTTTTTCAAAGTTTGACCTTGACAGATGACCTTGACCTTGTCACATGACCTTGACTTTGGTAACAGCGGATGCGGATCATTGGGATCTATCATCATGCCAAATATTAGCTTTGTATCTTGAATAGGCTTGAAGATATTGGCAAGGTTAAGTTTTCGGACAGACGGACGGGCAGACGGACGTACAGACAGACAGGCGGACGGCCAGACAGACATACAGACAGACAGACAGACGGACATAAGTAAACCAATATGCCCCCGATCTCTCGATACGGGGGCATAAAAATCGAATTCCTTAGATTCAACGCTTTGTTTGGCCATCTCCGTGCACGGTCTCCTCTCCGGAAGGATGGATAACGGACGGAGGACATGAACCAACACTACTTGTCAAATCATTTGGTGAAAAAATGTCGGCGGCTGTACTCTAGATTGGATAGCCGAGGAATTGAGCCTAGTTTACCTAGTTTTTTGGACAGATCTATGAATGAAGATGGTGCACTAATGTCGTCATACAGTGAACAACATCGTAGAGTTGACACCGTGAATGATTTTGAAATGAAAGTGAATGAGTGCGGTGAGTGAGTTTTGAGTGAAATTAGAGGGAGCTAGTCGATTTTAGCGGTATTTATTACCTCCCTTAAATAAAATATTCACACAAGTTCTATAAATAGCTTCCTATTTCTTCAAGAACCAATCAGACGTCTGAGTGGCTGTATGGAATGAATTAATGGAAGGCTGTGTGAGCGATTTAGAATGGTTTTATTGAGATGAATGTAAGTTTCACGCTTTAACTGTAGATAATATTTGATTGTGGAAGGCGCAATGTACAGCTCCAGAAAATTATGCAATTGCATTTGAAACAAAAAAAAAGGCCTTAATTTGGTGAGATGTCACCTTTTTGTATGATTGATATTAGCTGCAAATAATGCCCAGTCCGGACCCTAGAAAATACCAAACATATTCAGAGTCAATCGAAGTCATTGCAGAAATCTTTGTTACAATAGTACTTGATTCCCCCAGCGAAGAGAAACTGTCCGTCATCGTGGACGCGCGGCGAACAGGAGTTGTATATTGTACCTGCAAGAAATAAATTGTTCTCAGTTGATGATAATTCAAATGCTTTTAAATGAAATAAATTGCTCATACGATGGAGAAAAGATATGCCAAGTTTCAATATAAAAAGGAACAAAAAACGTGACCTGTTTTTTGTTTGTTTGTTTGTTTGTTTTTTAACGACTGGAAATGTGCGCCATTAGCCTATGAGGATTTTCATAAGATTCTGCTCATGTAAATAACACAGATAAAGATATTTATTTTTCATAACCTAGTTACCCACCACCCCACCCTTTGACCAAGTTCTTGATCTTACCTGAAACATTTTTTTTCTTTTTGTTTTCTTTTTTTGTTGTTGTTGTAAAAAGTAGTTCTACTTATCCCAATCTAATGGTCATTATTCAATTAGATTTCACATTTCAAAAGAAAATCAGGTGTCCTTTGAGACAAAACATTCTGGTGGTACTAAGTTCAAGGTCATCGGTCAGAGTCTATTTTCAAGGTCAAAATGTTGAAAATTCAACATCTAAAATGTACTATAAGTCTGCAATACTTATGACAAGATCTTTTAGTAGATAATACTAAACCAAAGCAATAGTCAAGGTTATATCGTCAAAGCCAATTATTTCCATCATGAAAAAAAACAAATTGGCCAAATCATTTGGTTGCTATTGACATGGTCTTTATATTTAAGATGTGTCTTGCTTGTGACAAATACCTTTCTGTTGGTACCAATACCAATATCATCAGTAAACCTCAATGTTATCTTCCAAGGTCAAAAATTGGAAATTTCGAAATTTTTATCTTATCCATAAGTTTGCAATGGTAAGTCATAAAGCCTTCATATTCAGAGGAACTTTTAGTAAATAACTCAGACAAGGTCTTCAGTCAAGGTCATATTGTCAAGGTCGATTATTCCCATAATTATTGAACTAACAATAACTTTGAAAGGTAAATGGTATATTGGACATATTTGATACTTACATTGAATCTAACAAGATCTTTCTGTTGGTTCCAAGTTCAATGTCATCAATCAAAGTCAATGTGATTTTTCAAATCTATATTTGTGTACAATTAAAACTTTATTTAAAGAATGATGTTTCTCTGCAATGGTAAGGGATAAAGCATTCATATTTCACATGTGCATTGCGTATAACAGGACCTTTCAGTAGATATTTAAGTCATGGTCTTCAGTTATGGTCATCAGTCATGACAATGGTCACTTATTTTTCAGATGTGACTTTTGATTTATACCATTCTTAGTGTATCAAGCACTTATCGGGGAGACTAACCTATCTGAGGCGGCTCTTGTTTAAAATTTGCCCCCGTTAGTTATTTTCCCCACCTGACCAAATTATCAACCAGTCTATCATATCAAAAAGGAAAATAAACTGACTTCCTTTCTATACATTTGAAAAAAAGTGTCCTCTAGAGTACACGCAAATTTAATCGCATATTTAACCCTGTGAATAAAGTTATCCCTAAACCCCTACTCCCTTATGACCCTATTAGGAACTCATGTGTCATTTAGAAAAACATTCTGACTTTTTTCAAGACATTTGAAGCTAAATTGTAGATTTAACTACGAGACAAAGATTTTATTTAGCCACATGACCATATTTCGCACAGCTCTAAATTTTTGTGTAGAGAAACATTTTGACAAAGGTTTAAGGTTCATGTAAAGTGTTTGAGACCCAATTTTAGGGACATTCATTTACCAAGAAAAAGCAATATGTCCACGTATATTATATATCAAAATGAAGCTATTTATGAGCACAAGCAGTTGGAAAACATAAGACTGTTATAACTATAGCGGTATAGCCGAAACATTGTGGGAAAAGGGTCATTTTGTACAGAACAAGCAACTGCATGACTGTTGGATAAAATTGGCTCATATTTTAACAAAGTCTAGCCTAAAGTACCAGCCAGGTAGTGCTACAACCATTGGTATAAAACTCAGCCCCAAAACGTAGTTATGCAAGCAACTTATTTTGACTTATTTTATAAACACATATGTCATATATGTCATTCTAATTTTGTAAACGTGTAGATCTTTTTAGGGTATGGTGTGTCATCACAACATAAATAGACATTAATTGTTTGTATACCTGCAAGGTTGATTAGCAATATATCAATTTCTATTTCACAGAATCATAAATATATAGTAATATTGTAGTTCATTGAATTAAAAAAAACTATAATTTGAAATAAATCGCAGAAAATATTTCACAATATTATGGTGTGATGTTGCACCATACCTAACGTGTATTTTGAAAACAGACCAAACCGGTTTGACATGTATGTTGACAAAATAAATGGAAATTGATTGTTTCAAAAGAGCCTTTTGATACTGAGTTTTATATCTAAGGTTGTAGCACTACCTGGATGGTACTTCAGACTGTACTTTGTTAAAATATGGGGCGGTTTTATGCAACCGTCATGCAGTTGCTTGTTCTGTACAAAATGACCCTTTTCCACTATGTTTTGGCTATACCGCTATAGCTATGGCGGTCTTATGTTGCCAAACTGCTTGTGCTCACGAATAGCTTCATTTTGATATATAATATACCTGGACATACTGCCTTTTCTTGGCTAATGAAATGCCATAAATATTGGGTCTCAAACACTTTACATGAACCTTAAGACTTTAGAGCTAAGCATAGACTGCACACAATGTTGCTTTTCCAAGATTTGTCCCCGTGTCCTAGTTTTTTACCTCACTTGACCCATTTAGAACCGTATTAGATAACATGTAAACAATAGTCCTGACTAAGTTTCAAGATATTTAAGCCAACAATGTAACCCTAGATGGCACAAAATTTATTCCTAGAATTTGTCCCCGTATTATTTTCTTAACTTATCTTTGTCCCTGTGAATAAGTCACGTGCCCTTGTTTTTTACCTTACTTGGCCTAATTTCGAATTGTCCGAGATATCATGTAGACAAACATTCTGACCATGTGTTTCAAGACATTTAAGCCAAAAATGTGGCCTCTAGAATGCACACAATGCACACAATGTATCTTCACAATTGGCTCCTAAATTTAGTGCTGTTTTATGTGACATTTATGTGCAAGTAAGGTACACATAAGGTTTCTCTTTTTCAGCTCACCTGAGCACAAAGTGCTCAACGTGGGCTATTGTGATCGTACAATGTACGTCGTTCGTCGTCAGTCGTGCGTCGTGCGGCGTCCGTCGTCCACAATTTTCTATAAACATCTTCTCCTCCTAAACCAGTGGACCAATCTTGGTGAAACTTAGCATGGATGTTCCTTGGGTCAAGCTCTACCAAAGTTGTTCAAATAAATGAAATCCACCCTTAACTTTCCCTTTACCCTTAACAAAAAGGGTTAAAATTTGAAAATTTTCAAAAATCTTCTTCTCTGAAACCAGAAGTCAGACAGCTTTCATATTTGGTATGTAGCATGATCTAGTGGACCTCTACCAACTTTGTTCATATCGAGGGACTGGGGGCACATTTGGGCTTTGCCCGGGCGCAACCCTTTTTACAAAGTATCAAAGAGCGATAATCTTTAAAAATCTTCTTCTCTGAAACCAGGCAGCAGGTTTCATATTTGGTATGTTGGTTCATCTAGTGGGCCTCTGCCAAGTTTGTTCATATTAAGACCCTGGGGTCACATTTGTCTTTGCCCAGGTGCATCCCTTTTAGCTCTTCTGAGCACGAAGGGTAAGAAAATGAAAATCTTCAAAATCCTTCTTCTCTGAAACCAGAAGGCAGACAGCTTTTATATTTGGTATGTAGCATCATCTAGTGAACCTCTACCAATTTTGTTCATATCAAGACCCTAGGGTCATATTTGGGCTTTGCCCAAGTGCAACCCTTTTTACATAAAATGAAAGAATGAAAATCTTTAAAAATCTAAAACCAGAGGACACACAGCTTTCATATTTGGTATGTAGTATTATCAAGTGGGCTCCTACCAAGTCTGTTCATATCAAGACCCTGGGGTCATATTTGGGCTCCATGCGGGCGCATCCCTTTGAACTCATCTGAGCATGATGGGTGCATCCATTTTAACATCAAAGAGTGAAAAGGCACATCCTTGTTGCTCTTGGCTGAAAATATTCCATGGTTTTGATCTCCTTTTTAAGATCTACCTATTTAATTAATGTGATGTCCCAAGGGTCAAAGAGACTCAGGAGAGCGATTTAGGACCATCATGGTCCTCTTGTTAAGATTTGTCCCATCCCCCTCCGTGACCTAGTTTTTTTTAACTCCACTTGCCCATGTTTCGAACTCGTCCGGTGCCTGATAGAGACATAATGACATACTGACCATGTTTTAAGATATTTTGACAATAATTGTGACCTCTAGAATGTCAAACGATGTTGATTGACGCCAGCCATAACAAGATGAAGTGTGACAGATACTTACAGTCCGTTTGTATCGTGACGCAGGTTCCAGGACACATGACAACTCTTTTACCAAAGCCCTTTGTTTGAAAACAACGAATCCCCCTTTTCGAAGCTGAAAATGACCAATGAATTTATAAGTTTTCATTACTTATCTTAACGTCATAATTGCGAATAACAAATACCTAGGCGTCTCCGATTTTGTGGATGTCGTGTTTCGTCTCCACCCCCCTCCCACGCCCCAACTACCTCCCCTTAAATGTTAGATACATTTTCCCCCAAAAAATATTTAGATAATTGCTGTAAGAATATTAACTTTGAATTAGGCAAAAGGACTCTCAATTTTTTTTCTTTTTCTTTTTTTGTTCCTTTTTTTACTTCTTCTTCTCAACTAAATTTGAGTTTCTGAAAAAAAATGTTGAAGGGGGATCTACTATCTGTGCCCTTCGTAGAGGAAATACGGTATAAGTAAGGAAAAGCCGTTGCTCAAGAAAAAGATATTGATACAAAGATATCGAATGTAGTATGTCCTGTGATGCAAAAGTCTCAATATCATCAAAATTGAGATTTTGTGAAAATTTCCAGTATCTCAGGCCAAGGTAGAAATAAATTTTGATAGATGTCGGATGAAAGATGGTCTTGTCGGGGATCGAACTTCCGACACTATGATTCGGAGTCCAACGCTTTTTCGATTAATCTCGAGATAGACAATAATTATTCGAAAATATAGCTGGATCTTGAGAGTCTTTGGAAATTATTCTCAAAATATCGCTGTTCTTAAAAGGAGAAATTGGTTCAAAAAAGCGCAAAGAACTAATCCTTGTTGGCTTTACTAACAAATAAACGACACGATTCAAAAAAAATAAATTCACTGTTTCGCTAAACATGTTAACATTTTTGCGTTTTTGACCCGTCTCGCGAAAAAGGGACCACTAGAAAAAATTCGACGTTTAAAAATTTGTTTGAGCAATTGTGTGACATTTCCAATAAATTTATATAAAAAATTTGTGAAAAGAGGCTTCAAATTGTGTGTATGAATAGGAACCCGTGGTAGAGAGGTCAGGGCGGGACCTTTAGAACTGGAAGGTCCTTGAATCTTATTTAGACCAGACTGCGTATATTTATTTACCGCTTGCAAAAAGTGGAACTTATTCTATGGTACTTAACTTAGTAACTTAAGCTTACGTCACTTTGTAGATGTACATATTTGAGTGAGTAATCAAATGACGATTTTGTCTTTACCTGTATAGACAAAATTGACCTTTGATCACTCACTGAAACTTGTGCGTCTATAATTGCTGCAAGACGAAACAAGAGCCTCGCCGAAGGGTCCGAACGCTCGGGTGCAGGTGTTCGAAAATACAAAAAAAAAGATTTTTTAAAAAAGGGAGAAATTACTCTTAAAAAAAGTGTACCCCTTCCTTCCATAGTCTGGATAGCTCTTTTGATGGTAAACACCCATGCTAAGTTTCATGAAGATATCTTCATTCAATAACAGCAGATATATGACCAAGGTTAACATTTGTCACGCCAACTCAAACCCATACGCCAATAACAACGCAAACGACGTCAAGGTAGTGAAAATACCTCTGGTTTTCCTGAAAACAGCCATGCTACAAATCGAGAAGAAATAAACAGTTTACCTGAAAATGAAATGCACATCAGCCCGATGATAATAATCACAACCATCGGTTTTGTTAGACTTTTCATTCTTATTTATCCTTGTATGATGCGAACGTCTGAAACTATCTCGATGCAACGGACGAAATTAAAAGAGGGAATTCGGTTACATACTACTTATGGAAAGGAAAAACATACCCTTGAGGGGCGGTCAAAATGTTTGGAAGAGGCAGATCGACTTCGGTTCTTCAAAAACAAATCGTCGTTGGTTCTTTAAGTAAACATTCATTAAATTGGCAAGATGAAAAGTAAAAAAAAAATAGTTAAATTGACTAGATGAATTATTTTGGATTGATTTTGAAACGAAATTAAACGAGTGGGATGAACGAGGATTAGCGGAATTAAAAAGGGGTTTGCAAATCAATTTGGACCTTTTAGCATGAAAAAATAAGGGTAAAGTCAACAACAGTTCGCAAATCAATGATATAGAGAAGGATTACACTTTTATTCTTGGAAAATTGAAAAACCCGAAAAACATAAGTCGTGTCCTTTGTTCGAAAAAAAGAAATCACGAATCCTGCAAGCGAAACGGGCCCTGCGTTAAGGATTTCAAAACGGTGCAAACAGTGAGCCAATTTTACCCCGCTTTACACGTGAGCTTGCGTGCAAAGCGGGGTAAAATTGGCTAACTGTTTGCACCGTTTTGTCATCCTGAACGCAGGGCCTCACTTTTAATCATTCGCTTCTTCAGCCTAGACCAACTTGATTCAAGAATGCCGGATTTTTTTCAAAATTTAAGGACGCTTTCGGGAGTTCGTTCTTGCGCAACGTCTTTGCGCATCGAACTCTTCAAAAAGGAGTATGCGCTCCAAACTTGCACTTATCTAGGACGTAACAAAAACACTACAAACCCCCTCTAAATTTCTATATTTCGCGGAAAATTCTTTCATAAAGACGATTAATTAATTCTTTCACTAGAAATAATTGTATCAATTATCGCAGCCATTTTATTTTATAGAAATAAAGGATATGACGTCAGCGTCGTTTTTGTAGGTATTTGTGACATTAACATTCCCGCGCATAATCAGACATCAAACAACGTTATCAGTCGTATATCTGATAGCTACATGGAACCGTCACTTTTCATTTTGACGGGGTTAATTTTTGAAAGGTTGACTTTGATAAACGATTCTGTCGTTGTCAAATGATCTTTCTTGTCAGATTTTTAATTTTCAATGTTTGGATTATTTTTTAACAGACCGGGGTGTATTTGAAAATTTATTGGGGGATGGGGGTGTGAGCGAGATAGATGACCTTGATCTCATCATATGACTTCGATCAGGGAATTTGATGATGCTTATTGACAAGATCAATTATCATTCCATATGTGAGTATTCTATTTTCAACAGGTTTGAAGATTTTTGAAAACACTAGATTTTTGCGTGATTTATTTCAACGTTGGCCTTGACATATGACCTTGACCTTTTCATATGATTTGACCTTGGGATTCGTTGACGCAAAACAAAGTGATACCCTAATTGTTGAGGAGCTCCATAATCGATTAATTTAAGAAGGACTGAATATCATTGATTTTGTACATAAAATTGGTACGAAAAAAAGAATCTGGAGTGATTTTTTCCTTAGCGTCAAAACTGTGTGACCTTGAATTTTTGCATTTTTTCTCAAAAATTAGCACGGTGACCATACCTTTTTTATATCATTATCACACGAACATATAATTATCTACAAAATATAGAAAAAATAAAATTTTCTATCTCAGAGTTTTTGAGATATTTGATAAAAAGTTATAAATTTTGAAAATATTCTCGTTCATTTTCGATATATCAGTTTTTACGCATTGGGAAAAAATACGTAAAAAATCATTATTTTTCCTTTTAATCAAAAATTGTGTATTAGATTCAGTGCAAATAACGTTCTAACTACAAAATTAAAATAAAATTGATATTAGTTGTTTGATTAAATTTGATTGTGTTACGGTTTTATGTAAGTACCAAGAAATGAAAACCGGCGAAAAATCGGACAAAAATTTACTCGATACCTATGACATTCTATCTCGTTTTACGAAAAATCTGATTCGGTGACCCCATTTTTTCTTTCCATTTTTGCAATCGGCATACTTTAATCTACAAAATATGAAAAAATAAAAAAGATCTATCTCAGAAAATTAATTCTAGCAATCGTCCTTAAGCGAAAAACATTATTATTTAGAATTGCTCGTTATATCATATTTTGCTTTCACTGTATTCAAAGAGTAAGAGAAAAGGTTGTTATAAGACAACATCGAGAAAAAAAGAAATTTGATCTTTTTCATTGTCCCTCATGCATTAGCCAGACAACTTGAACTCGTGTTAAAAATATGTTATTGTGATCGACACGCGAAAAAGGGTCGCCTAAAAACGCCGTTATGATAAATATATATATTTGGGGAAAAGGAGAGGGTGAGTCAAGAAAAGGTCAAACACCGTTTGAATGTTTGAAAGGGTTTAGGATGGTAGAAAATCCATTCTAGGAAAAAAAATTCTAAGAACTAATTATGTGTTTCATCCGTATGAAATTTAATTTTTGGTGTGTCCGTCAAATTTCGTACATTCTGATTGTCTGCAAAAATTGTTTTATTCCCAAGTGAAAGCATTTCTTAAAGTATGGTCCCTTGTGAATCTGTGCAGTCTGTTTAGCCCTACCTTAAGATCCAGACGTTCGCGAACCTTTTTATATATGTTACTCCACTTTGTACTTGGACTCAATTGCAACAAGGGTTATCATTTGCAGAGGTTTGCAGCCGCAGTCATAACGCAATGGTAACGCAAAAGACACAGTTTACAATTATGAGATACCATGGGTTCGATCTCGGGTGGCGGCATATACAGTTAGTTACATCATGAAATTGACATTCATCTCAATCAAAAACATTCTAAATCGCTCACTCAGCACTCCATTCATCCATTCCAAACACTCAACCAAACCATTCAAAAACGCTCTGAAATCACTTAAAAGATAATTTCAAAACCAAACATTCAAAATAAACAAAGCTTTAGTTAATCGTGATTTCACTGACATACATAATTGATTTTTTTTAGCGTCTGATTGGTCCTTGAATGGGTAGCAAACTATTTATAGAATATGTATGAATAATTTGATTAAAGGGAGGAAATTAATATCGCTAATTTAGTTCATCCTTGAATTTTACTGAAAACGTGCTCCACACACTCATTCAATTTCATTCCAAAACCATTCCAAATCATTCATCTTTTCAATTTTACGATGTTATTAACTGTACATGTATAATATTGACAGTTGTCTGCCACCAGTAAGTGAGATAGCACTTGGTGGCTAGCAAGGGATATAATGGTAGTACCCGTGCTAGAAATACTAGGAATCCATTGTTAGATGTTCCAGCAGCCGCGATATGACTGAAACACCGTATCAGCGATTTGACTGAACATTGAATTTTTTTATATTGTTTAATTGGGGTTTAGCCCATTCAACCAAAACAAAACAATAACCAGATGTTCGCAAACGTTTTTGTATCTTTTACTTAAAGCAGGTTCCGGAAACGTTTCGCACTTACCAGACGACCCCTTTTCTAATGACGGGTCTAAAGTTATGCAGGGTTATATCAGGCTTGAGTAACAGCCACCTGCCTATTATGCAAGCGACACAATCGTGCCATAATCCTACAAGCACTTTTAAAAGACTCGTGACCAAACACTCGTGACCAAATCAGCGGCTGAAAGACCGTCGACCTCTTTCAACCGTGCACTTTTGGATGATGTCCTTTAATGTCGAGAGACGTTTCAAGAGAAATGAGTAAGACAAACAGGATGTCTGTTTTAGTTCAGTGCAAGTTCAATATACTAGTATTCGTCTCTTTCATCAAGTGAACGCCAAACCAGTTAATCCTTGGGTCATGAGTTTGAAATCCGACTCGGAAAACTTTCATCTGACATTTGTTAAAGTCATCATCGCAAACGCTATTTGTCTCTCACCAATTGGCGACTGATAGGTTGAACAGTTAGTAAAATCGTGAAATTGACATTAATCTCAATCAAAATCATTCTAAATCGCTCACTTAGTGCTCCAATCATTCATTTCAATCACTCGCTCAAACCATTCAAAAACGCTCCGAAGTGACTTAAACATGCAAGATCAACATTCAAAACAAATTAAACTAGAAAAAAAATGTGATTTCACTTAAGTAATTGAAATTGTAGCGTCTAAATGTTTCTTGAAGAGTTGACAAGCTATTTTTAGAACATATATCCATATTTTATTCAGGGTAGGTAAAAGACATCGCTAATTTTGTTCATTGTGAACAGAAATTGCATTACTGCTTTACCTCGCTTGAATTTCACTCAAAACTCGCTCCACATACTCATTCAATTTCTTTCCATAATCATTCCAAATAAATTCCCTTTGTCAATTTCACGGTGTTCTTAACTGTACGACTTCGAGGGTCGGACAGCTGGTGGTTCGGATAAACAATTGTAGTTGTACAGGTGTGAGAAACAACAGGAAGATATGGGTAGGTGCACATTACAAGCAGATCACCTCGGTATAACTAATATTATTTACGTTAGACGTTAGACCCTAATCAATCAATAGATCAGAATTCATCGGATGACACAAAAAAGCTTTATTTTCACAGTGTAAAACCCTAATCAAACTATCAATCAGAATTCATCGAATGACACAAAAAGCTTTATTTTCACGAGTGACCGAGCTTTTAGTGTAAATGTAGCTTTTCACGAAATTTACAAGGGATAAAATGAAAGACAACGTAACAATTTTCTAGATCTAGAATGATCATTCTACCTTCTTGTGAAAGATTATTTGAAACGCGGCCATCGTTTCACCAATAGTTGGACATATCTCTTTTTTGAAAAATTTATTTTACGAAGTTCCCAAATGCTCTTCAATGTATTTGGTGGTCTGGTTTTGGTCCCCTTCCTGTATTCAATTTGTTAAGGTTTTTAGCTTGCTGCATTTATGAAGTTAAAAACAAAAACCCTATTGCATATCTGCACGTAGACTTTCAACGAATCAGTTTCTAAAAGTTCTAAGGCCAAAGTTTCCTAATGAAAGTCGAATATGTCGGTCGATAAGGCCAATTACGACACGTGAATCACACGCGAAGAAATTTAATTATAAACAAAAGTACTAAAAGACACAGAAGCGGTAGAAAATTGTTGCCTTGCTAAATAAATTAATTTTGAATAGTTGAGTCCATCAAACTTAGTGCATCCTGATTAGTTGAAATAATTTTTTTTATTCAATGAAATGAGTTTTGAGTATTCAGCTATTTTTTATACTTGTGCATAAAGTATTCCAATAAGAATTCTGATTCAATAATATTTTTACACTTTTACTTCATGAAACTATACTTTACATTAAATATGTAAAGAGTATTTGTTGATTTCATTGAGGTATGAACAAAAAACCTAACCATGACGACTGCATCCGCCTCACAAATTTATACACTGAGATAAGGTTTTTGGCTGCATTCCTCCACGAAATCAATAAATATCTTCATTATTTCATAGATTGATTTCAGTTGAGTTCGTCAAATTTTGTGCCTTTTGGATGGCTGAAAATTTGGTTAAGCTGGTATTTTGTAAACTTTTTCACGAATTAGTCCCATAATAAATATGTGTCATAATAAAGAAATGTCTATATTTTTCTGCATCTTATTAAATAACAAGATAAAAAGAAAGTTATTATTGATTTCATAGAGGAATGAAATTAAAAACTCATATTTTGATAGATTTCGCATTTTGATTTAAAAAAAAATATAGCAAAGCATATATTAAACAAGAGCATCGCCTGTGGGTGACAACGCTCGTATGCAAGTGTCTGGTAACGCCAAAAGGCGATGAAATAAGGAGCATAACTCTTACAAAAATGCCCCAAGAATTAAATCCCTTGATAGTATGGATAGCTTGTTGATAATGAACACTCTTGCCACGTTTCACGAAGAAATAATCAACAGCGATAGAGACATTGCCCAGATTAAAGATGGTCGCGCTTCTGAAAACAACACGCCAACGCTAATGAAAAGTAAATAGCCCGAGTTTTTATTCTCGAAATCCGACCTTTTAATTGTTTGAAAAGGGGAAAAAAATATTAAATTGCAAAAATGAGGGATATGTTTAGATATCTGTTAACTAGTTAGTGACATCGTAAAAATGGCATTCATCTCGATCAAAACCATTCTAAATCGCTCACTCAGCGACCCATTCATTCTAGACACTCGAAATAGCTTAAAACGATCGACGTTTCATTCAAATCGATAAAATATCTCCAAGATTTAAATGGATGGTGTTGGTTTTAAAGCGTCAGATTGGTGATCCACAAAGACAAACGAACCGCAATGTACGTGGATTCTTTTTTCTCTTTTTTTTTTTTTTAAGGAGGGGGGGGGGGGATAATATATCGTTAATTTTGAACAATCGGGCGAAGATGTCGATATTGAATTGAATTTTGTACTTCCGTTTCATTTCATTCAAAACTTGCCCCTCTCTCTCATTCAATTTCATTCAGACATCATACCAAAATCATTCACCGTGTCAATTTTGAGCCGGTGCGTGTAAATTGCAACAAATTCATCTGTGCGTGATAGACAGCCGTTAAGGTGCCTGAACAATTACTCAGTACATTGTTATTAATGTTGGATTGTGAACAGATAATTAAGGCCCTTTGCCATCTATTGGATGCGTAGTGAAGACTCGGATCAGGCTGTGCTACTGCACAGGCTGACCCGAGTCTTCATGTTGCGCTAAGAGAAAATTGTTGCAAATTTCTCGCATAGACTCAATTATTAAATTTTGTTAAGCGTAAATTTTAAATGCCGTCGTAATGATAGACTCCAATTACTTATTCTTTCTATAGATTGAAATTACACGTATGCCCCTATTTTACGACCTAATTTTTGTTTTGCGGATGGGTAGTTTCAAAACATCTCACCAATTCTGCACTCAAGATGAAGAAAAGTTCGTAAATGTTTGAAAACGTCCATAATTTTATATACGGGCACATGAATATTAATTTGGACCAATCAGAACGCTTGTTTCGAAAAGCAAAAATGAAATATACATGTACATTCCATTCTATTCAATTCTATTCTTCTTACGAACGTGTATTCCGCAACTGAATCATATATGTAAAAAAAACAAGGCGGTGCGGGCGAATCAAAGCCACGCGCGAAACACAAATGTGCTTACCAATAAGCCGAAATGGATCTTCCCTGAAGTATGTGGCAGACGTTATATTCAACCCAAAATTTTGAAATATTGATGTAAGATAGAGAGGTATTGTAACTTTCTATTGTGTACCTTTCAACTTATTTCCAGAATTTCTGTCTCCATAAAAAGCCAATTGCGTGCGTTACTGCAATAATTCATCTTCCGGTCTGTAAACAAATTCTTATCTAAACGGAAGTCAATGTCTAATATTACCGAGCTTTCAAAATTATAAATTAATGCCAATAATTGCTGTCCTTTCTGTTCACGAAGAAAACGATTTCTGGACGAAATTAAAATAAATGTGCGATTCTCGTTTCGCACAAATGTTCTACGAGAAGTATTCGATAATAAATAATTCGATCAATAGGCTAAAATGAAATATGAAACAAACGCATGTAATCGATCCCCATCTTAACCCTTTGCTGTTTAATCCCTGCTTTTTACGTGCCTGTGATTTTATGATTGAGAAAACATTGTGAAAAAAAGAAGAAATTGCTTCTGACAAGCAATTTCTTCTTTTTCGACACTATTTTCTACCCTACTGAATGGTTATTTTTCAAATTAAATCCACTTTAAATTTTCGTCTGCAAAACCTTTGAATTTGGAATGGTCAAAAATTTTGTAAAACAGGAAAGGGTTAAACAAGATCTGTCGGAGGCCAGCGAAGCTCGACTATTCCAAGTTCAGCAAAAGAAACAGCAAATTAATGTCTACAATTGCATATTCCATTTAATAAGATACAAGAATAATGAATCTTTGTCTTGATGCGGGTATGATGGTCATACAGGCATGTGCAGTTTTCAAGAAGTAACGGAGATATTACAGATTTATATCAGTTGCAAAAACTTAACCAAAGATTTCCAAGTCCGAAAAGAGTTGGTTGCCTTCCACAAATTCAATTTCAGGATAATGAATCTTTGTTTAGTGGCTAATTCTATGATCACAGAAGCATATGCAAAGTTTCAAAGCATCAGCTTTAGTAGAAACAGAGATATTACAGAAAAACGTTAGTTGTTCTATAAAGCTTAACCAAGTTTTCTTAAAGCGAAAAGGGTTAAATTGAAATTAATCTGATATCAGAATAACGAAATTTTGTCTTGAGGATGATATCATGGTCATGAAAGCATGTTCAATGTTTCAAAGCAAGAGCTTTAGTAGAAACAGCGATATAACAGATAAACAAAAGTTGCACGTTAAAACTTAACCAATATGTTTAAGTCCGAAAGGGGTTAAAATTCCTCTAAATAAGATATCACAGAGTAATGAATTTTCGTAAAGAGACTGGTATCATGATCTCAGAAGCATGTACAAAGTTATAATCAAAAGTTTTAGTTGAAACAGAAATTTGACACAGTTGCTCGTAAAACCTTAACCAAGGCATTACGCCGATGCCCGGAATCCCCCTCCTCCCTTTTTTTCACGTATAATCCTTAAATATTTTGAGAAAGAGACGTTGAAATCTATTTTGATTTCCAATAACCTAACTCTAGTTACGTCTTTTAAATATATCAAATAAGCGGATGTATCAAACGAAGTACAAAATGGTAATCATTCGAGGATACATCGTAAGACTGTACTATTTGGCCTCTACAGTTTATTGGCACTAAGTGCAGTCTAGCGCTGAGTCCTCGATATTTGTTTCCGATTATTTACTGTGAAAGAAAAATGTGCATGCCTTTTGTCTCTGGCTGCGCAAACAATTTGATAGGTGGGACGGGTAATACAAGTCATTCGTTCCAAAACCAGTTCGTAAACGCAAAGAAAACGTTCAAAAATTGTCTACATTTTGATCGAATGGATCAAACAGTTTCATGATTTCATTGGCTAGTGTTTATTTTATAAAAGTCTGCTTTGTTCGTAAAGACACAAAATGAAAAAATCAAATACTGACTCGCAACAGAAACGCATATCGAATTTTTTTTCTTTGCGAAGAAACGGCTAATATCTCTTTAAATTCTTTACAACAGAGGTATTCCCACAAATTATCGCAATAACCAGAACTGTCCCAGAGCGGACTTATACCCCCAAAGGCACTTTGTCAAAAAGTAAAATTAGTGCAGGGTATGTTTGTAACGAATATTGAGATCATATGCAGCATTTGCATGAAGTTTCATGATTCTAGGTCGCTTGGTTCTTGAGTTAGAGTCCGGAAACGAAATTTGAACAAAAAATGGCTCTGACCTTGACGTTTGACCTATGTGACCCAAAACAGTAGTGCACTTCCTTGGGTCATAAACAACATTTGCATAAAGTTTCATGATTCTATGATGCTTGGTTTTTGAGTTAGAGACCGGAAACGAAAACAAAGGCTGACTGTGACCTTGGCCTTTGATTTATGTCACCCAAAAACAATAGGCCACTTATTTGATTCATTAGCAACATTTGTATAAAGTTTCATGTTTGTAGGTCACTTTGTTCTTGAGTTAGTCTCGAAACGAAAAGGTCTACGGACGGATGGACAGACAGACAGACAGAAATGGTGAAACCAATATACCCCCTTCTTCTTCGTAGGTGGGGGTATAATTAGCTTAGATGGTATTTGTTCATTATTTAAGCCATTGTATGGGACTGTTGTTGTAGTATGCATACCGAATGCGCTTGCTGCCAACGTATATGTAATTAAAATCCATAGGCATAAAGGGAGTTGATAATTTGCTCGTTTAAATGTAATCACTAGTGAATTTGCGCTCAAGAAAGCTGTCCAGAACGATTTGATTAAAGGTAACAGAAAATATTGTCGAATTTTCAACTTTCTTAAATTCTCACAAAAATTGCCTTGATTTATATTTAAAATGCTGGCATAAGCTAACACGCAATGATAAGGGTCCGAAGCTCGCTCATTGACGTCGTGACGTCATTATTTTTGACCCGCCAAAATCAGCATTTGCAAATATTTTCTGAATTAACTGGCCGATTTTTACGAAAAAAGTTTCATTTAGAAAGTCCAAGAACGCCCAAGCTAGTCGTTTAATTTCTGTGCACATTCAAATAGAAAAAAGGCCCGAAACGCTATCTACTTCGCGAAATATAAGATTTGACGTTCCTTTTTCATTTTATTTTTTGTAAATAAATAGAAATTTTTCAAAATTTTGTCTGGTGACCTATGCTAATGTTTTGTTATTTTGAAGCGAAAATAGTATGCATTGCTACTTTCGCTTCAAAATAACAAAATATTAGCATAGGTTGACGCGGCGTTGAAATACCCTTTGTTTTGCGATATCTTCGCGGAATCGAATTTTACAAAAAATCTAACCCGAAGACACATGGTTTTTATTTCAAAAATCTTCAGCGGAATGGTTTAGCAGCTACATATCTAAATTTCAACATAGGTCACCGGACAAATTTTCGAGTAAAAGGGCAATATTTTCAGTAACTGTACTCGAAAACAGCAACACAGAAGGCATTAATATTTAATACGTTACACTTAATTGTATTTCTTACACTTATATCTTCATATCAATCAAAACATAACATCAGGTGTCTTTATACGAAGAAAATGGCGTTTTCTTCGTATAAAAATCGGTTCATTATTTCCGAAAAAATGAACAATTACTGAATTTGGTCCCTAAATAGAGGTCGGCCCCTTGATGTCATCATGACGTCAACTTTACGTAATGTAATCACTTTTTATGACCTATTTTATGAACTATATATGAAAGCGGGTACTTCAAAGTTTAGTTTTATCGCATATGGCATGATTTGCAGACAAATTAAAATTTGGACCTAAAATGGCCTTCTATGTGTCCGCAGTTACCTTAATGCGAATCGGGTTTCATAAATCAGCATAAAGCACAAATATGCAATTACGGCAGGTGGTGAAAAAACGTTTTTCCTTGTCCACGCTGATTATTTTACGACACTATAATAAGAAAATCATTTAGCAATTTTCGGTAAATAATTCACTACATGTAAGGAAGTACACGGTTTTTTGCACCAACACTATTCCCTCAAATTAAGGTTTTGACGGAGCATTTCATAGTGAAAATGGCTAGGAATAAAAATCTTATTCATGTGTAGAACAATTTTAGGGGAAGAGTATTATTTTCTAAAATAAATATATAGCACATTTTCAAATAAGTTTTAACAGACATATCATTTCGATTTATCTTTTTCTCGAAATAACAAAGTTTAATCAACTGAAATTTCTCAAAACATGAAGGAAATGAGTTCATTTTATCATGTTTTATATAAAAAAAAGTATTCATAGTCATATACATATCACTTATACTCTATATAAAAATATGCGTTTCTTTTGCAAATCAGTATAGATTTTATTTAAGGGGGGTAAATTATGATCGACGATTTCGTCCAATTGAACGAAAGTATCGATTATGTTTTACCTCCCTTGAAAATTATCAAAACTCGTTCATTACATTCGTTCTTTATTATTACAATATCATTCATCTTCCCAATTCAACGATGTTATAAAATGTATACCAAATAAAAAGAAAAAAATCTTATTAAAGGGGGGGGGAATACTCTTGATTTCGCCAGTCTCATCCACTCAGACTGAAAAGTCTGTGACATTTGAATCAAGGTTGTTGGGGTTTTTTGTGTGCGTGTGTGTGTGTGTGGTTTTTTGTTGTTGTTGTTGTTGTTGTTGTTGTTTTTCGTGTTAACGAAAATAGATATTTCGGGAAATAGCAAGCCTTTGAGATCTTATTGCGAATTTCAATTAAAACGTATTTTCAGCGGCAGACGGGCCACTCAAATTGAGCAATTACAGTAATTGTTATTGATTTTCTAATTGATTGGGATTTATTTAAACTACAAACTCAATTAGGCCCGTTTGAACTTGAAATGGTATCCAATGTTTTTAGAACTAAACATAGACAGACACTCAACCCTTTCGCAGACGACGGGTAAAAACAGTTAAGAACATATCGATGACTCGGCTCGAAACAGTTGTAACTGCCTATAAACATATAGGCAGTTAAAACTGTTTCACATTGAGCCATCGATATTGAAATTGACACTCACCTCACTCCAAATAGTTCTACATGTAAGTCACCCGCTCAGGACCAAGTCGTTGGCATGCAAAACACCCCACCAAATTGCTAAATATTTTAGGCTCAAAGCGATCGGAATAGCAAAGAAATCGATCAAAAGCACTCTAGCCATTTAATGTTTTTATATTGGCTAAAGTGAATTTGGAAGTCTCTGATTGTTCTTGAAGACACACAAATTCTTTATAAAACACCCTTCTATTTCGAATGCAACAACGATCGATTTCAATATATATAAACAAGAGTTGTCCGCGGACAACGTAGCTCGCCCAAACAGCTGCTTGTCACAAACAGCGCTTGACCGACGACCGAAGTTCAAAGTGGTTTCTTTCAATGTTAAAGTCCATGATCTAATATATATCTGTTTGAGTAGTAATTAAGAAATATAAAAACGTTTTTGTTTTAATTGCATGTATAAGGTTAGGGTAAAGTGAAAGCCTACAAGCAGATGAGGTTACCAATGGAATTTCTTTGTATCAAACATGAAGTTTTTCTTTAAATTTTTTGTAAGTCCACAAAAGGTCAAGATCAAGGTCAAATTGTGAAGGACCTTGGTCTCTGTAGAAGCCTATCACCTAGTGAGTTTATGTATGAAGTAATAATGTCTCTGAGTAAAGCATTGAGAAACAAGATGTGTTTGTGAAACACGAATGCCCCCGTAACAGCATTTTTTTTTAAAAAGTTTGACCTTGACAGATGACCTTGACCTTGTCACATGACTTTGACCTTGTCACATGACCTTGACTTTGGTGAACAGCTTTGTATGTCAAATACTTTTGGAGAAAAGGCAAAGGTTAAGTTTGGTTAAGTTTGGTTAAGTTTTCGGACAGACGGAGGGACAGACGGACGGACGGACAGACAGACAGTCGGACATGAGTAAAACAATATGCCCCGATCTCTCGATACGGGGGCATAAATATAAGCAAGGTTAAATTTTTGGTTAAAGTCTTTCAGTTTAAGTTTTTCCAAGTCCATAAAAGGTCAAGGTCAAGGTCAAAATGTCAAGGCCCTTGGTTTCTGGTGAAAGCCTTTCATCTGGTGACTATTTATATGAAGTAATTATGTCCCTAGGTTAAAGCATTCAGAAAATATAAGCAAGGTTAAAGTTTTTGGTAAAAGAATTTCGGTTAAAGTATTTCGAAGTTCATAAAAGGTCAAGGTCAAATTATCAAGGACCTTGATCTCTCACAAAAGCCTATCACCTAATGAGTATGTATATGAAGTAATGATGTCCCCAGGTTAAAGCATTCAGAAAATATAAGCAAGGTTAAAGTTTTTGATTAAAGTTTTCAGTTAAAGTTCTAAGTCCACAAATGGTAAAGGTCAAGGTCAAATTGTGAAGGACCTTGGTCTCTGGTGAAAGCCTATCACCTGGTGAGTATATATTTGAAGCTATGATGACCCTAGGTTAGCGCATTAAAAAAATATATGTAAGGTTAAAGTTTTTGGTTAAAGTTTTTTGGTTAAAGTTTTTCAAAGTCCACAAAGGGTCAAGGTCAAGGTCAAATTGTCAAAGACCTTTGACTATGGTGAAAGCCTATCACCTAATGAGTGTGCATATGAAGTAATGATGTCTCTAGTTTAAAGCTTAAAGAAAATATAAGCAAGGTTAAAGTTTTTTTGGTTAAAGTTTTTGGTTCAAGTTTTTGGTTAAAGTTTTTGGTTAAAGTTTTTTTGAAAGGGTCAAGGTCACAGTCTAAAGGTCATGTCGACATGGATGTTGGTCTTGAATGAAAGCCTATGCCCTAATGAGTGTTTCTGTAAAAGATAAAGCCTTTAGGATAAATATTGATTGAAATAAAAAAAAACTTTAACCTAATGCGGACGCCGACACCGACGCTGACATCGACATCCGAGGGTATGACAATAGCTCTTCCGAGACTTTTGTCCCGGGCGAGCTAAAAAAGGTTCATATGATTCAAATTCGGTAATCTCATCAAATCAATTTCATTCCCAAATCCCTCTTGTATTTCGACTTTAATAGACAAGTTCTAGCGAACTTTCTAGAAGATTTGTCCAAGGTGATGGACAAACTCGATTTCGAAAATTGTGACCTTTAAATTTGACCTTGGCATAGAACTCTCCCTAATAACTTAAAGAAACAAATTCTGTTCCTAAACACGGATGTCCCCGAAAAAGCAAAATTCTCAGTTTGACCTTGATAGATGACCTTCACCTTTTCACATGACCTTGAAATAGGTATCATGAGGTTTGTCATCAGGTAATACATGAACACTTGATTTTGAATAGGCTTGAATTAATTTGTGATTTTATTTTATTTTTGTTTTGGTTTAGTTTTGCAGACAGACCGATAGACAAACGACAGATGGACAAAAGTAAAACAATATGCCCCAGACCTAATCGATGTTGGGAGCATGAAAACCTATTACCTTCGATGGGAAACAGCCGCACAAACTTATTTTGAAATCGGTCTATAGATTTACGGCATTTTTTATACCATTAATATAAAAGCTTTCCTAACATATAGGCGGCTTAATCGACTTCTTTAATTTCGACGTCGAGTGAAATATGCCATCACCCTTTGCTGTGGGTACTCATTTGAATAGTCTCGGTGATACATTTCAAAAAAGTACCAACAATATAGGGTTTAAGTAAGAATTAATGAAATATTCAAATTTGAAGACAAAAATACCCCCTCAGAGAAGAACACGTACTATTTTAACTTAGGCCTAAGGTCCCGAAATTCAACATTTAACATTAATCAAAAATTTAGGGGCCTAGTCCAAAATCTAGGGGCCATCGGCGACTGGGCCCAAGTTAGTATTTTTCCCCTGCCTCTCAATCTGGAGCTTCGATATCCAAGGCGGCGCGCCCTGTCGGACGACAGTTGGATTGACCCGCCTCGTGCTATTGTTCATATAATCCACTGCTACAGCCTGCAACCTAATTGGTTGGAATGAATAACTTTGAAGTGACCCCCCCCCCACACACACACACACGACCACCATCCGTAAACCCCTGTTACTCTAGGACGGCGATGCCACTGTGCTCTTACGGCGATCTAAAAGTAAGAAGTGCCATGATGAAGCCGTGACAACGCTAATTTCCTCACATGAGTGCAGTGAGAGCGCGGGGTAGAGCAAACTGCAACGAGATTAATATAAATGTTCTTGTTAAGACCTATTATTGTACCGGTTCGCCCTATTCTTTTTAAGATTGATTGAATGGAGTTTAACGCCGCTTTCAACATTTTTTCAGTTATAACGCGGCGACTGGAGCACCTAACAATGGATTCCTGGTATTTCTCTCACCAGTACAACCACCACATCCTTTCCTAGCCTTCAGCTACTATCTCACATAGGTCTACGATTATCAACCCATTGGTGAGAGACAAATGGTCGGAAAGAATGAGAGCCGCCGTCGAGGATATTCTTTTTAAGCCCTATTTTAGCATGAAATAAAGCATAGGCTACTAAAACAAGAACACCTTCTGCGGGTTCCTACGCTCGACTGTTGAATGCTGGGCTGTGGAGAACAAACTTACGTCGAAAAAAGGGAAATAATTTGCACAAAATGGAGTAATCCCCCTGAAAAATATAGATTGATCTTTTGGTAGAGAACATGTGTGTCCGAAGTTTCAAGTGCATACCTTCATTAATTCCAGAGATATCACAAAATGGTCTCCACTATGACGACAACGAAAACGACAACAACGACGACACCAAGACTATCAATCGGGGACCTCGGAGATTCTACGGAAAATACCTCGGGAATAATAAGGGCACAGAAAGGAAAGCGCGTCATATCGCATGTAGGTTTAGATGACGTCAAAAACATTACTGAAGATGACGTTGCGAAACTGGACCATTTATAGTTTGTTTGATGACATAACGTTTTGGCACCAAATTATAAAATGCCAAAAGGATCTACATAGAGGATGAGGAATATTTTTTTTTCTTTTTTTTTTCTTCTTTTTTTGTTATTGACAAAAGTACCACCAGAAGCCTAATTACCTGAAAAATGACCCAAAATTACTACACTTACGTCCGAGGTACTTCCCAGTTTACGGAAAAGTCCGAGCGATGGTCTGAATGCAAGACTATAGCAATATCTTGGGTTTTCCCCGAACACAATCACTAGAATGCTCCAATTTTCACTTTGTATCGTGCATGTTGGCGACTAAACCATGCGTGATGAGCTTATATACAGAAAGAGAAATAGGAGTGTACACATGAAGTAGTATAGCGCGGATTTATTTACCCGAATCTGACCCCTGCTATTTAGATGAATAAAACAATCTGATTATTCCTGCTCGGCCTAACACGTGATTTCATAGAAATGAATAGCAAATGGTATTGAATGTAATATATATTTTGTCCATTGATAAAATAAGTCGGTAATTGTTATTTAAACATTTATTTCCACGGAGGCCAAAATCGGGTGAAATAAACCAAGGTATAAAATAGATGAACAAGCACGATGTTTTAGTATTCCCTCTATTATCACATTATTATTTTCAACATAACCTTCATATATCATTTGAGCACAAACAAATATAATATCTTATAGATCTAAATAACCCATCATGTAACAAAACTCGCCCTCATTAAATGCTGCCATACTCAAAAGATTATTTAATAAGTTTTAGGATTTTTTTTTAAGATTCTGGGTTGTCGCACATGCACGGTTCGAGCTTCGGCTCAACCGGGCGCGTGTGTCCTCAGCCGATTTTATTACGTGAAGAACAAAAACAATGTTTTTGAGTCTTGAATATCGAATCGAATTGGCCAGCATTCATTGAAAGTTGAGCACTGCTTTGCAGTTTTACTTTTATCTTCTAAAAAACGTAAAAAATGTAGAAAATTTGAACATGAACATAAAGTTAGAACACTTTCACGTGTCGATACAAAATACGTATAAACTATGATTTTGCCCTGGCAGGACAAAGCCTAAGTAATAGTTTAATATAAATATCAAATCTAGATGTATTTTATAAAAGTCGACACTATAAACTAGAGCCGTTATATCGTGGTTGGGTAAATAAACCTTCGTAACTTCAATTAGTCCAAGCTGAAGTTACGAGGTATTGGTGAAGAAACAATGAAACACGTTTACTAATCGTTTTTGTTTTAGGAAACATCTATTTATACGCATTCGCGAAAACGGTCGACTAACTATGCCATACCCAAGGGCGTTACTTCCATTACGCAATTTACGCAAGTGCGTAAAAGAAATAATCCTCTGTTGAAAACTATTGTTGATGAATAATCAAAACATCGAAACTACAGCTTATTCAAGCTGTAGCTACGATGTTACGATTATTCACCAACGCTCAAATCATAAAAAGGGAACGGACAGAGGGCATTCATCTTTTGTAACAGTTCTCATATCGATCTATACTATATATTCTTAGTTGTCTCCTTCTGAGTGCGTACAAATATTCAAGTCCTAGATACGCCTATGATACCCTGCCAGGTGAAAAACAACGCAGAATAAACATGAACATGTATGTATCGAATAAGTCAAACCAAAGATGAACTTCCAATCAATTGATGCAGAGATATAAAATTATTGAAAAGGGCAACTGCTACAGATTTATGTGATTAAAAGTACTGTTGCACTTATAGAAACAATGGGTTTATGTATAGTTCCGCAATTTAGAGTGAGTGATCAAAGGTCAATTTTGTCTATACAGGTATCGACAAAATTGACCTTTGATCACTCACTTTAACTTGTGGGTCTATAGAACGTTATTCCCCCTCCCCCATAAAAGCAAGTCAATAATTCAACAAATGGCAATAAGTAAAAGAATATGAAGAGTCTAGTTATAGTTCTTGTTCAGTGCACTTTTCTTTCTTTCTGAAATTTCATAATACTGGCTAGCTAGACTGGATTAATGTCCCTAGATCTATCGCTACTGGACACGGGGCTACCAGTTTACTAGCTCAAATACTTTTTGTGTTATGATCCGGAAAAAAATGGAATGACCGATCCACCGACAGGCGAATAACAATTTACTTAGGGGTGTGGAAATCCAGATTGTCTCCGCTTGTCCATGGTCAAGTAGAAAAATATAATTTTCTTCTTGTCAAGATTAAAATGAACCTTCTGTAAAAAGAACATGTTCGAGAAAAACATTGTTTTAATGAAGAAAATATTGCAGCCTAGCATTTTCTTGTTTAAAACAATCTTTTCATCCCTATTATTTTATAAACGTTATAATAAAGTATTCATGACTTTTATTCTATTTTGGTATCCAATGATTTTAAAATTGAAAAAAAAAAGTATTTATTTGTCCGTGGAAAGTGGCATAGAAAATATTCGTATCTGCATGGGGATTCCACACCCCTTATTTACTGGCTTTTCATTGAAAGGGGGCGTAATTAGTCATGAACTTTTTCAGCCTGTGCACATTGCTCCTTCTGGATAGAACCGACTATTTCCTTAATACCCCCAAACCCCACCCCACCCCACCCCCCACCCCAAAAAAAGGTTGTCCCTCTTTGTATGACAAGTAACAGTTCACCTGCCATGCGCACAAGATATGAAAACGCTTCACTGCCGTGAACGGTAAAGCTCACGAGCGTCTGGTTATCCTAAAGAACACCAGATAGATCTCAGCGGCGTTCAGGACAGTTGGAACCACACATTTTTTGTTTTTTCATATATTTATTTTTCATCAGTATTAAATCGATTGGTCGGCGCAAAAATATTGCAAGTGCCGGCAGCCTATAAACGTATCTAGGCACTTTCAGTAGTCTTGAGCTAACTCGTCGAAATGATATCCGCTTAATACATGCGTTTATCAATAAAAGCCAGTTGATTTCGAAAATGGAAGCATGTTCTTTATGTTTGATCATCCCGAACGCAGAGCTCACCTAGCGTTCATGATGGCAAGACGGGACCAACTGTTTGCCAATATTACCCCGCTTTGCACGAGCACACGCGTGCAAATCGGGGTATAATAGGCAAACAGTTTGCGCCGTATTTTTTTTTCAATCCTGAACGCATTGCTGGTTTTTAACAATAACAAGTCAACAAACGTGGCTAGTACTATTCAATATAAAATGCAATTTCGGACATTGTCATAAAAACAGCGTAACTTTTAAGTTATAAATCTAAAAGGCAAATTCATTATATGATTGCATCTATTGAAACGTCATGTTGAACGTAAAATTTTAAATGATATATTGCAGTTAGGATTCATCTAATCTCGGTAGTCAATTGTATTTCTGCGCGTTAACTTAAAAAGATTGCGTCATAGGTCAGTTTTTGTTAGATAATTTCCTTAGATACAAAACGAAATGCTTTGGTCTCTTCTCCGATCATAAACACTGATATAAGCCTGTGCATGACATTTCCAACAATTTCATGTGTGTGTAATGGACAGACAAAATGCCGCCTGGAAAACCACATACATGTATTGCATAGGGGATAATCGTTTGTTTCAGTGGAAGATCGATTTATATTCATTGAATGAACATCAAAAGCTACGAGTGAAAATGTAGCTTTTGTTGTTCACGAAATGAAATATTAATCGATCTTACACGAAAAAGAAACGATTATTCTATTTCTTTTTTGCAAAAATGAAACAAAATGTGACATTTCTAGGTCATAATTTCGTAAAACGTGTCATTTTGCGCGTGATTGCTATGCAACGTTCATTGTGACGTCACTTATTTTGCCCCACATAGATGACGTCAGATAGGATGAAATGCACAAAAACAGGGTGTAAGTTTTTGATCATTTCACTGCTTTTGCGGTGAGATTATAAAGTGATAATCTACCGTTATCTCTCGGTAAATCACCGAAAAACATAAAAGAAATAAAGTTATCTTTCGTTGACCACCAAATGATGGGCTGGGACCTTATCTCTGTAGAGCTCATACTGGAAGACTCTGGTCAGACTGTGCGAACGCACAGACTGGCCAGAGACTTTGCCTTGCGCACTTTTCAAATTGTTGGAAATGTCCCTCACAGGCTCGTTAATTTTCTTTTAGAAATGTTGATTTCAAAGCTAAAAATGTGATATAAAGGTATATGTCAGCACAACTTGGCACAAACAATAGATTTGAGGACATATATATTTTGTCAGATTTAATAATCGTGTTTAATCTGATTATGGAGTAAACCCTTCTTTGTAAAATTATCAACAATTCTCAAAGTCTGTTATTGTGATTATTTATGTAATAATATATAAATTCGTCAATAAAATATATTTTAAACATTAGAATTTCATGGTATTTGAGTCAAATTACAAAGTGCGACGCGAGTTATTAATTTAACACATTCAGGGTTTTAGTCTGATATTGAAAATGGGGTCCAAAGGACTCAACCATTTGAGGTCTTTTCGTGAGGTTTGGTAGTCCCTGCTTAGATGAAGCAAATATCCTTTAAGGCAATATTCTAGTTTTTCTGTGCAATTAGAGATATTCCCTGTTTAAAGGTTAAGGAAGTGTTGTATACGTTTATAATTGCTTTGCCCTCAACTTCAGAAAAGAATTGAGGACTGTTTAAAACAGTCTTCAATTCTTCTCTGAAGTTGCTCCCAAGAGGGTCATTGGGACTCGCTTGAACTTCATTTAGTTTTGAGGGCCAATTATTTCAGAGTGGCAAAACCTGCATCCCCTAAAAACCCTGCACATTGCATTTCTACTGCTAAATGCAAAATAGTTGTTACTACCTATTAATTTAAAGACAATTTAAACTGTTTTGCACTGACCCATTCCCTATCCATGCTTACCTATGTTGGATGTTATCTCTTTTTCAAGTAGTTGCAAAGTAAACCTTCCTGGCAGTGCAACTCTGTGTGATGGATAACAATTAGCATGTAATCTACATAAATATTGTCATACATTACTATTTCTATTTTTTTCTTTTTTTCTTTTTAAAAAGACCTGTGAAAAAAATGTAAATTGTAAAATATATAAATGAGTTCAATGACTATTGCTTTGTCTGGTATCAGGTATAAAGATCGGGCTGCACATGTTTAATTGTTATTGTGTAGTCTCAGAGCTATCAACCAAGGGGGTTTTGGCAAATAATTTAAATATTTCACTTATTTTTGCTCAAACCATATGTTCTGGGTATTCATTGAAATCATATTGCTAAGACAATTCAAATGAGTACCCACAACATAAGGTTACATTGAGAAATAAAGATTTAGACAGGAGTTACCTCTTATCTGTGCCTTTACAGTCTGATCTTATCCTTTTATACTAGTAAGAATTACCTTCACTCATCATTTATATTATTTAACTTTTTTTTTTCTAAATGCTTTTGAATTCATGAGCGAGTATATGTATCACAAGAAGGCTACAGAAGTTTAAATGTGCTAACACCAATCTAAAATATCTTTTTCATGATAAATACCTATGATTTTGGTACTGATTTTCAAAGTCTTGTCAAGACATTTTCAATCAATTTTCACAGAAAAGGGTTTAGGTAAAATTTGTTGAAAAAATAATTCGATGGCTCAGCGTGAAACAGTTGTAACTCCCTATATGTTTATAGGGAGTTACAACTGTTTCACGCTGAGCCATCAAAATAATTTAATATTAAATCCAAGATGATGTCTGACAGTGTGAAATAGTTGTGACTGCCTATATGTTTATAGGCAGTTACAAAGGTTTTTCGTGGAGTCAATAGAATATCCTCCCTTTATCTGTTGCCATGTCATAATAATCTATGGGAAACACTAGTTACTTCCAACCTTTTACCAGAAATCTCAGGCAATATTGCGGGAACACTAGCAATTGTTCCTTTTTTATCTGATTTCTTGTCAATAACAACTGGAATATTTCTAAATGCATCTTGAACTGTTGGATCTGTGTTTAGCAGAGTTTCACCGTTAATGTTTGATGATGTGTTATCACAAAGTGTGATTGTGGCGGGAGTAGAAAATCCCTTTGATGTCTTTTTATGATTGTTTGTATTGATCTTAGTTCCTGTTAACGTGTTAAACAATGCTTGTTTTGTAGTCTCCATTGATGATTTGTAGTTTGACAAAGTTTTTTCTAATTCAGTATTTGTTGAAGTTCCAAAAGCAAAATGATTACTTATTGGTTTTGGAGGGGTGTACCTTAGATTATTTTGTGGAACAAAATCCCCTGTTTGATTATAACTTTGTTTGAGAAAACCTCTAGTTTTTTCAAGAGGTTTTAAATCCTTTTGGCCCACAGATTTGACACTGAATATATCACTGGTTAAGGCTTCTGTTTTGGCAGGCAATCGAGGGGTTACATTTCCTGAATAACTATTCTCCTTTAAACTCCCTCTATGTTTAGATCTACTACTTTGAATCTTCTGAAGATCATTTTCATTTTTTCTTAATATTTTTGAGTCTTTCTTGATTTCATCTTCTAATGCACTAATCCTTGAGGAGAAATTTTCTATAAACAAATCACTGGCAGACTTAAACATTTGACCTCCAGCTGGAATTGAATATTGCGGAACTGGAGTTACAGGTTCTGATTCATGAATGGTTTTCATTTTTTTCACATGATTTACAGCACCATCTGATTGAGTACTCTTTACTCTTGGTTCCCGAGTTTTATACAATGGGCGAGGAATTGACTCTGACTTTAATGCTTTTTCTGGTGTATTAAAGTAATTATTTATATGACTATGAATTTCATGCTTTTCCAAAGAATTCTCTTGATGCTTTTCAATTATTTTTTCACTTGATTTACTTGCTGTTTTCTCACTATCTTTATCATTAGTTTTATCCTCTAACTTTTCCTTAACTTCTGAATTAGCTTTTTCAACACTTGAGGCAACATGTGATCTGTTTGTTTCTTCACCACTGGGTGGTTCTATACTAGTCCTTGTGCTTGCATTTGAAATAGTTGATCTTTCTCTTTCAAGATTGAGATCCCTTCTGATTTGCCGTCTCATTTCTCGTTGAATGCGTTTACAGTTTAAGTGAAAGGCAGTGCAAACTTTCTCTGGATATCTCTTCCTAATAGTGTACCAGTCTTTTCGATCATCATACATGAATTTCAAGGTCCTATAACTTCCATTATCAGGGATGTATCTATAGGTCCCTGGTTCTGTGTTTGACTTCCATGGTGGGATCGGAAATACATCATAGTCATCATGCACACATCTAACAGCCGTTTTATATTCATTTGATGCTGAGCTATTTGACCAATAATCATCTCCATGATTATTGCTACTATTACCATAATGAATTTCTGTGTATGATCTTTCGACTGATCTTCTTTTCTTGACAGTTGGAGGTGCAGTTTGGGTTTTTAAAGTTGGGTTACCAGATTTCCAACCTATCACTGCATCCGACCAATCAGTCAATGCTACCTTGTAACCTTTTCGAGTTTCAGAGTATTTACAAATATCACTTTGATCTAGTAAAGAGTTAACAAATGTTCTTTCATCATCATCATGCAGTGGTTGTGACATTTTACTCTATGATATTAAAACACTGAAACACCTAATCCCACATAGAGTGTCATCCTGTCTACACTCTGTTGTAAATTAAAACCAATTTTAAACTTGTGATGAACAATTTTACTGTTCAAGTCATATTTGAAATCTGATACTTTTAATTTATAACCTTATTTGATTTCCTCTCAAACGCACACCACTCCAGGTCCTTGAATATTAAGCTCAAGCACTTCGTCTTAAAATTACCCTTAATTGAATCCATTTCCAATAATCAAAAGATTAAAACTTGCAGTTAAATCTGTCCTGTGTGTTAAGTTGGATGGTTCTCACACATGTATTTACTTGTCACTTTATCAAAATCTACTTTCCATTTTGAAATCTTAATCCAAAAGGGCTACTTTAAAACCAAACTTGAGTAATTTAAACTTTAAAGTTTTACTAGTTCAATGTTTGTGTTTGGTTTGGGAAATAAGAAAACCCATAATGTTTCACAAAAAGTAAACAAGTTTCACTTTGACAGTAAGTTTTGCCGACGAAGGGTGACTGATTAAATACCTGTGAGCTGTCAGTCAATAATCCAATATTGGTTCTCGTGTAAAGTAAAGTAGGAAGCGTCACCTCTCCAGGGGCAACCACTTCCGACAACAACAACCGATCGCTTGTCTCATTTCAAAAAAATAATAAACTTTGTTGGATAGAAAAAGTCTCTTTTGTACCATTTGCAATCAAAGTTGCGTATTAATTTATGAACAGTTTGGTATAAATTTTGTTGTCACAAACAAGTTTGTAATCTAATGACAGATATTGTTATTAATGTTTAATTGTTGTATGTAAAGATGTCAAATGCGCAAATTTGATGCGCAGAAAAATATTTGCCGCCGAGTAAGGAAAGAGAAAACAAAAATGTTCCGGCATTCAACCCGAAGTTCTCCCATTCGGAGCTCGGTATTTCTTGCTCATGAGCAATGGCAATACACTGGAAACTCCTACAAACGACTAAGCCAGGTAATTTTCATACGTTTCGCGACATTCCGTAAGGAATCCTGTTTTTCCTGACACCCGAAATTTTCTGTTTCTGCATATAAAAGTGTGGGTGGGGAGCATGCAAATGCGTGGTAGAATTAGAGGGTGTATGAGTGTTCCCGTTTATCTATAGTTGAACCATAGCATTTTCCAAATTGAACAATATCCACAAAAAGCTTTGATATGCCCTAGACAGGTGATCAAAGGCACTGGTCATTGGTCAAATTGGCCCTAAAAAACAAAATGCCCCTTAAATTAATTTAGCCCCTATAATAAACCTCAAATATCTATCTATCTATACATACTGCCTCTTCTGGCAGGTGACTCATTCTTGATGTTATCAATTTAGAGTTAGAAATTCGAGAGGCATTTCAATCCCTTTTTAAGGGTTTCATCCACTGCTACCCATTTACAGCTGGGTGGACTGAGGTAGTGACTATTAAATTTCTTGCCCAAGGAAACACCTCGTCACCAGGTCTCATACACTGACTTTCAGATGCCAGGATTGAACCCCTAACTTTAGGATCAGGAGATTGCCACTCTAACAACGGGTAGGCCTCAAATACGAAATGGACCGCCTAGCACGAAATGGGGCAAAATGGACCTTCCAGTGGCGAAATAGACTTTTATATACGACATAAAATGCTATTTTGCCATTAAAATACCTTTATTAACCAGCCTAGTGCTTTATAGATCATTTCACTAAGTATTACCATACGAAATGCAGAGATTTATGCATTTGTTATCTTTTGGAGACTGACGACAAAGAAAAACCTTCGTCGGCAAAATGGACTTTTTAAACGCAATACACTTTACATATTTCTTCTTATAGTCTTATATCAACCTTATATAGGTTGGTTGTATATTATTATGCATGTTTCAATGAAGTAATAAGATCATTGTCTGTCATCTATGCAAGTTGTATAACTGCTAATAGCAGTTGAATAGCGTGCACGAAATAGGCAATTTGGATGTCGAAATGGAGTTCATTCTGTACTTGATTAGTATCATGCAACAGATTACTTACTACCTTCAGTAATAAAATTAGCCTAAGTAAACAACAGTTACACTAAAGAACTTAATTAAAATTAGTTTTGAAAGGCTTTTTTCTTTGATGTCCGAATATAAAATTAGTTTTGAAAGACTTTGATGTCCGAATTTCTTGCTTAAAGAATCCGACAGCGAAATGGATACGAAAAAAATGAAAAATTGGCTTCAACATTTGAAAGAAAAACGTGATCAATTAGCAGCAAAACAATAAATAAGACATCAAAATCATTATATATAGGCAAATAATCGGCCATGTTTATCGTATATGTTTAGTTTATAACATATACTGAGCAACTTTAAAAACGCAACAAAGTAAATTTGAAATTTGAGCACGCAAAAATAGATTTGTTTTAACTAAAATTAGCTGAAATTATACAAAGAAGATACTCTTTTGAATCGACTTTATCTTCATTTGATCTGACGATTTGGTTTATTTCGACATAGCAATTTACTGGCCACACTTTCTTTGTCCTTGCACTTTTCATGATTAATTGATTTAACAAATCAGAAGTGTGGAAGGTAGTTAATGATAGACATTTCAAAAACCGTTAAAAGAAATGAAATGAACTCACTCACTTTGCAAAGACTGTACTCTGAATCGAGTATACAACGTCAAAGGGGAAATTGTTCCTAAGACTCGGAATGTCGTTAACCTCGATTAGACTAAAAAAACAATGATTTATTCCATCAATATTTGAATATCTGTAAGGTTGAACATTGTCAATAAGGAATTTCAGAAGACTTTACGCGTTAAAATGACGCTAGTGTCATGCCGTAAACACGCTCAAAACGTCATCTCAGTTCCAAATGAGATATCTGCTAAGGGGTAAAAACCTGGAATAGGCTTTGTTTGCCACTCCGCATTCACATGAACAACATTTGTGGTTCTACGAAAGGAATGGAAAAGCATGTTAATGACGTCATTTCTGGTAATAAAGACGACGTTTTGAGGTCGTCTTTGGAACAAACGTGCTTAAACACAGAATTAATGATTTGTTTGACCTCTTGATTCATTCAACTTAACTCTGAAATTTGTTTGGCTATTGTTTCATTTGAAAAGAAAATATCGTCTTAACAGTAGGGCTATGGAAAAATTTCAACTTTTGAGGGTATGTTTAAAATTGTCACCATATTGGGAATACAAGAGAATGCTTCAAAATGACATTGATGTTGGAATAAAGGTAACTTGTTAAGGTAACAAACTAAGTATATTTTAGTCCGAGTCTGTTCATTTATATTTGCATATTAGTGCTTTCTTTAAGTATTGCGTTTTTAAAGTCGCTCAGTATATATAAAAGTCCATTTCGCCGTGAGATGGTCCATTTCGCTCCGTTTCCTAGTGAGTGGTCCATTTTGTATTTTAGACCAACCGCTAACAACTGAGCTATTGAGAGAGTCAATTTCTAGCAGAGAACAAATAAAATAATGGATAGGAAAAGTAATTTTGACTTTACCAAGTAAGACTTAAAGGTACCAGTCTTATTAAATCATTAACAGTGTTCTATCAAGGTGGCAATCCTGCAAAATCTTGCATAGAAATTGTACATGTTGCATAAAATCTTTGCAAGATGTTACTCTCGTCCTACGTAAATAACATTCTCAAATTTCAATTGAATAGCCTAGAACGACTTCTATTGTAATTAAAAGGATAAGTTGCTACATCGATTTACCAAACTAACACCTGCTGGGAGGTTAAAGGTCAAATGTAAATTACCTACTATCCCAGAATTCAACACGTCAGCCAAGAACATCCTCACATGTTTCCACCCATAACAGTTTCTCTTCCCTTTCTGCTGAAGATATACCCATTCCTTCCCCAAGCCAATCCCAGCCCCTGAAAAATCAAGAGAAATTCTTCTCGAAACTGAAATTTCTTTGCATAAATTGCCAATCAATTGTCAACAAGAAGCACGAGTTCCATGCATTGATACAGGACAAGAATCCAGACATAGTTTGTGCCACAGAGTCGTGGTTAACAAAAGATCACTTTTCAGGGGAAATATTTCCAACAACCCTTGGCTATGAAGTTTATCGGATGGATCGCAAATCAGGAAAGGGTGGAGGAGTATTCATAATGGTGAAAAACTCCCTAATAGCAACTGCACTACCAAAGCTCACCACAGAATGTGAGATCCTGTGGATTAAAGTTGACATCAAAGGTAGCAAGCCACTCATCATATCTTCCTTCTATAGACCCCATGAATCAGATATGAATAGTATTATTGAGCTTGAAAAGTCCCTACAACTAGCACAAAATGTCAATGACAGTTTCCAGTCATTTTTTTCTTGAATTTCCCCTTTATCCCTAGGCCAGTCATGCATACAGAAACTGAGACAAATAACCCCCCTCCATCACAGGGTGCAAAGAATTCAGAAAAAGGCACTCGTCCTGCAGGGCAAGTGACTTGAAAAAGTAACTCTTCCTGTTTGGACTGTCACTCGGCCTACAAGACCATGTTTTGTATCTGAAAACGTAATCTTGAAGTGCAGACGAAACTGAACTGGTACCCTGATGTCTGTGAGAGACTAGTATTGATAGATCTAGGGGCAGTAACCCAGTCCAAGATGAAACTAAAGTACAAATTTTTACAACAATTAAATTCCGGGAAATTTTACAGGTAAAATGATCGGGACAAGTAAAATTTCTAATTTGTAAACATACAATTCCATGGATTTTTCGGGTAAAATTAAATGATTGTGGCTATATGCGACAAAATAAGTAGTAGATATGAACAATACAGGGGAAATTTTATTTTCATTTTCGATACTTTCCTTGATCGTGAGATCGATTTTTTCATCAAGTTCGAGTACCGGATTATATCATGCGAAAACCGGAAGTTTTATTTTTAGAAATCAAAGTACATGACTGTTTACAGTTCAAGTTGTTGCGAACTTTTTCGAAGCGTATTTTTATGCCCCCGTATCGATAGATTGGGGGCATATTGTTTTACTCATGTCTGTCTGTCTGTCCGTCCATCTTTCCGCCTGTCTGTCCGAAAATTTAACGCGAAAACTTAACCTTTGCCTTTTCTCCAAAAGTATTTGACATACAAAGCTGTACACCAAAGTCAAGGTCATGTGACAAGGTCAAGGTCATGTGACAAGGTCAAGGTCATCTGTCAAGGTCAAACTTTTAAAAAAATGCTGTTTTGGCGGCATTCGTGTTTCACAAACACATCTTGTTTGTATTTTATCTATTTTTATTCTGACACTAGACATAATGATTTAATACCATTCATTTTTCACTCGTCCGGGAGGACAACTGCCTTCAACTTTCCACTCGTAAATACGAGCGGACGAGTGGATTCTTTGGACCCTGCATCACTGTATGTACCCACAAATGAATGAGATGTCAGTTGACCAAGGTGGTGTACTAAAGCTCTTAACCAACCTGAAGACAGGAAAAGCTGCAGGCCCCGACCAGATCAGACCAGTTGTGCTGAAGGAGCTGAGACATGAACTAGTAGAAATTATTACTATTCTTTTTCAGAGGTCCCTCTCTACCGGCACCATTCTATATCGATGGCTCACAAGAAACAGATGTAACTCCCTATATGTTTATAGGGAGTTACAACCGTTCGCGCTGAGCCATCAATATGACTGGACCAGAGCAAATGTATGCCCAATCTACAAGAAAGGAGACACACATGATCCGGCAAACTACCGGCCCATCTCTCTTACATGCATCCTCTGCAACAACCTGGAGCACATTGTAGCCTCTAACCTCTCTGCCCATCTCTCCACTCACAACATTCTATATGAACCACAGCATGGCTTTTGGGAGAGACGCTCATTTGAGAGACAACTTATTGAGCTCACTGAGTGTCTCTTAAGAAACATCTCTGCTGGTAAGCAAACTGACCTGATACTCTTGGATTTCGGCTTTTGATAAGGTCAACCATGAAAAGCTGCTCTATATTCTCTAAGACTATGGTGTATCTCCACAGGTTATATCATGGAGTCGTTTCTTTTCTGATTGGTAGAAGTCAAACAGTTGTTCTTGATGGAGACAAGTCGGATGAAGTACCAGTTACCTCAGGTGTGCCCCAAGGGTCAGTCCTGGGACCACTATTCTTCTTTATTTATATAAACCAACTACCTCAATCTGTCTCTAAATCTCAAGTCTGCCTTTTTACAGATGACACTGCTATCTATCTTACAATCAACTCTCCTTCAGACCCTGAAGCTCTTCAGAGAGATCTGGATGCGCTGCAGGTATGGGAACAAACCTGGTACATGGAGTTTAATCCTTCAAATGCCAAGTGCTGCATGTCACAAGAAGCAAAGACCCACTCATGCACAAGTATTATCTCCATGACCAGGCCTTAGAAACTGTTCCATATGCAAGATACCTGGGCCTTGATCTATCTGCTGACCTGAACTTCTCCACCCACATCACAAGAATTACTGCAGCTGCAAATAGGTCTTTTCTTTCTATAACGAAATATAACCACTGAGACGGAGAGAGTCAGAGAATTGGCATACATGTCTCTGGTCCGGCCACAGCTGGAATATGCTTCCACTGTGTGGAGCCCCGACACCAAATCCAATATTAAAAAGGTGGAACAGGTCCAAAGAAGAGCCATCAGGAGGGTCAAGCATGATTATTCCCCTCTTTCAAGTGTAACAGCCATGCAGGATGATCTGGGGTGGAGGTCTCTTGAGCATCGCAGGATTGACGCCAGACTTCTCATGTTTTATCATATATATCACAACATTGTTCCAATTAAACTTCCATTATATATCTATGCACCAACCAGATTAACTAGACATATGCACCCTCTTTCTCTATGACAAATCCAGGTTAACTCTGATTACATCAAATATTCATTCTACCCTCACTCTATTAGCCTTTGGAACCAGTTACCCTGTCATATCGCCACACTCTGAGTTAGATCAGTTTAAGAGAGCTGTGGCAGGTATTCAATATTAGTCTGGAGGTGATTGTTTTTAACTAGATCTTTTACTCCACTCTCACTTACTAACATCTTAATCCAATACTTTTACTTTTTCTACTCTCACAGTTATCTGACATGTCAGATCTTTTACTGTTACTTCTTTCACTTTACTAACATTCCAACATGCACAGTTTTCCTGTCTGTAACACTCAAGAGAGGGGTGGACAGTATCCAGAGATAGATAGACATGTTAAAATGAAATTCCTGTGATGTTTTGAGGTCAAGTTTGATTACTAACTTTAGATACAGGGTGGATGACCTGTTAACCTGATGACCTGTGCATGCCCAATATTAATCAAAATACAATTCAATTTAAAATATTTTATTTTTTTTAGCTCCACTGGCTGAAAGCCACTGGGGCTATTGTCATGGCGTTGTGTCCGTCGTGCGTCCGTGCGTCCATTCGTAAACTTTTACTTTAAAAATCTTCTCCTCAGAAACTACAGGATGAATTTCAACCAAACTTCACAGGAATGATCCTTGGGTGACTCTTTTTCAGTCTACCAAAAATTATAGTGATCGGATGAAAAATATGTATTTTATGGGCAGAGATCATTTCTCTATATGTTATATAGTGGAAACTTTGAAAATTATTTTCTCCAAAACTAAATGATGGAAATCAACCAAATGTCACTGGAATTTTTCTTGAGTGACCCTCTATCAGTCTACCAAAAATTATTGTGATCGGATGAAAATTATGTATTTTATGAGCGGAGGTCATTTCTCTATATGTTATATAGAGGAAACTTTCAAAATAATTTTATCAGATTCTAAATGATGGATATCAACCAAATTTCACTGGAATAATCCTTGAGTGACCCTCTATCAGTCTACCAAAAATTATTGTGATTAGATGAAAAATATGTCTTTTTATGGGCGGAGGTCATTTCTCTATATGTTATATAGGGAAAACTTTGAAAATCATTTTCAACATCAGTAGAATCCAAAAAAATCTAGTCAAAACTATTACTACTTTACAAGAATTTCAAGCCTGTGGAGCGACTCAAGCCATTCATGGCTTTCTAGTTTAGACATAAAATGTGTTATTTCAAGTCATCTAAAATAAAGGAATACTGGAAAGAACAAATTACATCTTGATTTTAAATCAAATGCGCCATCATCTTGTGTTGCAAAGTAACCTGTATAGAAATTGGGTGTTATCATCCTTGACTTTTTGGCTGATTAGTGAAATATTAAAACAATATTCGGCAATTTCTATGTTTATTCCACCAATTTATGGCATGGTTCCAAGTTAGAGTTTCAAAAAAAGGATCAACATATTGAACCAGACAAGCTCTTACATGGACTCGTAAATGAAAAATTGTGGCGATAAAAATTCTTGTCTGCATTTCCTACATCATGGTCTGACTTGAGACTCACAAAGAACCATTAGAAAATTTCCAAAGTCGTGGTTGATAGTCTGAGACTTAATTTGTTCAAGAAATGATCTTGAATATATATAGACTGCAGTGGTTCTGAAATAAGCTGCCCAAGTCATCCATCAAGCTACACGGACAAGCAGATTTTCCTTACTAAGTTGTGTGTGGACAAGTGAAAAATCTCAAGAAAAAAAATTGTAATGTTTTCTTATAGTAAAACTAAGCTGTTTTGTAAAAATAAATGCCATATTACTTATGTTAACAGTAATTGAGACTGTTTTATGGATGCTTCTTATAGAAAATCCAAGGTATCTTCAACATCAGAAAAAATAAGACTTTATTTCGAAAAAAAAAATGTTTATGATTAAGAACGGACAAGAAAGCGTTTGATACTGACAAGCCAGATTGTGATTGTCACTTGTCCATGGACAAGTCAACTTTCAGAATATTTCAGAACCCCTGACTGACCAATGACTTAGTTTATTCAAGTCTGGTTCATCAATGGTAAAAAAGGTATCAAAACTTCAAAAAAGAACTCAGGAGCTGCTCTATATTTTTTGTAAAAAAAATCTTTATAATGTAAACTGTTATCTTGTTTGTTATTTACAGTTACCAGAATACATTCGTGACAAAGTCAGTGAAACAGACATACCAGCCACTGTGAAGAAGTTGGACGATTTTAGTGTAGATCCCGACTGTGATCGAGAAGAATTTTTCCAGGAGTTAAAAGTATGTCAGACCTACAGATAGAGGACGTATTGTGGATTTCAAATACTTTATCAATACTTTCATGAATGCTATATTGTGGGTTCTCATTGGAATCGTCAAGACGATTCAAATGAGTGCACACAACATAGGGTTTTGTAGAGAAATTAAGATTTTAGACTTGAAATACCTACTCTTTTCTGTACCTTGGGTAATTAAACTGAATATCCAACAGACCTTCTGTTACCGGTTGCAAATCTATGGTTGGGGCTATCTATGATATGTGATCAGGGGTGTGGAAATATATGAATTTTGTCCACTTGGTCACGGAAAAGTAAAAATAATATTTTTCACTTGTCCAGGATCAAAATGAACTTGACGGCAAAAGAAATGGAATGGTAATTGTTGTAATTCAGCATTTTCTTCATTAAAGACAATGTTTTCTTACCTTTGATAGAAACATTAGGATGACATTTGTCCTAATTCTTTTAAGAACTGTTGCCAGATTTGCTCTGGTATTTACTTGTCCACTGAGAAGAAGCCTAGAAAAATGTACTTGCCCGCAAGTGGAAAAGCTTCTGTCGGACAAGTCGGGCATGGGAATTACACAACCCTGGAGATTCGACCTCTTCGGTATTTGTGGTGACAGGTATCATTGTATTTTCAGTTTGATTTACAACAGTTGAACAATTTTTCAGTAACTTTTTGTCATATTCTATTTAAGTATGACAAAGTTTTAGTCATGGGGTCATATTTGATCGCAGGAAGCACATATCCTTTCCAACATTTAATTCCCAGCAGTCAACATAGCGCAGGTGGTAGCGCGTTGGACCCTATATCTTGAGGTCCAGGTTTTGGATCCACAGTGGCCGCAAAGGTCCTTTCCGACTATTTGTCTTCCACCAATGGGATGATAATCGTAGACCTATGTCAAAATATAATGTGGGATAGCAGCTGGAGACTAGGAAAGGATGTGATGGTAGTACTGGTGCCAGAAATACCACAAATCCATTGTTAGGTGAACCACCCATTGTGATATGACTGAAGTAATGTTTAAAGCGGCGTAAAACCCCATTCGAACAAAATCAAACAAAATATTTAATTCCTACCAATGGATGCATAATGGCAGATCAAGTAGGGTAGCAGGTGGAAGCTAAGAAAGGATGCAATGGTTAAACTGATGCCATGATTACTATGAATTCATTGTTAGGTGCTCCAGTTGTTGTGATCTGATCACAAAATTGTTAAAATTGGTGTTTTTACCCCACTCAGACTTACCAAGAAACTAACTGAAATTGACCTAAAACCCCATTCTTGCACACAATGAAAAAAACCGGAAAATGAACAGATATATCAATTTTTTTTTCTTTATTTATAAAAAAAATCTTGCATTTTTCTTGAAAAAGTAAGGGATTTCTGTTTAAAATCAATAGATTGTAAGAAAAAAACAGCCCTGGATCAGACTTATTTAGAAAGTTCTTTTTAAACTTTTACTATTTTAGGCAATAGTGAGCCGTTTGATGAACTTTGACTCACGGAGAGGCCAGGATGATGGGGGAGCTGAAGACGAACAAAATAAATACGCTGTTAATTTACATAAATACGGTTGTGTGGAGGTACGTGATTATTAGTTCAGAGAAACTAGAATGGGTTTGAGCCTGAATTTATAAACGAGATGAAATATTTGAAATTCTTTTTATGCCCCCGATAGGGAGGCATCATAAATTTGACTTGTCCGTCCGTCCGTCTGTCCGTCCGTCCGTCATTCCGTCCAAAAACTTTAACATTGGCCATAACTTCTAAATCAAAGCGGTGTCGGGGCATTGTCATCTTACAGTGACAGCTCTTGTTTGAAAGATGTATGAAAATTTAAACTCAATTCAATCATTGAATTTTTCAAAATACCAAAGAACACCATTCTAGCAAACAAATCAGCAAAAGACATATCATATTATGTGATCACCCATGGTGTCTGGGCGTCAAGCAGGTGGATGACTTTCATGTTTTTGTCTAGAGCATAACAACGTTACCTTTAGTCTTATTGACTTGAAACTTGGCAGTTATATTCCTCTCATGATAATGGGGCATAGTGCACAAGAACTGTAGCTTTACCCATCTTATTATTGGAGTTATTACCCTTTGCTGTTTTCAAGACAGGCGTATCTTGTGATGATTTGCTACCATGTCGTAAGCTGATAAAAACATTTTGAAATGTTAAAATAAGAATTACAGAGAAAAAAGAATGTCAACAACTTATTCTAAATTTTGCATGTCTCGAGGCCAATCAGGGGTACAGATAAGAGGGGTTAAATCAGTCTAAAAACTTTATTTCTGGCTAAAGCTCTATGTTTTGTGTACTATTTTGAATTGTCTTGACAAGATGATTACAATGGGTACCCACAATATAGGATTTGTTGGAGAATTCATAAAATATTTTAATTTGAAAACCAAAATACCCCTTTTATCTGCAGCACTGGGCACTGGTCACTGTTCTTGAAAGTATGTTATTACTAGAAAAAAAGGTGCTAATTATTGATTCATGATAATGGAAATAACCCAGCCTCTCTGGTCAATGGCTTTTGATCGAAAAATTCCTGTTAGTATTGGGAAAAGTTGGGAATATTCTTTGAAGGATCGGGGTTGTGCTGATAATAGTTTGCAACAAGGTTTACATAAAGTAATGGCATTTAATTTATTCCCCAAGCTTCTTTGTTCACCATATATCGCAGGGTTTTAGTTTGACTTCAACAAAACGGGGTCCAAATTACTCTATAATTTGGATCTTAAAGGTCATTTTCTTAAAGTTTGGGAGTCCCTGCATAATATATAGGCTATTTCCTTTAAACAATAAACTAGTCTTTTATGAATTAAGAGATATTCCCTGGTTAAAAAACAAAGGAGTGCTGGATATTATAAATAATTTGGACTTAGCTTCAGGAAAGAATTGAAGACTGTTGTAAACAGTCTTCAATTCTTTTCTGCAGCTGATTCAAAGAGAGTCTTTGGGACTGACACATAGTTCAACACTAACAACTTTTTGAAATAAGTCAGAGGGACCTATTTGCCCAAAATATAACATGTCCTCCCAGATTAAAACAGGTCATCAAGGAAAACTATTGCTTATTTTTCAAGCATAGTTGGTAGCACATCAGACACCAAACATTCAATCATGGGGTCATGGGTTAGAATCCCAGTGGTGGCACATTTCCTTTTGGACATTTGTTTCCCACCGATGGGTTGATAAGAAAAAAGAAATTGTAAATCTTAGTAGGATAGCAGCTGAAGACTAGATTAGGATCATCACCGATGATATTGTAAAACTGATGATAAAAGATCTCAATGATATGCATCTGCTGATACCAAAGTCAAGGTCATTTGACAAGGTCAAGTTCATCTGTCAAGGTCAAATATTCACCAAAATAAAATTTAACCAAAACACTGACTAAAGCCAATATTTTCAAGCCTATTAAGGAAACAAGCTTCATATTTTGCATGATGATAGATCTCAATGATACCCATCTACTGATACCAAAGCCAAGGCTATTATGTGACAAGGTCAAGTTTATGATACATCTGTCAAGGTCAATTTCTTGAAAATGTTATGTTAAAACTTAACATTTTCAGATAAGACTTCCAATCTGGAAGTAACGGGTTCGATCCCCGGTGGTGGCAAATATCCTTTTGGACTTTTGTCTCTCACTGATGGGTAGATAATCGTAAACCTATGTGAGATAGCAGTCGGAGGCTAGGAAAGGGTGTATTGGTAGTACCGGTGAAAGAAATACCAGGAATCCATTGTTAGGTGCTCCGGCCGCTGCGATATAACTGCTAAATTGTTGAAAGCGGCGTAAAACCCATTCAAACAAACAAACAATTAACATTTTCAGTTCATTCAGCCTATTTTAGATACCCTTTTCATAATTTACATGATGAAAGATCTCAGTGATGTGCATCCCTAAGTATCAAGGTCATATTACAAGGTTTCAGGTCATCAGTCTGTCAAGGTCAACATTTTGATTACAAAAATGCTGCTACAGGAGCATTTGTGTCTCACAAACACATCTTATTTCTCATTCAAGAATGGTCATCCTTCATTTCTATGATTTATTTGATCATGTTTCACACCTTAGCAATTGTCTCATCTCACCTTTTCTCTTCTCACCAGGTGTTAATACGAATATTGATGTTTCCATCACTCTTCCCTCCATATACGTCTGGAAGAAAAGGTAGGTGTGAAAACACGTTTTCATTTACCATTTACAGGGTTCGACACTATCTACTAGTGATGGGCAGATTTAATTGATTTTAATCGATAATCAGTTAGTTTGGGCTTCTGATTGTCCAAATCGACTAAGAAATTTCATAATCCATTAATCGGGTTGTAACACATAAATGAAAGCCATTTTATTTTGTTTACGGAACCAACATCAGTTTGATGGCACAGCATGAAACAGTTGTAACTGCCTATATGTTTTCAGGCAGTTACAACTGTTTCATGCTGATCCATGGAGTTTATTAAAAAACTGCTCGATGAGTTTTTAGGTCATGTCTTTTAACTAGACTTTCAGATTCTATTCTTCAAAGGAATGATACTGAGACTTCTGTAATAATTTCTAAGAAAATGATTGTACAATGGATCACTAGTTGATTTACTCTTCCAACTAAATACCGATTATCGATTGTGATTTGAACCGATTGCCCAACACTACTATCTACTATTTGCCATAAGCCCAAAGTACCTTAAATCTTACAGGTCCTCCAAGAAAACCATGGATATTATTTAGCAATTAAGAAGTAAATTGTAAGAAAAACATTGTGGGAAAAGAAGAAATTGCTTGTGATAAGTATTCATTTTTTAGCTCCACTGGCTGAAAGCCACTGGGGCTATTGTCATGGCGTTGTGTCCGTCGTGCGTCCGTCCGTGCGCCCGGTCGTAAACTTTTTCTTTAAAAATCTTCTCCTCAGAAACTACTGGATGAATTTCAACCAAACTTCACAGGAATGATCCTTGGGTGACCTTCTTTCAAAGTTGTTCAAGAAATTTTGATCCAATGAAAAACATAGATTTAATGGGCGTGGCTAATTTCCAAATATGGTAAAAAGTGAGTTTTCTCAGATTCTAATTGATGGATACCAATGAAATTTTACATGAATGATCCTTGTGTGACCCTTTTATCAGTCTACAAAAGATTTTTGAGATCGAATGGAAAATATGCATTTTATGGGCGGAGGTCATTTCTCTATATGTTATATAGAGGAAACTTTCAAAATCATTTTCTCCGAATCTAACAAATGGATATCAACCAAATTTCACTGGAATGATCCTTGAGTGACCCTTTATCAGTCTACTAAAAATTATAGTGATCGGATGAAAATTATGTATTTTAAGGGCGGAGGTCATTATTCTATATGTGATATAGTGGAAACTTTGAAAATCATTTTCTCAGAATCTAACCAATGGATATCAACCAGATTTTACCGAAATGATCCTTTAGTGACCCTACATCAGCCTACAAAAAATTATTGTGATCGGATGAAAAATATGTTTTTTATGGGCAGATGTCATTTCTCTATATGTTATATAGTTGAAACTTTGAAAATCATTTCAACATCAGTAGAATCCAAAATATCTATAAGTCTAGTCAAAACTTTTATTGCTTTACAAGAATTTCAAGCCTGTGGAGCGACTCAAGCCATTCATGGCTTTCTAGTTCTTCTTTTCGCCGATGATTTCCATAGGATAATGAAAATATTATTGTTAAAAAGACTACATAAAAAAAAGAACTATATATATTAGAAAGATATGGTCATAACTTACAAACCTGGAGGACCTGCAAAATGGTTTCTTCTACCAGTCCTCCTTTAACTCCTCGTATCTCTTGACCCGAGGACTGATGTCAGTGTGGATCCCTAATATAGCTAGATGACCAAAGACTTAGGGTCATCTAGCTATATTAACTGTTTTTAGCTCCACTGGCTGAAAGCCACTGGGGCTATTGTCATGGCGTTGTGTCCGTCATGCGTCCGTCCGTGCGTGCGTCCGGTCGTAAACTTTTTCTTTAAGAATCTTCTCCTCAGAAACTACTGGATGAATTTCAACCAAACTTCACAGGAATGATCCTTGGGTGACTTTCTTTCAAAGTTGTTCAAGAAATTTTGATCCAATGAAAAACATGGATTAAATGGGCTTTGCTAATTTCCAAATATGGTAAAAAGTGAGTTTTCTCAGATTCTAATGGATGGATTCCAATTATATTTTACATGGATAATCCTTGGATGACCCTTTATCAGTCTACCAAAAATTATTTTGATCGGATGATGAATATGGATTTTATGGGCGGAGGTCATTTTTCTATATAATATATAGTGGAAACTTTAAAAATCATTTTCTCAGAACATTATCGATGGATATCAACCAAATTTCACTTAAATGATCCTTGAGTGAACCTTTATCAGTCTACCAAAAATTATTGTGATCGGATGAAAAATATGTATTTTATGGGCGGAGGTCATTTCTCTATATGTTATATAGTGGAAAATTTGAAAATCATTTTCTCAGAATATTATTGATGGATATCAACCAAATTTCACTTAAATGATCCTTAAGTGAACCTTTATCAATCTACCAAAAATTATTGTGATGGGATGATAAATATGGATTTTATGGGCGGAGGTCATTTCTCTATATAATATATAGTGGAAACTTTAAAAATCATTTTCTCAGAATGTAATTGATGGATATCAGTCAAATTTCACTGGAATGATCCTTGAGTGAACCTTTATCAGTCTACCAAAAATTATTGTGATCTGATGAAAAATATGTATTTTATGGGCATAGGTCATTTCTCTTTATGTTATAAAGTGGAAAATTTGAAAATCATTTCAACATCAGTAAAACCCAAAATATCTTAAAATCTAGTCAAACCTTAGATTTGCTATTTCAAGAATTTCAAGCCTGTGGAGCGACTCAAGCCATTCATGGCTTTCTAGTTCTTTGAGGTCCCAAACAGCGATCCCTTCTTGTCTTTCTAGGGATCCATCAGTATTACCAGGTATAATATCCCTTTTCATATGAAGCAAAAGGGGTTGATGATATTGGTATCTTCTATTGTCTGTCCATCCTACTGCCTGCCTTTGCGTATGGCCATTTCTTCTTACCCCTCCCCCCCACACACACCTTCAAAGTAGAGGGGGTTATGCCCATAATTGGTCTGCTTGTCTGTCTCAGTCTTTCCATCTGCCTGTCTGTAGACTCTTAACTTGAGAACAAAGTGACCTTGAATCATGAAAATTCATACAATTGTAACTCACACCCCAAGGCCGATTTCTACTGTTTTCGGTTAACGAAGGTCAAGGTCATTATTGAACTTAGTCCTAAAATTGAAATTGAAAGAACTTGCATTTTTGTCACTGCCTAAATATCTTCATGAATGTGGTGGTAAAGGGTTGAAATTTTCGTTCCTGTTAATAGATGTAATGTGATCATTTCAAGAAAAACTACTATTTCATGCTGATTTTGAAAAGTTCCTTCAATTTCCTACTAATCTTAACCTGCACCGTGCTTTACAAGCATACTTTCATAAAACTAGATATATCATATTATTTCTGAGATATGAATGCCATATTTTGTATGATCAAAAGAAATTCGATAATTTTGTTATTCTTTCAGAGTCTGATGTAGATTTACGTAACAAGGCAATAGTATTAGAGATATTCACAAAGATGACCCCAACAGTAAGTGTATCCTAGACACATGCCCTGAGTTCAGGATTACAAAAAGTGCAAACTGTTTGCAAATTATACTCTGCTTTGCATTTGCCAGCAAAGTAAGGTATAATTTGCAAACTGTTTTCAATGTTTTGTCATCCTTAAAGCAGGGCTTCTTTTGTCAGTTTTAGGACCGGCTCATGATCTGAGAGAAATTGAAGATCATTGGGTTCGAATTCTAGCTGTGCCTCTGGTGATGTGCCTATTTCTTTTGGCAAAGAATTTAAAAGCCCAACCCTGGTACTAGTTACACCCGTGTTGCATCTGAATGCAGGGATAAACACTTAGCTTCTGTTAGTAAGGTGTCTATTGGAATCCAAACTTAGAAATCAAGAAGTCTGCTTGAAGTTGTAGCGCACCAGACTTTCAATCTAAATCCAGGTTTGATCCCTGATGGAGGCACTCTTCCTTTCTGACTATTTGTATCCCACTAGTGGGTCAATAATTGTAGACCTATGAAGGACAGCAGTTGGAGGCTAGTAAAGGATGTAATGGTAGGACTAGTGTGAGAAATATGAGGAATCAATTGTAATGTGTTCCAGCCATCACAATATAACTAAAAGGTTGTTTAAAGTAGTTTAAAATCTCTTTCAAAAGAACAAATGAACCAAGTTTGAAGTTAAGAGCCAAATCTTTAACAATGGGAAGAATATTGTAAAAATAAACCCTCTTGTTACAACCAACTTCCTCTTTTCTACAATTTTTCCCACTAGAGAAAATGGTTTTCTTCCAAATTATTACTAGACACTAGCAAATGTTATCTTCAACAACTTTTGTAGTGAATAGATCTACAGGTTTGACAAGGGTTTTAAAGTAAACTTCGCTGTACATTTGTTTGTTGAAATATTCTCGTATGTTCATGGGAGTCCATTGGACTCCTTACTTGTAAAATAAAGGAGTCCCAACTGGTTAACAAGGAGTCTCGGACTCCTGGACTGCCCATAGTTTTGAACTGGGGAATAAGAAAACTTAACTGTGAATTGACTGAAGGATTGTTAAAAAACAGTGTTTAACATCATTTGAATAAAGATTTTAAAGGAACAAAAGTTCTCGTTTAAGGTTCAGAGGACAAGCCCTGAAGTAAAGAATGTTCTCTCATTTTTTTCAGACTGTTGGGGAGCAAGTGACGAATCTATTGATGGAACAGGAAGATATTCTCAGTTATATGTTTACATTATTAGTACACCAAAAGACGTTTATAAACTCATGCCAGTTAATCGAAGACATGCTACAGTCCAAGAAAATATTACTTGATCTAAATAAAATACGTAAGTATTGCAAAATTTTGGCTTCAGAGAACTATCTTTCTTTATATTGAATACTGTAAATCTGATAATTTTCATGTTAATTTCATGCTGGTATGAAACTTAAAACGTAATCACACTGTATGAATACACAAAGCAACATGTGCCAATAATATGACTGACAATCAAAGACCTATGTAGGATAGGAGCTGGAGACTAGGAAAGTATGTAATTGTAGCACTGCTGTGAGAAATACAAGAAATTCATTGTTAGGTGCTCCAGCCACTGCGATATAACAGATAGTTTAAAGCTGCGAAAAATCCCATTCAAACAAAAAATAAATGGGTGTATATGTTTAGTGGGTTATTGGGTTCATCCATCCATCTATTTGAATTTGTCCAGGCATAACTCTAATGGATGGTTTGACTAAAGGGGTAGCCTCAGTCACATTTCAAATTAAAACAATTGCATTGTCCCAGGATATGCATTCTGGTTTCTGCTATGGATGTTCTGTAGTAACTGTATCTTGGAGGCCTCTTTTATACATTTCAATGTATATTTCAGATCAAATTCAGACATTAATACAGTGTTTACAAGATGAACAGCTTGCTAATTTCTGTCGAATCTTGGCGGTGGCAATCTCAGATTTAGATATTTATGATAACAAATCTTCATGTGAGTATATGTTTGCATTCTACTCTACTGTGAGGATTAAAAAAAAGAGTTATCAAACTTTATTCGTTGTTAATTAGGTTCAAAATGTTTCTTTATCCTTGTCATGCCGAACTAGGAATATTTCTTTTTTAACAGGAGATATAAACAAAAATTAGTCAAAGGTTAGACTGCACATATGTGCAGTCTGATCTTGGTCTAAACCACCTGTTTGTCCCTTTCAAACCAGATTTGTCTATAGATTTTTTTTTGTTGTATCTACTTGTAATTTTGAAAGGAAACCATCATATAATTCTGGGATAATTTTTGTGGAAAGGAGAGAAATTGCTTGTAACAAGCAATTTCTTCTTTTCCAAAATTTCTCCCAAAAATATGAAAATTTGGACTTCTTTATTTGAGCTTCAAGCCTTTGACTCCTTCATTTGATAAGTTGGGAGTCTGTTTGGCTCCTTTTTCTCAGGAATTAGTGTCAAACCCTGAATTCATGTGCTTTTAGCCCTTTGATTTTGATAAAATATTTGTGTAGAATTTTTGTGCTCAAACGATAAGCTTTGATAATGAAATTAATCATATGAAGTGCATTAAGGGTGCCTTTATAAGATGTGTCTTCCTAAAATTATTAAATAGAATGCTATAAAAGCAAATATATTTGTGAGGAAATGATATAGTATCAGGGGTTTGGAATTTCAAAGCCCTGTTTGTCCGACAGGGGCTTTCAAAGCTACTTGTCCATGGATGAATGAATACCGTGGAAAAATTATTGTAAGATACTTAATGGATCTAAGTGATAGATTAGCTTAATGTTTGTATCTCAAGTTAGTAGACATTGATTTCAATGAAGAAAATGTTGGCTTCCAGCATTTTCTTCTTTTATAAACAATGTTTTCTAAATTTATCTTTTCTCTTTTTGTGGAGGACAATTTCATGTTGATCCTGGACATGTAGAAAATTTTACTTGCCAAGGGACAAGTGGAGAAAATGTGTATTTTCACACTCTGGTTATCATTTACCAACTACAAATTCAGTCGAAATTCTGTCATCTAGCATTAAGTATCAATTGACCATAATTTTACTTTCTATGTTCTACAGTATATGCTCAGAACAAACAAAAAAGAAGTCGAGGATTTGTGAATGTCCGAGATATAAATCAAGGTATAGTTATACAGATTTTAATAATATTTTAAGTTGAAATATTTTCTAAAACAGTAGAATATCATCATGTACTTTTGCTTTGAGAAATAATGAAATCTGATAAAAGGTATATCAAGGTACTAGTAGTGCTCTCAATAAGCAGATGTCTATGTTATATATGTCCAGAAATTCAGAAAAAAGTCCGGACAATCAGACCTTAATGTTTAAAACCTCAGAGGTTGGAGGGAAAATGTCCAATTATTTGATCCCAAATGTTTTAGAAATTTATTTAAAAAAGGGTTTTTATCAACCATGTGCTAAAAAGTTGTTAATTTACTATTGCATACAAACATTAATATTGGGCCAAAGCAGAGGTTGTGTGTGAAGTTGTGTGTTATCTTGACGGGTTAGCCACAAAAATAACTGAAAGTGGAAACAGACTGGTTAAAGATTTTCAGGTGTCTTCGTTGCGTGCCATGTCTTCTTAAGTAATTGTAATTCCTTTGTTTGTCAGAGGCACATTGTGAAAATATATATGATATAAGCAAATGATCAAAAGTAATTGAAGCAGGGCTGACAGATAGAATTTCAAAATAGTGCTTTTTTGGAAAATTTTAGGAATTCAAATTTTGTAATTCAGAATTGAATAGAAAAGCTGAAAAGGCTTATTGGCTGCCCTAGTTTTGAATCATTATCTTCAGGATTTGGGAAATCCCCATGGCATCATTTTGATTGTCTGCACAAATATGTCTGACTAGAGACGGAAATGACAGTCTTCACCGATATGTCTGTGTAAGATTTGATTAACTTGGAAATGTCACACACTGGCTCACATAAGTATGAAAAGTTCATAAAACAGCCAAACGAAACAACATAAAAAGAAATAGAGAAGATTTTTATAGGTCAAGGCAATTTTCAAGGAAAAATAGAATAATACATACATGAATTTAATCCATGTTTCAATTCATTTCAGAGTTGTTATTAGGAATTCCAGAATTATTGCCACGGCTGGTGAACCTAGCTGTATCAAAAGCATGTAAGTTTAAAATATTCTATTTTGAATTGATTGTTCTCAAATGAAGAGTATTCAAACATATAAAATTTGAAAAAAGCCTTATGATTGACAAATACTCATAGATAATTTAAAAAATGTGATAGTCTAACAACCAACCAAAATAGATATCTAAAAAGGGTTTGGATCTAGCATAGGTTTATTATGACCCCGTATCGAGAGATCGGGGGCATATTGTTTTACTCATGTCTGTCTGTCTGTCCGTCCGTCCGTCTGTCCGAAAACTTAATCAAACTTAGCCTTTGCCAATATCTTCAAGCCTATTCAAGATATTTGGCACGATGATAGATCTCAATGATTCGCATCATGTCATCTGTCAAGGTAAAACTTTGAAAAAAAAATGCTGTGACCGGGGGGGGGGGGGGGGGGGGCATTAGTGTTTCACAAACACATCTTGTTTTATAAATGAAATATGTAGGAAGCATTGTGAGTGCTTTAGGGTCAATGGGGATTTTGTTGTAGGTATGGCCCCTTTTTCGAGTTAGAATTTTTTCACTGACTCACTAACACCTGCAGTTGAGAATGGCATCTTTTTGGGTTGCTCTTGTTGATTCAACAAAATCTCCTGATACAAAGTATTAAGATCTTAGTCTGTGCTGCTTGAACAGGATTAAGACTTGGCATTTGCGATCATTATGATTGGTCTTTGAAATAATTGTGCAATGATAAGAGATTAATAATGGTAATATATTTGCTTCGTATACAGATACGCCTCGGTACCCTGGGATGGTGAGCGAGTTGGATTGTTGGATGGAATGGATAGAGAATCAGATGGCAGAAGAGCCGTACGACAATCCTACAGATGACGATATGGATGAGTTTATAGGAGGTTAGATTCATTTAATTTTCAGAAACAAAGGATTTTTTTTAGAAAAGTCAGGTCTGTGATTAAAAAAAAAAATTCTACCAAACATTGACAGAAATGATACATTGTCTACTTCGTATGTTTGTCCATCATTCATTTTTAAAGTAAAGATGTTAACAGATAAATATCCAAATAATGTCAACTCTGTTAAATTTACAATGCTCTAATTTGGCATGATGATAGGCCTATTCAATATACATGTGACTTGTGTTCCATACAAAGATGAAGGTAGCCACTGTCATAGCGAAGTTGGTAGCGCATCAGACTGATAACCTAAAAGTCCTGGTTTCAATCCCCTATGGCGGCACTTATCCTTTCTGACATTGTCTCCCACAAATGGGTTGATAATCCTAGACCTGTTTGGTATAGCAGCTGAAGGCTAGGGAAAGTATTTTATGGTAGTACTGATGTAAGAAATACCAGGGATCCATTGTTAATTGCTTCAGCCGTCACGATGTAACTTTAAGAAGATTGAGAGCTCAAGTTTTTTCCAATAATAATTTATTAAAAAACAGGCATTACAGGCATATATCAGACTGTCCATCTGTGCAGGCTGTTCTTAGTCCACACTGTCTGTCATAGCTTTATGTAAAAGGTTAAAGTCATCTGACAAGGTCAAGCCAATTACATGAGTCAAATTTTGAAAAATATTGCCATTTTTAGGGCATTACAAGTATGAAATACAATATTACGATGCTTAACCATTTCTCATGAAATTCTTCATATTGATGTCACAAATTGCTTTTGAAAATATTGTGGAAAATTAAGTTATTGTTTTTTTACAAGAAATTTATTCCTTTTCTGCAATGTTTTTTCCCCAAAAAGAAGATTTCTTAAGTTTCTGAATTCAATTTTACTAGAAAATTTGTACCATTTTCTGGCAATTGGACCATTCTCAAATTTTTACATATTGCAATTGGTTAAAGATAAACTATTTTCCTCAGGAGTGACCGCCCCAACAACAGCAGGCAATCCAATGGTATTACAGCAAGGTCTAAAAATAACAGAAGAATTGGTACAGAGGGTTGAAGTCGTCTATGTACTCGGGCTGTTTTTACTGGGAAAACATCGGAAAAAAGTGAGTTAAGATTTTGCTTTTGAGATATAAAGTTGTCTATGTATTGAGGCTGTTTTACTCGGATTTTTACTGGGAAATCATTGGAAAAAAGTGTGTATGGTTAAACTTCAAAACAATAAGGCACTGTTGGATAACAAAAGTTTAGTGGTACCCAGGGTTTTACCTAAATATTCATATGGCTTACCCTGGGGTTACCACTAAACTACTGTAATTCAATTTGAAGTTATATCTCTTCCAACAAAAGATGAATTTTGTTTCAAATAGTTTGACTTTTTAGCTCGGCTGTTTTTCGGAGAAAACCCGAGGTATTGCTATAGCCTTGGTGTCATTGTTGTAGTCGTTGTTGTTGATGTCTTCGAGCAAAAACTTCGACATTTTGTGATATCTCTGGTTCTACTGAAAGCATTCACTTGAAACTTGGCACACATGTTCACCATCATTTGCTTTCTCTTTTGCCCCCTTTAAAATCTGTTTTGACCCCTAGAGTTTAATGGTTAAGGGGTCAATGACTCCCTAATTTCAAACACTAGCACAAGCCCTGAATATGTCATGAACAGCTTGTGATGGAAAAGGGTTACATGATAATTAATATTTTATTAGAAAAGTAAAGTAATTTAGTTGAATTTCAATTTTATAAAAAAAAATCAGGATGAACTTTTACTGTGCATGAAATACAATTGTAATTAATCTCTATTTATTTGGTCAATATTTTCATCCATTCCAGGTACAACGAAAGTTAGCAGAGTTGAAGTTGGCCCCAGGCCTGAGTGATTTATTTGACCAGTTTATATGGAAGTGCCAAGTGTGAGTTTGTCAATGTACTAATTTCCTCATTTGTTTAATTAAAAGTGAATAGCCATTCAAATGTACAGAGATTCGGAAGCATGAGAATTGTTAAAATCTGGATCAAACTAATTTAAGGTAGCCATTATAGTGCAGTTATGAGAATGTCAGACTCAATCTAGAGGTCCTGGGTTTAATCCCTGATGGCCGCACGCATCCTTTTCAACTGTTTGTCTTCCACCAATGGGTTGTTAATGGTAGACCTATGTGGAATAACAGACGGAGGCCAGGAAAGGAAGTAATGGCGGTACTGGTGTGAGAAATACCAAGAATCCATTGTTAGGTGCTCCAGCTGCCATAAGTGAAAGATTGTTAAAAGAGGTATTAAACCTCCATTCAAACAAACAAATCAAACTAAATTACCTTGAGCTTGGCAACAAAAGACTTGTTTCTTCTGGGTTGTGAGTTTTGGGTATGGTGTGGCTCAGTGGTAGGAGCACCAAACTTTTGATCCAAGAGAAATCCATAGTCCTGTGTTCAAATCCAAGCTATGCCACCAGCAATGTTGGTATGTCTTTATACAAGGCATTTCAAAGACAACTATCTAATACTGGTGAGACGCAGGAAGTAAATAAGAGAACAATATAAGGAAGCGTATTACAGGGATAATTCTGGCTCAGAATATCATGTGCAAAAATATCTGAGTTGGCTAAATATAATGAGGAATTAAGATTTTTAAGCTTGATATTTTATGAAATTCTTCATTGAATTTCATTTTGTTTTGAGATTTTTCTCTCATTAAGCCAGTGCCAATGAGTTAACGTCGGTTAACTTTGTTAAGTCCATCACTTCCTAAACTTGGTGTAATTATAAAGGGTCAACTACCTCGACTTTGCTGTAACACGAACTAAAACTTTGCTGTAACAGGAACTAAAGATCTCAATAAATAAGGGGTGATAAAGCCATCTAAGTCAAAACAGTTTTCAAATGGAAATTAAAGTTTGAAGTTGAAATATTTTGGGACACCAAATGAAAATGCTCATGCACAATTAGTTATGGAATTAGTTTCTATTCATTTGTTTGTTTACAGAGGTAGATACAGCAGTCGACACAGAATGCGAGGTCATAATGCTGCGTGTGAGTGTAGCCCTGTAAGTAATATCGTTTTCAGTGTTTTGAAGAAAGAAGATGGTATTTGGTGGTTCCTTTTAAACTCACCTGAGCACAACCTTCTCAAGGGGAGCATTTAGGAGTCCACTGTCCATTATCATCAATCTTAAAATATTCTTATTCTCCTGAACCATTGAGCTGATTTCAATGAAACTTAGCCAAAATGTTCCTTGGGTGACTCTCTTGAAAAATTGTTTGTGAAACTTTGATTGGCCCATAAATAAAAGCAAAGCAGGGTTGGGCTTATTTTGAACTCGAAACCTTTGAATGACGTTCCTGAACCATTTGGCCAATTTCAATGAAACTTTATCAGAATGTTCCATGGGTGACCCTCTTTAAAAATTGTTTGCTTAATTTGTTTAAGGTAGAGGACCCGTAATAGTTTTGCCATGTCTCAGAAGTAATGAATTTTAACAGTGTTAACTGAGGATTCCTAATGATTTTCATTAGGAATCCTTGGTTAACATTTTGAAAGAAAACGTTGTCCAAAATGTTGCAGCGCTATTTAGGGTCCACTACCTTAATTATACCACTAATCTAAGAAGTAGAGGAGGTAAAAACTTGAAACTTTGATCTATCAAGGTTTAAGAATTGAGAAAAATTACTGTTTTTATACGCCCGAAGGGTCGTATTATGTTATGGCCCCGGTCGTCCGTCCGTCTGTCCGTCCGTCTGTCCGTCCGTTAGCAATTTTTTGTGTGCGCGACTCCTCCTAAACTACCAATGGGAATAAGCTGAAACTACACACAATTACTCCCTATGATGTCTAGTTGTGCATAAGACCTTTGAAATTCAAATCGCTCCAGTCATTCCTGAGAAATCTTGAATTATCTGCCCTTGAATATAACAAAAATCACTGTTTTTTGTGTGCGCGACTCCTCCTAAACTACCAATGGGAATAAGCTGAAACTACACACAATTACTCCCTATGATGTCTAGTTGTGCATAAGACCTTTGAAATTCAAATCGCTCCAGTCATTCCTGAGAAATCTTGAATTATCTGCCCTTGAATATAACAAAAATCACTGTTTTTTGTGTGCGCGACTCCTCCTAAACTACCATTGGGAATAAGCTGAAACTACACACAATTACTCCCTATGATGTCTAGTTTTGCATAAGACCTTTGAAATTCAAATCGCTCCAGTCATTCCTGAGAAATCTTGAATTATCTGCCCTTGAATATAACAAAAATCACTGTTTTTTGTGTGCGCGACTCCTCCTAAACTATCCATGGGAATAAGCTGAAACTACACACAATTACTCCCTTTGATGTCTAGTTGTGCATAAGACCTTTGAAATTCAAATTGCTCCTGTCATTCCTGAGAAATTTTGAATTATCTGCCCTTGAATTTAACGAAAATCACTATTTTTTGTGTGCACAACTCCTCCTAAACTATCAATTGGAATGGGCTGAAACTAGACACATTTACTCCCTATGATGTCTAGTTGTGTATAAGACCTTTGAAATTCAAAATGCTCCTGTCAATCCTGAGAAATCTTGAATTATCTACCCTTGAATTAAACAAAAATCATTGTATTTTGTGTGCAACTCCTCTTTAACTATCAATTGAAATGAGCTGAAACTACACACAATTACTCCCTATGATGTCTAGTTGTGCATAAGACCTTTGAAATTCAAATCGCTCCAGTCATTCCTGAGAAATCTTGAATTATCTGCCCTTGAATATAACAAAAATCACTGTTTTTTGTGTGCGCGACTCCTCCTAAACTACCATTGGGAATAAGCTGAAACTACACACAATTACTCCCTATGATGTCTAGTTGTGCATAAGACCTTTAAAATTCAAATCGCTCCAGTCATTCCTGAGAAATCTTGAATTATCTGCCCTTGAATATAACAAAAATCACTGTTTTTTGTGTGCGCGACTCCTCCTAAACTACCAATGGGAATAAGCTGAAACTACACACAATTACTCCCTATGATGTCTAGTTGTGCATAAGACCTTTGAAATTCAAATCGCTCCAGTCATTCCTGAGAAATCTTGAATTATCTGCCCTTGAATATAACAAAAATCACTGTTTTTTGTGTGCGCGACTCCTCCTAAACTACCATTGGGAATAAGCTGAAACTACACACAATTACTCCCTATGATGTCTAGTTGTGCATAAGACCTTTGAAATTCAAATCGCTCCAGTCATTCCTGAGAAATCTTGAATTATCTGCCCTTGAATATAACAAAAATCACTGTTTTTTGTGTGCGCGACTCCTCCTAAACTATCCATGGGAATAAGCTGAAACTACACACAATTACTCCCTTTGATGTCTAGTTGTGCATAAGACCTTTGAAATTCAAATTGCTCCTGTCATTCCTGAGAAATTTTGAATTATCTGCCCTTGAATTTAACGAAAATCACTATTTTTTGTGTGCACAACTCCTCCTAAACTATCAATTGGAATGGGCTGAAACTAGACACATTTACTCCCTATGATGTCTAGTTGTGTATAAGACCTTTGAAATTCAAAATGCTCCTGTCAATCCTGAGAAATCTTGAATTATCTGCCCTTGAATTAAACAAAAATCATCGTATTTTGTGTGCAACTCCTCTTTTACTATCAATTGAAATGAGCTGAAACTACACACAATTACTCCCTATGATGTCTAGTTGTGCATAAGACCTTTGAAATTCAAATCGCTCCAGTCATTCCTGAGAAATCTTGAATTATCTGCCCTTGAATATAACAAAAATCACTGTTTTTTGTGTGCGCGACTCCTCCTAAACTACCATTGGGAATAAGCTGAAACTACACACAATTACTCCCTATGATGTCTAGTTGTGCATAAGACCTTTGAAATTCAAATCGCTCCAGTCATTCCTGAGAAATCTTGAATTATCTGCCCTTGAATATAACAAAAATCACTGTTTTTTGTGTGCGCGACTCCTCCTAAACTATCCATGGGAATAAGCTGAAACTACACACAATTACTCCCTTTGATGTCTAGTTGTGCATAAGACCTTTGAAATTCAAATTGCTCCTGTCATTCCTGAGAAATTTTGAATTATCTGCCCTTGAATTTAACGAAAATCACTATTTTTTGTGTGCACAACTCCTCCTAAACTATCAATTGGAATGGGCTGAAACTAGACACATTTACTCCCTATGATGTCTAGTTGTGTATAAGACCTTTGAAATTCAAAATGCTCCTGTCAATCCTGAGAAATCTTGAATTATCTGCCCTTGAATTAAACAAAAATCATTGTATTTTGTGTGCAACTCCTCTTTAACTATCAATTGAAATGAGCTGAAACTAGACACAATTACTCTCTATGATGTCTAGTTGTGCATAAGACTTTTCAATTCAAAATGCTCCAGTCATTCTAAAGTTATCTTGGATTGTCTGCCCTTGAGTTGATGAAAAACAAAATTTCTTGTCGGCTCATTTTTCCTACATTTTGGATGGGAATGAAAGGAAACTTGCCATAATGACTCTTGTCTTTTTGTGCTTAGGACTAAATATATTTTCATATTTAAATGTTATGGCACTAGATGTCTGTCTGTCTGTTTGCAATATTTTTAGCTATCATTCAAGCTCACGTTACTGACAAGCCAAGGTTACTGACAAGCCCCTTCGGGCGTATATGCGCCGCTCTGCGAAGCTCTTGTTTGGCATTTGTATTCCTCAAACGCTTCTTGTTGCATTAGCTCCTGAATAAATCATGGGTGTCATGCAGGCATAATTGTTCAACTATTTGTCAGTCAACATTCTCATTTCGCCCTCCCCCCCCCCAGGCCCCCCCCCCCCCCCCCTCTTTCTCCTTCCACGCTTTTTCTTGGAAACCATGTATTGGATTTAGATGGAACATTTTGGAAAGCTTCAATACAAAGAGGAGAAGAGCATATCATTGGGGGTACCTGGTTGTAAATTATTTATCATTCATCTTCACTATAAAATCTGAATACTTTTTAATGTTTAAAATGGTTAGCAGTAATCTGTGTTCTCCATTTATATCCGTTCTGATATGACATCAGATTTACTGTTTTCATGTACAAAATCAGGTTATATTAACCCTTTCCCAAACAAAACATGGTTTAGATGTCTCTAAAGAAGACAAGGTCATAAAACATTGAAGGGAAAGAAGAAAATGCTGATGATTAACATTTTCTCCTTTTGCCTTAATATTTCCTGGGCTATAATGTTCACAAATTATACTTATACTAACATCATTTCTGTTCTCTGCAACACCTTTCAATTTGGACGACCATAAGATCGTGACATTTGGGAAAGGGTTTAAAGAATGCCACAAAGTGAAAGCCCCTGTGTCTTTTCTCAACCTGTAAATAGTTTCTAAAATAAATGACTGATAAAGGCTAGGTTTATCAGACAAGTGATATCATGTCCTTAGTTGATGAAGATAGAAAATAACTGTTCCTAAGTTAAATATAATCCATTGACAAACAAAATATTTTTAGCAGGGAATATTAATTCAACGAATTTGCCTGTTGCACTTTGCAGGAATCATTGATCCCATATCAATTCTTAAACTTATTGTTCATTTCAGGAAGTGGCTCTAAAAATTCAGTTCCTTAGATTAGTCCATAGTTTCTGTGATCATTCAGAGTAAGTAGTATCAAGTTTAACCCTTTGCTGTTTAATCCCTGCTTTTTACGTGCCTGGGATTTTATGATTGAGAAAACATTGTGAAAAAAGAAGAAATTGCTTCTGACAAGCAATTTCTTCTTTTCCCACACTATTTTCTACCCTACAAAATTGTTATTTTTCAAATTAAATCAACTTTGAATTTTCGTCTGCAAAACCTTTGAATTTGGACAGGTCCAAAATTTTGTAAAACAGGAAAGGGTTAATTGCAAGAAGATGTTAGAAAATATTTTGATTGCACCTAAGGGCTAAGGTCATGATCTATGGAGACTTAACTAAAACCGACTTGATATAGATGCTGTATTTCTGCTTGAAAATATTCATTTAATCTTCAGCTTTACATTCAAATTTATTTTTGAAAGATAAAAGATTTTGGTGAAGTGTCGTCACTTCCAATATTAAAATGAAAAGTTAAAGTCGAAAAACAATAATAAAATTTATATGCTGTAGCAAGTGCCTTGGTTATATCTCTGTTTTAGCTCAGCTGTTTTAAGCTCACCTAAGCAAAAAATAGTCTAGGGCAGCTTTTAGGATCACCCTGAGTCGTGTCCTTGTGTGACCATCTTTGAAAATTGTCAGCAAAATTTGGATTGGCCCATGAATATGGGCAGGGATAATTTTGAGCCAGTCATTTTTGAAAGATATCTCCTGAACAACTGGGCTGATTTCAATGAAACCATACCAGAATGTTCCTTGGGTGACCCTCTTCAAAAAATTGTTAGCAAAATTTTGATTGGCACATAATTCTGTAGAAAATCTTCTCTACAGTAACTAAATTGGTGGGCAGGGTTCATTTTCACTTTGAATTCTCGTAATTATATCTCTTCGACTACTAGGCAAATGTGGATGAAATTTTGCCAGAAAGTAACTTGGCTGAGATCCACTGGACCAATAGAATTAAGGTGAGCCGTTTAGGGACATTCTGGTCCTCTTGTTTAAAGAAAACCTGAGGTTTTGTCATCACCTTTGTGTGACAAACCTTAACCTTGGTCATATCGTTGTTGTTATTGAAGATAATTTCATGAAACTTGGCTTGTGTGTTCACCATCACAAGAGCTATCTTGGCTTTCAAGGGAGGTAATACTTTAGTAAAATTTAAGCACTTTTTTATACCCCCACATCAAAAGATCAGGGGCATATTGTTTTACCATTGTCCGTCTGTCTATCCATTGCCAATATTTTCAAGCCTATTCAAGATACAATGCTAATATTTGGCATGATGATAGATCTCAATGATCCGCATCCGCTGGTACCAAAGTCAAGGTCATGTGACAAGGTCAAGGTCATCTGTCAAAGTCAAACTTTGAAAAAAAAGTGCTGTTACGGGGGCATTAGTGTTTCACAAACACATCTTGTTCATATAAGATTTCTTGCATTATCCAGCACCTGCAGCGTTGGCACCTGTTGGTGGTGCTCCATTCGGAACACCACTCGGCCAATCTCAGGATCAACCTCGGATGTACATAGACAGACTATTTTTAAAAAATATGGGAAAACCTTGTAAAAACTCTATGATTCAGCTAAAATGGCGTTAGCCCTCGAAACATTGAGTGAAAACATTCAACATCGCCAGCGCTACTCGTTAAGTCCCTGTCGAGAACCATCGTATAGCTTATATAAATATCTTTGAATTCTTCAATAATGGCAGCAAAATCTTAATTTTTGAGAATGATTCGTCATTCTCAAAAATTAAGATTTTTCAGCTGTTATTTACTGTAAAAGATATAAATCTAAAGACAGTGCCGCTAGTTTCTGCGCTAGATTTTTTTACACTGTTTCCGCCTAACAAATTGCACAATTTTGTTACATACCCATCCGCCTTACATACATCTGAGGTCTGTTGCAGTTTACGGAAACGGCCGAGTAATGTTCTGAATGTGGTGCTCTTGTTATGATTATATTTATTCTATATTCCAGCTACAAACACCTCCTTCTTTCAAAGAATGAGTTGAATGAAGTCAAAAGGATAAATGGTAAGGGGTTTGATATTTTTAATGCACTTTGTAACTTCCTGGACAGCTCAGTAATTGCGATTCACGTAAATGTTTAGGTGTCAGATACGTCATGCACTAGCATCAGTTGATATGTAGGATGCTGTCCTTGGATGAGCAGCTAATGGTTTTGACTGTATCGTAAGAAATAGCATGAAGCTTAAAAAAGTATATGACTTAGAAATGCATATTAAACATACACAGTGCTAAATCTATTTTTTCAATGTGAAATTCTAGATGTCTAAACTGTTATTGAAGAGGTTAAATTGATAAATAGAATTAAGAAAATGAATAAATATTAATTGGCTAAGCAGGATGACTTCTTTAATACTCTCTGTCAATCTTTTTAAGTGATTTTAAATTGAATCTCTTAAAAAGATTTTACCCGAGACAGTTAATTTAAATACATTTATAATTTCTATCAGTAACAATATGCAGTACTGAAAATTTAAGGTTCAGAGGTACCCCATGACAGAAAATTTAAACATTATCCCAGGGATGTGGAAAAACACATTTATCCCTGGATCTTCTTCTTGTCCAAGATCAACATGAACTTGCCCGCAAAGAGGGAATGGATAAATTAGAGAAATTATTGTTCTCAAGAAGAAAATGCTACAACACAGCATTTTCTTCAATGAAAACAATATTTTCTAATTTGATACAAACATTTGTTAATTAATCTCTTACTTCTATCAAGTATCATTCCAAGATTTGTCCTGGATTTATTTGTCCACAGACAAGTGTCAAAGAAAAATGTACTTACCTATAGGTAGAAAACACTGTGTTGGACAATTCGGACATGGGAATTCCCATGATTATCCAGCACCTGCAGCCAAGTGTTGGCACCCGTAGGGTGGGCTTTTGTTTATATTTTTGAGGGTCAAAATTCTGAAATGATCAAACATAAGCCCTATTTTAATTCAAGATTACTTGCCAGGGCTTGAAAATTCTTAAAATTTCTACTCGTCCTACTATATAGGAAAATGTAGAGATACATGTATTTCAAAAGTGAAATTTTGCAAAATCCACTTGTCCTGCTTATAAATAGACAAAAAAAAGAAAAAAAATCATGTAGGACCAGTGGACAAGTAGAATTTTCGAGCCCTGCTTTCTTTAATAATTTGACTGGTTTGGTTTTGAATTTACCACGGTATAATTCTCCAAAATATCGTGATATTTCACCAGGAAATATTGGAAAAAAAATGCTATTTCTCACAAGCTTAGATTTCTATTTTCAGCCAAAGCAGGTTCCCTACAGTTGACAAACTTGGACAATGTCAATAAGTAAGTTGTGTTTGAAATATTTTTGAATATTTGACTGTTTTACTGCGATTAATTTAACCCTTTGCTGTTTAATCCCTGCTTTTTATGTGCTTGTGATTATATGATTGAGAAAACATTGTGAAAAAAGAAGAAATTGCTTCTGACAAGCAATTTCTTCTTTTTCCACACTATTTTCTACCCTACTGAATGGTTATTTTTCAAATTAAATCCACTTTAAATTTTCGTCTGCAAGCCTTTGAATTTGAACAGGTCAAAAATTTTGTAAAACAGGTAAGTGTTAAGTGATTGTAAGTGTAAGACTGTGAATCAAAATCTGGTTTCTATCCACAACGATGACACTCATCCTTTTTGACTATTTGTCTCCCAGCAATAAGTTGATAGCCGTATACCCATATGGGATAGAAGCTGGAAGCTAGGAAAGGATGTGATGGCAGTACTTGTGTGAGAAATACCAGGAATGCATTGTTAAGTGCTCCAGCTGCCAAGCTGTGGCAGAAAAATTGTTTAAAGCAGTGTTTAACCCCATTCAAACAAACTAACAAACAAATTTAAGTCGTTTTGACATGCCTCAATTGTCCCTCATTAAATGGCTATTGATAAGTAGAATAACTAAATGTTATAGACAGCTGCTGGCCTGGATGAAATGTAGTGGTTGTTCAGTTTAGAGAAACAACAATAAACCATTTGTTGGTGCAACTTAAGACCCAATTTGAAATGTCGAAAGAAAAAAGTGGAAACTTGTTTAAAAGAAAAAAAAAAAAAACAGTTAAAGGGTGGAAAAATCTGTTACAGTAGATTCTACTCAACTGCAAATAAAATGCTATATTGCAACAGCATAAATAATAGAATTTGTGAAATTAAAGTGAAGGGCTAGTGCACAACTATTGTAATTTTATGAATATAAGCTCTTACAATTTTGTTGAATTGGCCCCTAAATTACAACATATCCCATCATCATACCCCCCCCCCCCTACAAAGTAGGTATGTCTATCCTAAAGACCTTTTTTATTTCCAGACTCTAACTCAAGAACAAAGAAAAGAACTTTGCACAAATGTTGCCCATGACCCTAAGAGGTCATTGATGATTAAGGTCAGAGGTCAAGGTCACAATTGAACTTCTTCCAAAAAAGTCTAATTATATAGGCAGTTACATCTGTTTGGTGCTGAGCCAGTGATTTGTTGAAAATTCTCACCAAAATTTCTCAATTTCTTATTTGGTTTGGCAAAATTCAATATTTTTGCACATGCTGTTAAAAAAGACTTCGTTTTATTACAGAACATTGATGTGTCGAGGCAGTAAAGGGTTGTTGACAAAAATTGTTGATGTGATGAAAAAGGAGCCCACAACTTCTACATTTAGGTAACTAAAATGGATTTTCTTGTATAAGTGGTTTTATCAAAGCCAATTCCCCGTCATAGCACAGTTGGTAGCATGTCAGACTGTCATTCTAGAGGTCCATAGTTCGATCCCTGCTCCTTTCCGACTATTTGTCTCTCTCCAATGGGTTGGTAGTCATAAACCTATGTGTGAATGCAGCTGGAGGCTAGGAAAGGATTTAATGGTTGTACTGGTGAGAGAAATACCAGTAATCCATTGTTAGGTACTCTAGTTGCCACGATATAACTGAAAGATTGTTGAAAGTGGCTTTAAACTCCATTAAAATAAACAATTAATTGAAGCCAAAAATAAGTACTGTGGTGGCCTTTAATTCTTCTTCTGGCTTTTAAGGGGTGCAAGTTTTGCTAGTGAGACTCCTAAATAAATAGCCAGGACCCTCAAAACAGTCTAATAATATATGAGTCTCAAAAAAACCTTGGGATCAACTTCAGAAAAAAATTGAAGATTGTTTTGAATGGCTCAGAAAACTCAAAAACCCAAGAGTTTTAAAAGCATGTATTTCTGCTTAAGTGAAATATTCTACATCTAAAGAAGGGGCTCCATAAACTTTAAGATGGGACCCCTAAGATGCCAATCATTGTGCCCCTGGGGGCCAGCATCTGCATCATATGAATATGTATAATACATACTTAGTGTTTTGTATCAAAACAATATCTTACAAGTTTGGGGTCTGTCCAGACAATTATCAATTCACACTACTGAGTTAAATATTTTTACATACAATACAATAAGTATCTATTTTATTCATTTTATTACCTCTATTTGCATTGTTTTAGTCTGTGTTTCAAACTAAAAGGCAATTTTCAAAAAATAACCGTATTTTGTCATTGTTCTAAAAATGTCATCACACGGATATTTGCATAGTTATAAGATAAAATGTTTTTCCATGTCTGTCTTGAAAACTAGTCTTGAACCCAGAACAAAGTTGCTGACTAATATATAGTGAAAGGTACTTCAAGTAACAGAGCAAAGTGTTTTTTGAAATTCAATATGAATGATAAGTCAGAGAAGAAAATAAAATGAGGAAAGGAGAAAATACTTTTTGAAAGCAATTTTTTCCTTTTTTCTCTGTTTTCTTTTTTTTTGTCATAGCGTGATAAAAAAATATGATTGTTGTTTAATTTTTTACCAATACAGAAAAGTTAAAACTTGTTTCAAATAAAAAAAAGAGGGAAAAAAAAAGAAATCAGAAAACCAGACACAAAATCTTCAAATCAGAGTTAGTGAAATTTTTACCATTAACTTGTCCAAGGACAAACAAAGTTTTTTTTTGTTTTAACAGCCTGTTTATAATATTTTACTAAATTTTGTTCAACAGATTCTGGCTGGCCAGAGCTGTAGAAAGTTATCTGAGGGGAAATACATCTTACTGTGATCAAGTGTTCTTAATGAGACGAGGTCTCTTACAGGTAACAAACAATTATCTCCCTTTATAATCAGTTATTGTTTAGTAAAATGAATTATACTGTAATGAGTTCTTTTCCATAAAATGAGGTCTCTGAAAGGAAATATAGAAAATAGTCACTTTATTATGTATTTACTCTCCTTAAGAGGATATATATATATATGTCTTGCCTTGATCAAGTTTGCTTTATGAGATGTCACAAAATTGTCTCCCTTTATGAATAATAATTGTTTTTCTGGGGAAAATGGCTAGTTAGTATAAAATGCCTTGAACTAGATAAGATCTTTTGATGAAATTAAAGGATTGGTTAAGTTCATGATCTGTTAAAAATATGTGACCCAACATATGAAAAGGGATAATCTGGGCAGTGCCTAAAGTGTCAACCCTAGTCAGACTGCACGGGTTGCGCAGGCTGACCATGATTGAAACTTTTCGCACTTTTCTAATTTTCTGAATCTAGAAGGAATAATTTACCTTCCAGTGAAAATTTTTTTGAAATGCGACCTCTGGTTGACCTCTACTCTTTTTTCTCGCCTTCATTTTAAGGAGTTCTGAGACCGTACCTTTTTTGTGTGACGGGTCACATATTTGAAAGTATATAAATGTATCATAAATTTTTCACATTTCAAAAGAAACTGGAAAAAGATATTTAAAAAAGTAGTAATTGAGAAACATGCCCTTAAAGTCTATATTCCCTGTATTTATTTCAGCATGTAGCTTCCAATATAGTAGAGCACGAGATTCGCCATAAAGAAATTTTACAAAGCAGTTTTGATTTGTTGGGGGAACTAGTCAAGTTCAATATTGAAGCCTTCAAAACGTTCGACAATATACTGACCACTCAACAGAAAGTAAGTATTTCAAATATAAGATTCAATTTTATGCAGAATATCTTTTCTGACATCAGGCATTCTTTTCATGAGGAGAAGGGGCACAGAGGCCCTGATATAGGGGGGGGGGGGGGGGGGGTAGTGTCAAATGATATGTTACAGTGGGAGAATCTGCTGTTGTATATTTTGCTTTTCTATTGCAATACTTGGAAATATTTCAATACACACAAAGAAAATAAATTCTAAGAGCAGTTTATTAGTATATAATTGACACTCTTATGAATGTTTACATAAATACTCCCATAGAACCATATAAAGGTTTGAACATTGATTTTTGAGAAAAAATTTGCAATTTAGGGGAAATATTCTCAGAGAGCAAGGGCCAAATATTTGGGCCCCACTTTCTTGCATGTTTTGTAATTGCTAAATTGTAAAATTTCCCTAAACATTCAGGAGAATATTTTTATCGTGAACGCATGGCAGAAAACATCATTAAGTAATATAGCTAGTGAAAGATGGATGAAAAATGTATTCAAGCAAATAAAATTATTTCTTTTTCAGTTTGACAAATTTATCACCACTGTAAACAGAAATCTTGTTGATTCCAACATGTTTATCCGCAGTCTCATTTTGTCGTTAGAACACTTTAGAACGGACGAAGACATGTTAAAAGGTAAGTAAGTGACTTGGATGTCATTTATGTAATGTAGATCTAGGAAAAGCTGAGCCCTACTAGCTCAGTCAGTTAGTTTTTTGGCTGTCAATCTTTGGATCAAGAATTTATCCCCAGTTATGTCAAAGTTTCAGGTAAGTACACCAGCCACTACAATAAAAGTGTAGTAATATTTAATGTGGGGTAAAGACCATAAAAATAAACATAAAACTAGGCAGACTTGACTTGACTGTTTTGAGCATCATCCTAACCCTTTCCCACCTTTATATTTTTATACTCGGTAGTATATTATTGCAGAATACACACACCAATAATATATATGTGTATTGGCAATTTATAAACTTTTATTTCTAAATTATTTTACAGACTACACAAAAAAGGACAACAACAAATTATTGATGTACATTGGAGATTTCAGTCGACAGTTAGACTACTTACACAAGTTAATCACCATAATTGATGTTCAAAATTTGACGCAGGTAAGTATCATAGTTTGTTTTCAACATTATCACGGCTATTTTCAAATCAAGATTGAATGACTTTTTCAACACGCTTAATTGCAAGCTTTTTTGCAATAGTATTGTCTGGCTCGTTGGCCGAGTTGTTAGTGTGCACCACTTGTAAACTTGTGGTTGCAAGTTTGCCCCCCAATAAAGGCAGGTTGTGTATTTTTGCAGGACACTTTACAGACGGAGTCCCTGAGTCCACCTAGCTGTAAAAATTGGCAGCAGTGGTTAGAATCCATTACCCCTCTCTCTCTTTGTGCATGATAAGATCTGGAATGAGTAAGGACTACAATGGAAATGAGAGTCATTTTACCCTTTATTGTATTATCCTAGTAAAAAAAAGTTTTAGTATAGGTTGAGGTTAAAACATATTTTATTGTGTTGCATATCAAGGGGTAGGTACAAGCCTAAAAATTCAAAATCTTATGTACACAACTCCTCTAACATTGATTTAATCTCTTGTTTATACAACTCCTCCTACACAAATGGATGGCAGGGTTGCCAGCAGTCTTGAAAAGTCAGGGAAATTGGATATTTTTTTCAAGGTCAGGGAAGTGTCAGGGAATTTTGAAATTTGGTCAGTGAAAAATGAAAATCCTAAAAAGTCAGTGAAAAGTCAGGGAAAATTATTTCAAAGGTTGAAAGATGTTTGCATTGAAGGTTTTCAGTGGCTATGGCATTCTTTAGGCATTTGATATTTGACTATCACACTCACAATTAAGCATTAAATTCAAATAACAGTAAATAAAGTATAAAAGTGATTTAAGAAGCATTACCTTCTTAACTTGGTGTTTATAATTTTCAGTTCTTATCTTAGAACTCCATTCAGCCTAAAGATTGAAAGGCTTTGCAACCCTTGCCTCTAGAGCTGACTTATCAATTAGATTTTCTGTTGTATTGTAAGAATATTACACCAGAAAAGATCATCCAATCAACCGGAATTAATATGAATAGATACAATATAATGTACTTCTAAGCTAAATGAAAAAAGGGTGAGTCTGATTTTATCCTCCTTTATTGATAGCTGATTGTCAACTTATTATGATAAGCTTGGTAGCTACTTTCTAATGTTAAAAAAAGAATACCTTATGCCAATATTCATTTATATGCAGCTGAGATAATGAATTAGGGAATAGTGATACAAAATATAAGGAAATCTTTTAAAATGGGATGTGATGCTTTATTGTGTAATGTAAACAGTTTGCATATAATGTAATCAAAATTTATCAGTTTTATTTTATTACATTTATGGCCCTTATTTGTTTTATAACTGTTTAGATATTTTGAATCAGCAGGTATGGATAAAAAAAAGCATTTCTTCCTTACTTACCACTTGCTCTACTGTAAAAAAATGGTCAAGGGTTAGGACATTTTTAGCTCGACTATTCGAAGAATAGGGGGGCTATTCCAGTCACCCGGGTGTCGGCGTCAGCGTCGGCGTCGGTGTAATGCTTTGGTTAAGTTTTTACGTGCAAGTGTTTAAATTCTATGTTTCTATCAAAGCTATTGCTTTGAAAATTTGCACATGCTTCTGTGACCATAATATCAGCATCTAGACAAAGATTCATTACTCTGATATTGAATTAAGTGGAATTTTAACCCTTTTCGGACTTAGAAATCTTGGTTAAGTTTTTACGTGCAAATGTTGTTTATCTTAAATATTTCTGTTTCTATAAAAGCAATTGCTTTGCAACTTTACACATGTTTCTGTGACCATAATACCAGCCTCTTGACAAAGATTCATTACTCTGATATTGAATTTAATGGAATTTTAACCCTTTTCGGACTTAGAAAATCTTGGTTAAGTTTTTATGTGCAAATGTTGTATTTCTGTTATATCTCTATTTCTACTAAAGCTATTGCTTTGAAACTTTGCACATGCTTCTGTGACCATAATATCAGCCTCTAGACAAAGATTCAATACTCTGATTTTGAATTAAGTGGAATTTTAACCCTTTTAGGACTTAGAAATATTGGTTAAGTTTTTACGTGCAAATGTTGTACATCAGTTATAGCTCTATTTCTACATAGGCTTTTAGTTGGAAACTCTACACATGCTTCTGTTACCATGATATCAGCCTCTTGACAAAGAATTATTACTCTGATATTGAATTTAGTGGAATTTTAACCTTTTCAGACTCAGAAATTCTTTGTTAAGTTTTTACGTGCAAATGTTGTACATTAGATATATCTCTAATTCTATTAAAGCTATTGCTCTCAAACTTTGCACATGCTTCAATGATCATAACAACAGCCTCTTAATAAAGATTCAATTCTCTGGTATAGAATTTAGTGGATTTTTAACCCTTTATGGACTTAGAAATTCTTGGTTAAGTTTTTATGTGCAAATGTTGTATTTCTGTAATATCTCTATTTCTACTACAGCTGTTGCTTGGAAACTTTACACATGCTTCTTTGACCATAATATTAGCCCACAGAAAAAGATTCATTACTCTGATATTTAATTTAGTGGAATTTTAACCCTTTTCCGCCTTAAAGATCTTGGTTATGTTTTTATGTGCAACTGTTTTATGTTAGTTGTATCTCTGTTCCTACTAAAGCTATTGCTTTGAAAATCTGCACATGCTTCTGTGACCATAATATCAGCCTCTAGACAAAGATTCTTTTCTCTTGACTTTCACTTTATTGAATTTCCAATGTTGATATTGATTTGCTGTTACTATCCAGCACTAGGAATAGTCGAGCTTCGCTGTCCTCCGACAGCTCTTGTTAGGTATCCTGTGAACCAAAAAAAGGAGTTGCCTAAGGAGGTCATTTAAGAATTAAAGTATTTGACAATTTTTGTCAGTGAAAAACATGAATTGGTCAGGGAAAAATCAGTGAAAAGTCGGGGAATTTTGTTTCACCAAAGTACTGGCAACCCTGAATGGATGGATTTGAATGAATTTTACACTGAATGTTCTTTGTCGCCTTAACTTGGGCAATTTGTCAGCATTTGTTGATATTCTGCCGAGATATCATGTGGTGGCCTATATAGTGATTTTTGAATGCTTGTTGACCATGAATTTGAGTGTACAGCTAAGAACATCGTGAAATTAACGCGGTGAATGATTTTGGAATGAAATTGAATAAGTTTAATGAATGCATGAAATTCAAATTGGATGGAATGGCTATTTCTTCCCTCCCTTTAAGAAAAATCACAATTTTCGGTATGTGTCTTCTAACTATATCATACCAGCCAATGAAATCTTGGAATAATTTGATCGATTTGATTGAAACATTGATTGTCTTGAATGATCCATTTTGAAGTGTCAGAATGATTTAGAGTGTTTTTGAATGGTGTGAGTGTTTGGAAGGAATAAATGGAGCACTGACCGAGTGTTTTGGAATGGATTTGATAAAGATGAGAGTCAATTCCACAATGCTACTAACTGTACAAATATTTACAGGAAAACGTCAGCTGTCTAAACACGACACTAGTGTTCCTGATGTTCGCCAACAGAAAAAATCAACTTGCCAAATATCTGCAGGCATTAAAAGACGAGAAAGAAGGAATGTTGGAAGTGAACGGGTCGGTTCAGTTTATGACCAACTTTAGAGACTTGTTACTGTTTTGGCAAGACCACTATCTCCATAAAGATAAGGATTGTAGTGCCCTAGAAAAAGTAAGTTCTTATTTTGTACAATTTTAAGTTTGGCTGTTTTTAGTCAGGCCATTGTCTGGCTCTTTGGCCAAGGGGTTAGCACGCTCGACTTGTAACCTGGAGGTAGCGGGTTCAAGCCCCACCAGAGGCGGGTAGTGTATTTGGGCAGGACACCCTACAGACAGGGCCCAAGTCCACCCAGCTGTAAAAATGGGTAGCAGTGGTTAGAAACCATTTCCTCTCTCTCTCTTTGTGAAGGATAAGAAATGGAATGAGTTAGGACCACGATGGAAATAAGAGTCATTCGACCCTTTATCATGTTATCCTCGAGCAAGAATTCAAAAAAAAAAGAGAAAACCTGAGGTATTGCCATAGCCTTGGTTAAAATGTAGTGGTAGTTGTTGTCGTCGTTGTTTTGGTCATCATCATTGTCATTGTGCAAAAACTTTGACATTTTGTGATATCTCTATTTCAACTGAAGGCATTCACTTTGAACTTGGCAAACACATTCACCACCCTCTGGCATAGCTCTTTAACATTTGTTTATTAAATTTAGACAAATAGCAAATGAATTATGCCCCTGAATTTATAGATATGGTCCATACCCGGATAATGGTTTTATTAGCTCCACTGGCTGAAAGCCACTGGGGCTATTGTCATGGCATTGTGTCCGTTGTGCGTCCGTCCGTCCGTCCGTGCGTGCGTGCGGTCGTAAACTTTTTCTTTAAAAATCTTCTCCTCAGAAACTACTGGATGTATTCCAACCAAACTTCACAGGAATGATCCTTTGGTGACCCTCTTTCAAAGTTGTTCAAGAAATTCTGATCCAATGAAAAACATGGATTTAATAGGCGTGGCTAATTTCCAAATATGGTAAAAAGTGACTTTTCTCAGATTCTAATCGATAGATACTAATTAAATTTTACATGAATGATGCTTGGGTGACCCTTTATCAGTTTACCAAAAAGTTTGGTGATCGGATGAAAAATATGCATTTTATGGGCGGAGGTCATTTCTCTATGTTATATAGTGGAAACTTTGAAACTCATTTTCTCAGAATGTAATTGATGGATATAAACCAAATTTCACTGGAATGATACTTGGGTGACACTTTATCAGTCTACCAAAAAATATTGTGATCGGATGAAAAATATGTATTTTATGGGCGGAGGTCATTTCTCTATATGTTATATAGTGGAAACTTTGAAACTCATTTTCTCAGCATGTAATTGATGCATATAAACCAAATTTCACTCGAATGATCCTTGGGTGACTTTTTATCAGTCTGCGAAAATTATTGTGATTGGATGAAAAATATGCATTTTATGGGCGGAGGTCATTTCTCTTTATGTTATATAGTGGAAACTTTGAAACTTATTTTCTCAGAATGTAAGCGATGGATATCAACCAAATTTCACTGGAATGATTCTTGAGTGAAGCTTTATCAGTCTGCCAAAAATTATTGTGATCAGGTGAAAAATATGTATTTTATGGGCGGAGGTTATTTCTCTATATGTTATTTAGTGGCATTTTTAAAAATCATTTCAACATCAATAGAACCCAAAATATCTGAAAATCAAGTCAAACTTTAGATTTGCTATTTCAAGAATTTCAAGCCTGTGGAGCGACTCAAGCCATTCATGGCTTTCTAGTTGGTGTCTGTCTGTGAAAGGTAAATATGCAAACTAATTATTAGCTCCACTGGCTGAAAGCCACTGGGGCTATTGTCATGGCGTTGTGTCCTTCGTCCGCCCGTCTGTCTGTCCGTGCGTCCGGTCGTTAACTTTTTTATACGCCCGAAGGGTCGTTTTATGTTATGGCCTCGGTCATCCGTCCGTCTGTCCGTCAGTTAGCAATTTTTTGTGTGTGCGACTCCTAAACTATCAATGGGAATAAGCTGAAACTACACACAATTACTCCCTATGATGTCTAGTTGTGCATAAGACCTTTGAAATTCAAATCGCTCCAGTCATTCCTGAGAAATCTTGAATTATCTGCCCTTTAACATAACCAAAATCTTAGTTTTTGTGTGCGCAACTCCTCCTAAACTATCAATGGGAATAAGCTGAAACTACACACAGATGTCTAGTTGTGCATAAGACCTTTGAAATTCAAATTGCTCCCGTCATTCCTGAGAAATCTTGAATTATCTGCCCTTGAATTAAACGAAAATCACTGTATTTTGTGTGCAACTCCTCCTTAACTATCAATTGAAATGCGCTGAAACTAGACACAATTACTCTCTATGATGTCTAGTTTTGCATAAGACTTTTCAATTTAAAATGCTCCAGTTATTCTAGAGTTATCTTGGATTATCTGCCCTTGGGTTGATGAAAAAAACAAAATTTCTTCTCGGCTCATTTTCTCCTACATCATGGATCGGAATGAAAGGAAGCTTGCCATAATGACTCTGTAGGTTGTCTTTTTGTGCTTAGGACTAAATATTATTTCATATTTAAATGTTATGGCACCAATTGTCTGTCTGTCTGTTTGCAATATTTTTAGCTATCATTCAAGCTCACTTTACTGACAAGCCAAGGTTACTGACAAGCCCCTCCGGGCGTATATGCGCCGCTCTGCGAAGCTCTTGTCTTTAAAAATCTTCTCCTCAGAAACTACTGGATGAATTTCAACCAAACTTCACAGGAATGATCCTTGGGTGACCCTCTTTCAAAGTTGTTCAAGAAATTTTGACCCGATGAAAAACATGGATTTAATGGGCCTGGCTAATTTCCAAATATGGTAAAAAGTGACTTTTCTCAGGTTCTAATTGATGGATACCAATTAAATTTTACATGAATGATCCTTGGGTGACACTTTATCAGTCTACCAAAAATTATTGTGATCGGATGAAAAATATGCATTTTATGGGCAGAGGTCATTTCTCTATATGTTATATAGTGGAAACTTTGAAAATCATTTTCTCAGAATCTAACTGATAGATATCAACCAAATTTTACATGAATGATCCTTGGGTGACCCTTAATCAGTCTACAAAAAATTATTGTGATCGGATGAAAATATGGAAAGAATGGGCGGAGGTCATTTCTCTATATGTTATATAGTGGAAACTTTGAAAATCATTTTCTCAGCATGTAACTGATGGTTATCAACCAAATTTTACATGAATGATCCTTGGGTAACTGTTTATCAGTCTTCAAAAAATTAATATGATCAGATGAAAAATATGTATATTATGGGTGGAGGTCATTTTTTCTATATGTTATATAGTGGAAACTTTGAAAATCATTTTCTCAGCATGTAACTGATGGATATCAACCAAATTTTACGTGAATGATCTTTGGGTGATCCTTTATCAGTCTACCAAAAATTATTGTGATCAGATGAAAAATTTGTATTTTATGGGCAGAGGTCATTTTGCTATATGTTTTATAGTGGAAACTTTGAAAATCAAATTTCTCAGAATGTAACTGATGGATATCAATCAAACTTCATTAGTATGATCCTTGGGTGACCCATTATCATGCAGCCAAAAATTATTGTCATTGGATGAAAGAAATGTATTTTATTGGCACTTGGCATAGGTCATTTCTCTTTATGTTATATTGTAGAAACTTTGAAAATCATTTAAACATCCGTAGAACCCAAAGTTTCTAAAAATCTAATCAAAACTTAAATTTGCTATTACAAGAATTTCAAGCCTGTGGAGCGACTCAAGCCATTCATGGCTTTCTACTTTTGTATAACTTTAACGCTAGTTAAGTTACAGTGTGCATATTTGGTAATAAGGTTCTTTTCATTAATCTTTGGAGGTCAAGGTCATCCAGCAAGGTCAAACTTCTTTTAAAAAAAAAAAAAAGTAAAAAAAACTGCTTTTTTGGGGTGACATCTTTTTATAGAAACACATCTTGTTTTAATCACTTGTCAAATATTTAAGGGCTATGTTTTACAAATTTGTTCTTTCTTTGTTTTTTAGAGTTCAAGAATTAGTTTTGATTACTGGAAGCAAACTGTTGCTACTATGGTATCGGAGGACAAAAGTAATCCAAACGCTATCTCACATTATTTGGAACGACCGCCTTGTGAACGTACAATATAGTGTGTTTGTGTGAACGAACAATATTCTGTGTTACAAGTGTCATACCTCCTAGAGCGGAGACGAGAGGGAGTAATGATGATTAAATAGAGGATAATCGATTGTTTCAGTGTAAGACCAATTTATATTTCATTGAGTGAACAACAAAAGCTATATTTTCATGAGAAAATGTAGCTTTTTGTTGTTCATTCAATGAAAAATACAGAGGATAATCGTTTGGTTCAGTGTAAGATTGATTTGATTTGATTATGCAAAAATGAGACAAAATGTGAATTTTCTAGGACATATTTTCGTAAAGCGCGTCATTTTGCACATAATTGCTATGCAACATTAATTGTGACGTCACTTATTGCACACCCCATAGATAACGTCAGATAAGGTGAAATGGACAAAAGCAGGGTATAAATTTTTGATAATTTCACTGCTTTTGTGGTGAGATTATCAAGTGATAATCTACCGTTATTTCTCGATTAACCACCAAAAAGCATTAAAGAAAATCTGTTATTTCACTATGAAAATCTTTTGAGGGTGCCCATTGGAATCGTCTCACATGAGATTCCAATGAGTACCAACAACAAAGAAGCCACGTCATAGCGCAGTTGGTAGGGCATTCTGACTGTCAATCTAGAGGTCCCGTGTTCCATCCCTGACGGTGCACTCATTCTTTCTGACTATTTGTCTCTCACCAATGATTTGATAATCCTAGACCTATATGAGATAGCAGCTGGAGGCTAGAAAAGGATGTGATGGTTGTACTGGTGAGAGAAATACCAGGAATCCATTGTTAGGTTCTCCAGCTGCCGGGATATAACTGAAAAAAAATGTTGAAAGCGGTGTTAAACTCCATTTAATCAATCAATCAACCACCAACAAAGGGTGTAATCAGCAATTCATGAAATTTTAGAAAAATAATTTGATTTACTTTCCTCTTTCTTCAGCTCTGTGTATTTGTGGGAATGTAAATTGAAAAAAATGTTCTGTGAATAATAATGAAATATGAAATGTAAATAGTAAACAGGCCATTATTAAGATAGAGGGCTATAGATTCTCTCAAAAAAGAAAAAAGGAATGAAAATTCTTTATTTTGTATATTGATAAATGTGCTGGAAACATTATGAATTTGAATTGAGATTGGTATATATTGTGAATATCATTTTAAAGTTTGCTAAAAGCACTAATAAAAAAGTGATTGTGTGGAGTTAAGAGTTAATTTGAAATTCTGCTTTTTAACATTTTATTGAGTGACAGTGCTACATAATGCTGGCAGATTTCAAATGCTCAAGTGAATGCTCTGAGAAAATTATGTCATTATTTTGAAGAAATTGTGTGTGCAAGTCAAAATGTCTCTTCATGACAAAGATATTGAAGAAGGCATTAGGTATGAATTGTGAAATTTCTTCCATGTTTTGTATTTGGTCTCCTGGTTACATAAGTTAAGGATCTCAGCTGTCATTGTAAAATAAATTGGCCAAATCAATTCTTTATGCTCATCTTTGAAATGAAAGACCCTTGATTAGGCGATCCAGTCATGTTACGACTAAAAAACTGTGGTCTGGAGGTAAGGTCCTTTGTTCAATTCCTAGAAGTGACTATCAATGTTGGTTCTTTCATTGGCACAAACATTTGGCACGACTATTGGTGAATTTTTCCCGGAAGCAGAATTGAGATGGATAGATCTATGTTGCAAGAATTTGTTTCCCTATAGATATAAGATAAAGAGGATTAAATCAAAAACTGCTCAAATTTGTGACAAACCGCATTCAAACAAACAGATCGTCTTTGATTTGAGATCGTTTGTGGCTGCAAACTTTTGGTTTGGCCATTCAACTTTTATATGGACAGCTTGGATCTGCTAACCCTTTTCATGCTGAATAAAGAAAATGTTGGCCAAATTACACTCATATCAAAGTGCTGAAGGCTCTGAAAGACGAAAATGTTATGCTGAGAATTACAAGGCTTTACACAATTCTTACTGAAAAAAACAGCAAAAACAGGAGGTGAAGACTAAGATCAGACTGCACTAATGTGCAGGCTGATCTTTGTCTATATCTCCTGTCAAAACCAGAATATTCCGGATTCTGTATGACAAGGGTTAATTGAGTGGCACAAAAACAATGATACAGGCCATTGTGTATTGCCTTTTTGTATGATTTTCTAGATCAGATAGTCTAGGCTAAAATCGGATTCCATGTCTGCTCAAGGAGGCTATATAGGCCACCGTCATAGCGCAGTTGGTAGCGCGTCGGACTGTCAATCTAGAGGTCCCGGGTTCGATCATTTGATAAACCACCGTTATTTCTTGACAATCCACCAAATAGCAGAAAGAAAAAAAAAGATAGATTGTTTCCAGTACTGGTCAATCAGAGGTCACATTTCAAAAACTTTTACACTGAAAGGTCAGTTGATTATTTCGTGATTCAGAAAATCTGCCAATTGCAAAAAGGTTTTACCCTAGTCAGACTTGGCAGGATTGTCACATGGTCCTGTTTTATTTTACGGGTTGAATGTGTACATAAATGTATAGGAAAAAGAATGACTGTGAAATGGGTTTGAAAGATGTGTATGTGAATAGTGTTTAAAAAAGCTAATAAGATTTTAGCCAAATATTTTTAAAATCCTTTATGCAATTTTAAACATCAAAATTAGCAAATGGAACAAGTTACAGAAAAGAAATCTTGCCAAGATGAATTAAAAACACATAACAGTACAAACTGTTTGCAAATTATACCCTGATTTGCACCTGAGGTATAATTTGCAAACAGTTTGCTCTGTTTTGTCATCAAAAATGCATGGCTAGCCTCATTTAGGTCAAACCGCCATCATAGCGTCCTTTCTGACTATTTGATTACCACCAATGGGTAATCGTAGACCTATGTTGGATAGCAGCTGGGGGGTAGGAAAGGATAGGATGGTAGTACTAGGAAATACTAGGAATCCATTGTTAGGTGCTCCAGCCCCTGCAATATGACTGAATTTGATTTTAGGAAGAGATAATTTCCATAATACATGGATTCCTGTGATAACACACTTATGAATTTCTTTGTGATAAGTTTGATACGTTTGGGATATTTTCATGCAGTTTTGCTCAAGTTTTACCCAAAATGATTTGGTAGACAGAAGGTATTTAAGCTAAGATAGTACTGCACATTTGTATAAATATCAAGAGAAAGAGTTGAAATCTTTTCCCTGAAAATGTGTAAACAGTTCTCTTAATTTAATATTTACCTAATGAAGAGTCTTAGATGTTAAGTTCTCAAAGATAGCTTTCAAAGTAATTGTGTTCAACTTGTATTTATTAGTGTAAATAAAACTTGTAGATAATTTGTATGATAATTTGTACATAGAAAAGCACTTGTTTTAAACTACCTGTATGCCATTCAAGATTTGTAAATTGAAAAATATGGTGGGAAATGAAGAGATTGGTTGTATCAAGCAATTTCTTCTTTTCTTTGTGATTTCTACTCCTAGCTTTTCTGGGTTTTAAAGGACGGAGGTTTTGCGAGTCTGAGACTCTTAAATAAGTAGCCAGGACTCTCAAAACTTTCTGATGCAAGTCCTTGGGACCCCCTGTGGATCAACTTCAGAGATGAATTGAAGACTGTTTTAAAACAGCCTTCAATTCTTCTCTGAAGTTGAATTTAAAAAATAATCTATCTAAACAATACCTGTGTAGCTTAATCCTGAGAAAAATAAACATTTACAAAAAAAAGCCTTATTTAAAGCAGGGCCTCCAAAAATGTAAGCAAGAACCCATTTTAGCCTAATTATTGAGTACTTAGGACCCCATTTTGTTGATATTACACTACAACTCTGCCTTAAGTTTTGTAATTCTTAGTTGTCAATTGAAACTGTCTTTATAATATATAAATAGGTGACTTTTCTCTCTCAATGAAAAAAGTGCTCCAGGTTTTGTATGTTTGGTGTCTGAGACTCTCTGTCTTCCGCAATACACATTTTTTAGCTTGGCTGTTTTTGGAGAAAACCCTAGGTATTGTCATCACTTTGGTGTTTCATGCATTAGCTTAATTGTTGGTGTTGGTGCAATCTTTAACCTTGGTCATATCTCAGTTGTTATTGAAGATACCATCTTGAAACTTGGCATGTGTATTTACCATCACAAGAGCTGTCAATACTAGTAAGAGAGATAACTGTGAACTCTATTTAAATGAAATTAAACATGATCCTTGCACTTTGAAAACTAAGCCAAAGTCTTGATTTCCCAAGCTGGATTATTCACACAAAAAATAACAAAAATGAAACTGATAAAACCTGATTAAAGTAATATTATTTCTATTTTAAGCTATATAAGATCAATTTGTATTAGAAAAAATCTCATGACAGATTCTGATTAATTTTTTATTGCCAATAGTGTGTGTCTTTTTCGTCAATGTTGGAGGAGGTGTTAACGTAACAAACTTCAACCTTGATTATATATCTGTTGTCATTGAATATGTCTTCATAAGACTTGGCATTTGTGTTCACCATTGTGAGAGCTATCCAGAATTTCAAAAGCTTTTTTATCTCAAAGTTATGCCTCTTTTTGGACATAGAATTTAATCATAATTCAGCACCTTAAGCCAAGCCTTGGCACATCTAGATAGTGCTTTTGTATTCTATATAAATCCTGTCTTTTTCAAGAAGTCTTGTAGCATTGATGAAAGATATTAGGAAAAAAAATGTTTTTAGACTTGAGTATGACATAGATTGTTAATTTTATTAAATTGTGAGCAAATTTATTTGAAATGTAAATAAAGAAATTTTTAAGAAAACACTGTTTCATGATATACTCAGTCCATGTTGTAACATAACCCTTATCCTTCTGAATTTAGCTATTGTGTCAAGCAAATTGCCAATTTTTACATTAAGATAGTGGACCCATAATAGTTCAGCAATATTTCGGACTCCATGAACTTTCACAATGTTGACAGAGGTTTCCTAATGAAAGTCATTAGGACACCTCGGTTAACACTGGTAAAGTTCAATACTTCTGAAAAGTTACGAAACTATAATGGGTCCACTACCATAAAACAAAGTCTTGCATATTAACCACACATACACACACACACACACACACAATGATTATGATCTCTAAACTACGTTAAGGGGGTACATAGGACACAGTAGTCCATGAGCCAGAATGGGTTTTGTTCCCCCCCAGGGGGAATTTTGTAGACCATATTTTTCAGAAAGTCCATGGTATGTAGAACATTTTGAGACATGTTAGCACTCTGGCGAGTGGGGCTTTTGTAAGATACGTTACTTTAAAGTAGCACACCCCACAACATTTTGAAAATGAATTTTAAAGAGTACCCAAAAAATTGAAGTCAAAATAACAAAAAGTTGACTTCTTATACATATATTTGTGTTGCTGATTAACTGTAGGGTCCATTTATGGATTTTTTTGAAGAATCTGGTCATCTTCAGAGTTATGATATTGCAGTAAAATACGTTACCCTTAAATTTCATAGAAACTTATGAATATAGAAATAAATTGTCTATCCCTGCCTCACTGGGAATTTTGTTAACATTGCCTGGTTGATAGTCCATGGTATATAGAACATTTCGAGACTTGTTAGCACTCTGACAAGTGGGGCGTTAGTGAGATACGTTACCTCAAAGTTAATTACCCATCATATTTTCAAGACAAGATTTTAGGTTTGTACAGTGAAAAAATGAGTCAAAATGGCCAGAAGTGATCTTTTAATACCAAAATTTATGTTGCTGAATGTATGTAGAGCAAATTCATAGTAATACTTTTTAAATAAATCCCCCTTGAAGGCAAGATATGGAAGTAAAATACGTTACTTTTGAATTTCAAAGAAAGGCACATAGATAGAAATTATTTTTTTCATAGCTGCCCCATTAGGAAGATTGTTAACAATGCTTTTATAAAAGCCTATGCAATATTGAACATTTTGATACTTGTTAGCAGTCTGGCCACTCGGGCAAATGTGAGATACGTTACTGTAAAGAAACCAACCCATAAAATTGTCATAAAACAATTTTAGTTGTATGTCTTGTTATAGAAATTACCTATAAATTACTAAAAATTAAATGATATTGTGTTTTGTTAATGATATTTGTGATTCTGGAGATATTTGAAGCCCATTTACATTATGACTTGAAAAATATTGCCCTGACAAGCAATGCATGGGAGTAAAATATGTTACATTTAAATTTCAATTTAATGTATTCAAAAGAAATGTTATATTCATCAATGCTCTACTGAATGTTTTGTTTACTGTGTTTTTCTATAAGCTTCTCTTCTTTCGGAGATTTTAAATTTTTTTATGCATCTGGCCATCAAGCTTTTTGCAAAATACGTTGCCAATATACCCATCAATTACCATAGGCTTATTCATATCTCATCTGATTGCAATTATTAAGGAAATGCAGCAAACACAATGTTAGGGCAGCTTCCAAATACAATGTTGAGGCACCTTATGGTTTCTTCTATGTTTGAGACTTTTATCACATTTTTAGAATAAAACACAAGTATATGTTACTTCTGATGATAAGAGACAGTTTTCATTGTGAAAAATGATGACCAAATAGATGAAAAAAGCTGTTCCTACAATATTTTTAAGCAATATTTCCCTCAATTTAGAAAAGAAAAGTTAAAAATAATTCTTAGAGTTGATCATGATAGTAGCCCAGTTGGTAGCACATTGGATTTGGTAGCACATTTGACTCCATATCATAGGTACAAGGTTTCATGAGCAAGTACAAACGAGTTGATTATCATTCATCTTCGTTGTATAAGTAGCTAGAGGCTTTAATAGGATGATGTGATGAATGGAATGGTGTGTACGATAAATACAAGGAATTCATGGTTAGGTGGATAAGCCATCTCAATAACAGTGTTATACTGTTAAAATGGCCTGAAAATTCCTTGAAGCATTTTAGCTCTCTATTGTTTCCAATTGAATGCAAAGTACATTGCATGCAATCCTAGTTTTGCCAAGAAACTGCGCAATTCAGTTCAATTCTGAAAATTTACAAGTAATATGACCATAGTATGTTTAAATGAATAGAACATTGCCATATACATTTGAATTAGCTATCAAAGACAGTAATATATGTTACATTTAAGAGACCTTTTTTTAGAAAATCAAACATAATTGCTGCTTCCAAAGGACAATTAAATGCTTACCAATTGTAATTCTCTTAACCATGATTCGTTCTTACAAAAGTAAAGATTTTTGTAAAACAAAGATGCTTAAAAAATGCTTTAACTTTGAACTAGATACAAACTACAAGTACTTTTTATGCAGAAAGAAACATGTTTTAGATAGAATTTGTGCTTCTTTTATATCTTACATTGTGAAACAATAAAAGAATTATGATAAATTGCTTAAGCAATAGGATTTCATCAATAGCAAGCCCTCATTCAAATACAACCTAAGACTTGATTCATAAAAATAAGAAAATTGCATGATGGGTCTATAAGTCACATGCTTATAAGAGCTTTATAGGTGTTTATGTGTAAATGGCTGTTTATTTGACATTCTATTTGCATTCCTGTTTAACATTACCGGCTGACTTTCAATATATATGTACATGCAGTTTGTGTTAAAGTAGAGAAAAGAATTGAAGAATGCCCATTCTAATTAATATACTCATGGTTCTTGGGCATAACTCTCATATTTTTCTCATGTGCACAAGTACAAGACTCTTCTACTAACCATTTAGTTTTATTCTAACCACTTGGCCAACATTCCAGACAAACAATTTAACCAAAAAATCCATCTTAATCAAAGAGAAACAATAATTTTGATTTAAATTGCTACAGTATTGACACTGAAGTGCATTAACGATAATTGCGACTTGTTTTATACAAATGGTAACATACGTTACTAGATTATGACCATCAGTATTCTGTTTGAAAACATTTATAGGCAACGAACAAACCAATGCACGAAATCAGAGATAATTTCAGATAAATGATAAACTTGCTTAAGTGACTAAGTAATTTTGAAAAAAAGTTTCAATTGATTAATTGTTTTTAAGCTGTCATGCTGCATTGTGTGATAGATAGATATGTAATTGCACTGAACAGATATTTCCCTATGATGAAATTAAACAACAGGTAAAGTACAACACAAAGTACCTATCAATATCTATCAAAAAGCCAGTATTTTTATTGAATATTTCAAGTTATTCGAATTTCTAATGTAAAATGATTATCAAGATCTGTGCTTATTTAGAAGGGTGTGGGTATTTCGATTTCAGTAATTGGATATACATGTATTAATGATTTGGCTATTTCAAAACTATGATCTCAAATCTTGTAACAATATCAATTTTTTTAACTTTGTGAGATGGGATACTACAAATGATACTAACTTCAATTTGTGTGATTTATTACTTTACATTAAAAGACAATATGTAAATACTAGCATTAGATAAGAATGTACTTCTTGGCTGTTCAAAGATATAACAATTACTTCTCAATTAAGGTCTAAATTTTAATACCATAAGTGCAAGGGGATCTTTGATCTTTTGTTTGTCACACATTTGCTTTCAGTCTGATGCATTTTCTAAGAAACAGGACTGAGAGCTATAAATTCTAAGAATTTTAATCCTTATTGATGAAAATAAAACAGTTTAAACGGGTTTTGGTAAAATATTTTGAGGTAACGTAAGTTACAACATTTCTTTAGAGACATAAAGCATTTGTTTTTATAAAGATATCAGTTATAAATGATATTCTTGTTTTATTAAGCATGATCACAGTAGTAAATCGCTCCTGCCATTCTCCTTTCTGTTTATGAACTGCATATGAAATTACATTGTATAAAGGGTTTGAAATGATATGCGCTCAAATCTTTTCATTTCTACGTATAAAATACGTAATATGCAGGCCAAAATAGACTATGTAAATATGAATTCATCATATTATCGTGTGAATTTTGCCAACAAGTATTGACTTTGAATATTTTGGCGCCCAAATGCTAATATCTTTATATTGGCGAATATTGAGAAACAATTTTGTAATTGTAACGTAATTCACATATTTTCCTGAATCATACAGGATTCTTTGGATGTTTTATCACTCATACTCAAAAATCATATATGAGATAGTACTAAAAATCGCAATTTGCCCAAAGAATTTCACAAAATGGGTGCAAAATGTAGCATTTAATAAGGATCTAGGGTGGGTGATTTCAAAGTAACGTATCTTACAAAAGCCCCACTCGCCAGAGTGCTAACATGTCTTAAAATGTTGCTTATACATGTACCTTTCAGAAAATCATAGTGTACAAAATTCCCCCGGGGGGGGGGGGGGGGGGGGGGGGGGAACAGGGGTCCCAGTTGCCCATAGTCTACAGCCTGTTGGTCGGTCTGTCCACTTGTAGCATTTTCTTGTCCGCTAAATTTCTCAGTAACTAATGTGAGGAATTCGTTGAAACTTTACAGATGTGATCAGTATCAGGCAGAGATGAGCAAATGAAATTGTTGATAGGATGCGACAACTTTTGACAGAGTTATGGTCCTTTGATGGAAAATAGCTTTTCATTATTGATAAGCACTTGTCACAGTGGAGTAATGAAAAAGGCTAAGATCAACCTGCATGTCTATGTAGTCTAATCTTAGCCTATACTATGTGCCAAAGTTTTGTGTGTAACAAGAATTCACTTTCGTGAGCAGTGAACACAATACATTAGTATGCAAAGCACAGAACAAATAAGTGAATTTAGAATTGACATCAGGGCACAAGGTTTTAAAACTTTTTTCAGACTCAGTTATTTATAACAACTTATTAGTCCCCCACCGGTTACCGGTTGGGGGACTATAGGTTTGCTCGATTCCGTCTGTCCGTCCGTCTGTCCGTCTGTCCGTCACGCTTTTGTCCGGGCTATATCTTCTAAACCATATGTGCTAGCAACTTCAAACTTGGTACACTTATAGATCTCATTGAGGAGAAGTGTCATGTTCAAGAACCGTTACTCTGCCACGCCCACTTTTTGAGTTATTGCCCTTTGTTGTTTTTACCATTACATTCTTGTCCGGAACATATCTCCTAAACTATAAGAGCTAGCAACTTCAAACTTACTTCACTTATAGATCTCATTGAGGAGATGTGTCATGTTCAAGAACCGTTACTGTGCCACGCCCTCTTTTTGAGTTATAGCCCTTTGTTGTTTTTACCATTACAGTCTTGTCCGGAACACATCTCCTAAACTATGTGTGCTAGCAACTTCAAACTTTGTACACTTATAGATCTCATTGAGGAGAAGTGTCATGTTCAAGAACCGTTACTCTGCCACGCCCACTTTTTGAGTTATTGCCCTTTGTTGTTTTTATCCTTACATTCTTGTCCGGATCATATCTCCTAAACTATGTGTGCTAGCAACTTCAAACTTTGTACACTTATAGATCTCATTGAGGACAAGTGTCATGTATAAGAACTGTTACTCTGCCATGTCCCCTTTTTGAGTTATTGCCCTTTGTTGTTTTTACCATTACATTCTTTTCCGGATCATATCTCCTAAAGTATAAGTGCTAGCAACTTCAAACTTTGTACACTTATAGATCTCATTGAGGAGAAGTGTCATGTTCAAGAACCGTTACTCTGCCACGCCCACTTTTTGAGTTATAGCCCTTTGTTGTTTTTACCATTACAGTCTTGTCCGGAACATATCTCCTAAACTATGTGTGCTAGCAACTTCAAACTTTGTACACTTATAGATCTCATTGAGGAGAAGTGTCATGTTCAAGAACCGTTACTCTGCCACGCCCACTTTTTGAGTTATTGCCCTTTGTTGTTTTTATCCTTACATTCTTGTCCGGATCATATCTCCTAAACTATGTGTGCTAGCAACTTCAAACTTTGTACACTTATAGATCTCATTGAGGACAAGTGTCATGTATAAGAACTGTTACTCTGCCATGTCCCCTTTTTGAGTTATTGCCCTTTGTTGTTTTTACCATTACATTCTTTTCCGGATCATATCTCCTAAAGTATAAGTGCTAGCAACTTCAAACTTTGTACACTTATAGATCTCATTGAGGAGAAGTGTCATGTTCAAGAACCGTTACTCTGCCACGCCCACTTTTTGAGTTATTGCCCTTTGTTGTTTTTACCCTTACATTCTTGTCCTGAACATATCTCCTAAACTATGTGTGGTAGCAACTTCAAACTTTGTACACTTATAGATCTCATTGAGGCGAAGTGTCATGACCAAGATCTGTAACTCAGCCACACCCACTTTTTGAGTTATTGCCCTTTGTTGTCTTTACCATTACATTCTTGTCCGGAACATATCTCCTAAACTATAAGAGCTAGCAACTTCAAACTTTGTACACTTATAGATCTTATTGTGGACAAGTGTCATGTTCAAGAACTGTTATTCTGCCATGCCCACTTTTTGAGTTATTGCCCTTTGTTGTTTTTTACCCTTAGATTTTTGTCCGGATCATATCTCCTAAACCATAAGTGCTAGCAACTTCAAACTTTGTACACTGATAGATCTTATCGAGGACAAGTGTCATGTACAAGAACTGTTACTCTGCCATGTCCCCTTTTTGAGTTATTGCCCTTTGTTGTTTTTAGTCTTTCATTCTTGTCTGGATCATATCTCCTAAACTATGTGTGCTAGCAACTTCAAACTTTTACAGTTATAGATCTAGTAAGTAGGAGATATATTATAAGAGAGGATTTTTTGTTATCCGGTGGGGGACTCCTGTATTGCATCGCAATACGACATGCACTTGTTAATATTATCTTTTATGTTAATACATTAAAATAAGTATGAAAACAGAATTACCGCTTCAATCTCAAATTGAAATTTGAGAAAGTTTTGAGTTGAGAATGAGAAGTTTTATAACCTCGGGGCCAGAAATTTGCCATGTACAGCATGAGAATGGTCAATTTGCCAAAGTCCACAGTGCTTCAATTAATTGTTAGAAATTTCCCAATACCAAGTGTCTTTGGCCGTTGCTTAAAGCTGTAGTTACAAGGTTTTGGAATTACAGCAAGGAATTATGGTCAACCTGAAGGGCTGTTATGGTTAACCAGTTGGGGTCATTGTGAATGTACACAGTGGGTACTTGGGATTCATTAAGACTTGACCTACGCAATTGCTCTCCTACCATATCTTTTCTTACGCAGTGTTTTTCTTTTTGCAAAATCAACCTGAAAATTGGTAGGATTAATCATCTTCGTATAATCTAAAAGGACAAGAAAGAAATGGCTTCAAATGGGGCAAAAAACTAGATCTCGAGTTAAAATCTTAGAAAAAAGTAGAGTCTAGAGGCCACAAATTTTGCCTAATCCACCCTTGAAAATTAGTCAGAATAATTGTCAAGATGTACTCATACGCAAGGTCTAAATTTGGTAAATCTGGGTCAAAAACTAGGTCATGAGGTTGACTACAAAAAAAACTCTGGAGGCTGTGTTTTATGGCCAACCATAATTGTTCAGAATGATTTCTATCAGATAAGATTGAAATCGGGTCAAGTGGGATCAAAAAATAGATCACGAAGTCGAATCTTAGAAAAACCTAGACACTCTAGAAGCTATTAATTTTTGCTTTGTCAACCTTAAAAGGTTAGAGAAGAATAGTCTCGGAATCTATGTCAATTTCAAATTCGGGTAAAAAAAAAGGGTAAAAAACTAGGCTGAGAGTTCAAATTTAAAATTAAATATCGGGCTAGTTCTGAATTGGATCGGGTGTCTCTTTGTGATTAAGTACTAGGTCATCAGGTCAAATCTAAAAGAAAAGAAAACAAACTAGCATGCATTGTCAAACTAATTTCTATACCCACTCCTACGTAGAAGAATGATATATTGGTTCACTTTGTCAACCCGACCATTTGTATGTCTGGCCGCAGACCTTTTTCGTTTCCGGGCTTTTACTCGATAACGAAGTGACCTAGAATCATGTAACGCTATTGTTGCCTATGACACAAGGAGGTGCCCCATTTGGGTCATGAAAGTCGAAGGTTAAGGTCAAAATTGAACTTTGAATGAAAACCCTTTATGGAACTGGGACACGTTGGAGATATTAGTGGGATTTTGGATAGATACAGATTTTCAGACGGGTAATACAGGTGAGCGATGAACGGCCACTTATGCCTTCTTGTTTTGTACTCCCAGGAGAATGAATTCAAACTCCGAATTCATATCATGTTAGTCCAATAAACAGAATACAGCGGAGTTATTATCGTGCCTTGTGTCTATCGTGCGCCCGTTAACTTTCATTTAAAAGCTATGAAACTACTGGGCCGAATTCAACCAAATTTCACAGCCATATCGCTCTCTCTGGCTCTTTCTTTTAATCCTGATCGAAAAGATAATATGGGCTCTTCGGGCTGTTGAGTCACCAATAAAGAAACCCATTTGATGGAATATATATCAACTTATGATGCATCATTGTTTTAAGTGATTTTGATCGCAATCTAAATCGGTGGCATTTTTGTGTTTCAAATATTGTAAACGTCATTTTTACGCCCACCGATGAAATCATCGGGGGATATTGATTTTGCGTCGACGGTCCTTACATCAGTCCGAGTTTTGTTTCCGCGCCATTTCTTGGAAACCATTCATTGGATTTCTATGAAACTTTGTGGAGAGCTTCATTTCAAAGAGGAGATGCAGATAACGTCAGTGTTGCCCGATTTTACTATTAGATTCAGAGCTACCGCCCCTGATTGGTGAGGCAGTATACATACAGGGTAAAATTTGTTTCCGCGTTGTATCTTGGAAACCATTGACTAGGTTTCAATGTAATTTTGTTGACTGCCTCACTACATAGAGAAAATGCGCATATCGCCGGGGATATTCGATTCAACTTTTTAATTAAGAGTAACTTCCCCTGAACGGTGAAGGCATGTCGTCTGCCCGTTTCGTTTCCGCGCTGGATTTCAATGAAACTTTGTAGAAAGCTTCACCACAAAGAGGACATGCGTATTTCATAACTCGACGATATCTCACCGGCGTAATCGCACTACGTTAAATCGACCACTAATGTTGTATCATTGCTGGCATAGAAATAAAGCATTTTCACGTCGGCCGGGTTTTATATGACTACAAAATATATATTTGTCCTGATATCGCCGGCGCGTGGCGTCGCCGATTCTTATGTGACTTTAGCATAAACAATCGATATCAACCTTAATTCACTTGAATGATCCTTGGTCCTTAATCGAACTTTCGCTAACTCCCAGCGCTCCATTCATTCATACATTCTAACGACTCACTCACACCACCCAAAAACGCTCAAAAATGCCTAAAAGACTACATTTAGAATTAATATAGCTAGAAAACATTTCACAGACATACTTGAAGTTGCAAGTGCCTGATTGGTTCTTAAAGAAAAAGAAAGCTATTTATAACCCTTTTATGCGTACTTCATTAAAGGGAGGTAATAAACATCCAGAACAAAATTAGAAATATTGGGTTACCTCCCTTTTTAATTTCACTCAAAACTCACTCCTCTCACCCAGCAAAATTTAGTCGAAAATCATTCAAAGATCAATCACCTTGTCAATTTAACGAAGTTGAAACTTTGAAAATAATTTTCTCATAAACAATGCGATTATCAAGCTTTGGAGAATTATGATTGATATAAAACTAGACTTTCGTGCGTGGACGTCATGTTTTATAAAATGATAAAAAGTGGAAACCAACCCCATTTACTCCTGAATATAAGTACGGATGTCAACCAATTGGAATCGTTTACGGCGAACCTTTATCTTACTACGAAAGTTATATGTCAATCGGATGGAAAACTTGTCTTTTTTTCATGCAACTTTTTTCCTATCAATGGTAAATATCTTGAACACTTTCAAAACCATCTGAATGTACCATTTTGAAAATATTTCAATTTCTCATGAATTTTTTGTGTGTGTAAGGTTTTTTTTTCTAATTATGTTGAAAATGTTGAATGTAAATTGCTTCTCTTGTTTCATAAAAAAGTATTATCATTCTCTAATAATCATTCAAAATATATTCAGGTCTGTGAGGCGAATCAGGCTCTAAATCAGAAATTAAGCGCCTCAAGTCTGAACAGATGGTGTCGTATTAATTATTTGAAAAAAGGAATAGTTGGTAAATTAATTTTGAAGTAGAAAATCACTGAAAGGTAAGGGCTAGAGGTTATTCAACTTTTCTAGAATTTGAATACCTATATGAATTGATGCATAAGATTATTAAGTCTATATTTTAAAGAACAAATTAAGACTACTGAAAAATATATTTCGGACTTTTTTCGCATTTTTCGGACTGTATGCCTCACCGGCTTAAAGGCCGCATTTGTCTTTTTCACCACTTATAAAACTTAAAAAAGAAAAGTACCACATATGCCGCACTGCAGTATAAGCCGCGGCCCTATATCGACATTGTTGTTATTTTATTTTTATTGATTGCGTAACGGCAAATACGTCAAAGTAACAAAGACCTCCTATACTATCTAATGTTCAGTATACCGTACACTATTTTATTCTTCAACTTTGTTTCCTTATAAGTATGCAGTAAATGGGTATCATTAAGGGTGAAAAACACAAAACTTAGTTATCTTAGATGAAAGAAAGTTTTACTCAGTGTATTCAAGAGTAGTATATGTAGCGGTTTATATGCAAACAAACTGGTAAGAAAATAGATTAAATAATTCACAAAGATGGCAAACCTTCTTTAAAAAGTAATATTCGAATTAGTATCATTGCAAAAGTTTCATAAAATTTGAGCATTGACAAATGATTGCAAGATTAAAAGAATAACATGTTAGTATTTAAATATGAATGTTATTGGCACATTGACTTAAGAAATTATCTTAACTCGTTGTGTCTTTACAATAGTTACCAAACAGTTCTTATTTCTTGAATTGAATATATATCTAGAGTCTGATAATATTGTTATTTAAAAAAACCTCAAAAGATATTGCTGTTTCCATTGTAAATGGCTTCACATATTATGGTTGTGCCACTTGGTTATATCTCTGCCCGATACTATGGGCGTACATTCCGACGAAGATTGTCCCGTATAGATCAGCCCCGAATCGCACTCCATTCTGAGTGGTCAGAAGATAATACGTCAGTTCAAAGACCCTGATATAAATGATCGAGAAGGTATCTCCGGCCGGAATTGTTACCGACAACGTATCAATAATCAATGACGAAGGAATCGCTGCTCCATTTAAGCGTAATTGGGAGACAAATATATCCTGTATGGTTACTCTGACCTGATGTTCATCGAAGTTGTCTGGCACAAAGAATGCGTACCTATTTAGATAGCTGTCGGTATTCAAACATTGGACCATAGATCCGTCGCCTTGGCTGGCGGAATCTACGAATTGTGTAACGGCATGCTGTGCGACAAGTATGGGCTTATCGGATTGGAATACAACAGGGACTCCAAATTCCAAATATTCCTGGAATTTCTCGGCTCTATTCCGCGTTATTGTTGTCGGCGCCTGCCCACTTTTAGTGATTTGTATAGTAGTGTTATCTTGACTCGGGACCAGCTTGTATTCGAAAGCGACCCTCGGTAAAAATGGGGAGATGAAACAAACATTCGACCAATAAGGAACTCCTATTAACTGTACTGCGTGTAAATCCCTTGCTGCAAGGATACTAGTCTCGGAAAATGGTACTGTGGCAAAGAAACCACCGCTAATAACTGCGACATCTTTGTTGCAGATGATGACTGTACCGGTCTGATCGTTATCTTGTGAACGAGAAATAGAGTCGATAAGAAAGGTATAAACCTCAAATCGGTTGATTGACCTTGAAAACGCAGAGCCGCCGCCGTTCGGTGTGATAGTACACGTTGTTCCATTTTCTATCGCGATGATCGAATATTGCGGTGCCATTTGCGTTGTTATGATGATATACTCACTTGCAAGTTGGTCAGAGGGCCGATTAAGAAACGAATCCATTGCTAATTGGCCAGTCAATCCAGAAGTTGTCCTGTAACTCAGGGTGTGAACGTTAATTGGTTTGTCAGAGCTAATCTCAATCACTTTGTTCGTGATAGCGTCTGGGGTGTCTACCATAAAGTCGACAGAGAAATCTACTACAGCGAAATCGTTCACCACGATGTCTACGTTGGTGGACCCAAATAGTGACTGGAGGTTGACATTGGTAGATTCGGCGGCTGTGATGTAAATTTGGGTGAATTCATTCCCACCAGTCGTTTGTGTCGCTCGAGGGAAAACTGTGACGTAATTTGTACCTGCCAGGGCTGTTAATATATGTAAAAAATTTAATCTTAAGTTTCGACCAGTAATATTCATCCGTTCTGAATGTTTCAAATGTTGTTTTCATACCTGGATGAAAACAATTCTGAGTACCCAGCTTATCAAAAGATTTACGCACAAATTAGTCTCAAAACACTTTTGCTCATAATGATAAAAAATATTCTTAACTTGATAATATTAAATTTATACAATTGAAAATACGCTAACCGAATTCGTACATAAATGTGAATGTGTCTTCAGTCATAACTTCAGGAACTAAAAAATGAAGTTCAAACACGTCTTCATACCTTATATTTCAATATTGTGGAACAAAATTGTACAAAATCCTCCATATTGTTACCGATTTTTTTAAACTTCTTTATGGACAAGCCAAGAAAAAATACAATGTAGATCTATTCGAAGTCATTTCGTTGAAAAATAAAATGAAATTTTTTGCCAAATCGGAATACAAAAAATTGCATGACACAAATCTAATTGAATAAGCTAAATATAAATAAATTAAAAATAAATAAATATAATATAAAGTACTAAGATTGCTATAAATTATTTATCGATTACTTTATATGCAGCACTAATCTAGTGGTACTTCTTTGCCACCCTAGAATCACTTTTAATCAGACTGCCTAAATCTCTTTCCTGACCATTATATTTGGTAAAATATTGATCATGGAATGTCTTAAGACGATTTAAGATAAATTCAATTACGTTGATCTGCACAAAGAGGGGTTGTCCAACTGCCGTCTGCCTGACACGTGATCACTGGGGTGACGACGTCAAATCCATCGTCACAGATGACGTAAGCAAGATCGCCGAAGTAATCCGAAATAAATCCGGTAACGTTACCATTTTCCACGTCAGGAACTTCACCACATCCTAACACGGAAAACAGAATTAATTTAGGAAATGAAGAAATTATTTGTTGATTTCATTGGGGTATGAAACTAAAAACCTAACCACACTGTATGAATACACGAGGTGGATTCATACATTAGTGTGATTAAGTTTTTAGTTTCATACCTCAATGAAATCAACAAATATTATCCTCATCCCCTATAATTCAATTTCATGAATTGAAATGGTAAATATTTGTCATTTTAGAAACATATTTCTTACTTTTTGCGGAAGCTTACAAAACAGCTGTGTACTCCACTTGTTTTTATTGGGGAATAAAACCAACTTTTTAGCAAATCGGAATGCCAAAATTTTTATGGACACAACTTAAATTAAATAATTTTGTAATGAATTGTGTTCTATCTAATGCAAGAAAGTGTCGTCTTGTCTACGAGTTATGTTTTCCTTCTATATTGCTAGCAAAATATATAGAGGATAATCGTTTGTTTCAGTGTAAGATCGATTTATATTTCATTGAGCGAACAACAAAAGCTATATTTTCAAGAGAAAATATAGCTTTTGTTGTTCACGAAATGAAATATTAATCGATCTTACACGAAAAACAAACGATTATTCTATTTCTTTAATGCAAAAATGAGACAAAATGGGAAATTTCTAGGACAAATTTTCGTAAAGCGCGTCATTTTGCGCGTGATTGCTATGCGACGTTCATTGTGACGTCACTTATTTCGCCCCGCATAGATGACGTCAGATAGGATGAAATGCACAAAAGCAGGGTATAAGTTTTTGATAATCTCACTGCTTTTGCGGTGAGATTATCAAGTCATAATCTACCGTTATTTCTCGATAAACCACCGAAAAGCATTAAAGAAAATGAAGTATCAATTAATTTCGTCATTGTATAAGTCAAAGCAGATCTTAAATATGGTAATTGCCTCATTTACGACATTTCAGCACTGCTACGAAAATGACATAAAAATCGGAATTTTTTTATTGAACCTTTATCTCCATCGGGAACCCTCGACGATTCTACGGAATAGACCTCGGGTATAATACGGGCGCAATTATGACACACGTGGGTTACATGACGTCACTAACATTTACGATCCCGCTAAGGATGACGTTGCATATAACAAAATCAACGTAAGAATGAAAGAGGGCATATCATATTTTGATAACAATACGCGTTTTACTGCGTTTTGTCATCGAATCATGATATGCCATAAAGATCTACACGGACGATTGGATATAATTAACAAAATGTGATTTTCTTCAAGCGTATTAAACAACCGAAGTACCACCAGAAGCCGAATTGCCAAAATTAATCAAAGCACTGAAAGTACTGATGGTGAACGAATCTGTTGGCATTCTAAAGTGATATATTGAATTCGTTGAGAAAAGAGAAATTAGAAATGTAAAAAATAATCAAGGGAAAGTGTCTCGTCAAAATTCTAAATTCAAAGAAAGAGAAAGAGAGTAAAAGAAAGGTAGAGAGAGTGACAGACATACACAGACCGATAGAAAGAGAGCGATAAGCCTAGAGAAAAGAAAACAGGCAACTATAGTGTCTAGACTAATGATTCTTTTCTTAACTCAAAAAATAGCTGTCAGAAAGGTAATTCAATTTCCACATGCGGAACCCATATTTTAGCAGATTAAACAGCAGTCTTTCTGCATTTTGACTTTTAAACGGTATCCGCTGTGGCTCTGGTACGACCCATCCTCCGAATTGAAAGACCGCTGTTTCGTAATTGTAATTCAAGGTTTTGGTTACTTTCGGTAATATTCAGTCTTGTGAAAGAATAATTATCCGATGCCATTGCGAAAAAAAGATTTAAAAAAAAAATAATAATCGATAAAATCTATGTAGGAAGGTATTTTTTACAGCTAATGAATTGTCCAAATATAGTCGTTGTTTAAATTCTATTGCTCCTACCAAACGGCGGATAATCGTAAACCTAAGAGGGTAGAAGATGGCAGCTACGTACAGATGTATGCTAATTATAGTTCTGGTGCGAGAAATGCCAATTGCCATGTTAAGGTAAAGGTGCTCTAGTCCACAGGCGATTGATTCACAATCCAAATATCGTTTTTTGTAATATTTTACATACTTCCGGTAAAACAAATAGATGAATGATTGAGGAAATTCTAGAGCCATCCGAGGGATCGAAGCGCTACCTTACAGTTGTAGTTACGATGTCAAGTACTTTGAAAAAAAAATGTTGGGATATTTGTTCATTTGATTCTTTTATTTATTTATCTATTTACGACATTCATATATTAACAGTAAATCGTACCGAGATTGCTATATCCCCTGTTTTCCGGCCTTGTTTGAACAAAAAAAAAGGGAATGGGATTTGGGTAATATGATACAAAAATACCCGTAATCGAAGATATTTACATTACACAAGTATGCAACAACAAACTTTAAGATAAAAACGGGATTTAAGCTGAAGAGGTGTAAATTTGGTAGTTGAGAACATAAGTTGTCTGGCAATTGGTTAAATTTTACCTCATATCAAGGTTGGTCACGGTCAAGTGGTGCGTGTTTATGTTTCAATGAGAATTTGGACTAAATATACCGCATTCACCTTTTAGACGCGCCCTCCCTAATAAACGCGCTCCCCCATAAATACGATTCCCAGGCCCTTGACTATACGATCAACAAGATCCAACCGTCCGATGTCCGTGGTGAAAAATCCGGTCTCGAATTTAATTTCAATATCTGCTACTCCACGACGTAATGTTCAATAGATTGTGGGTTAAATATCTTAAATTCCTATCAGGATAAGGCTGGTTGCGTCATTAAAAGATCGTTCAACATCTGAAAAACTAGCGCGTCCTAAATCGCGCAGTCTTCCGGAAGCGCGAAAGGTTAAAATTTAACACAAAATTAAAACCATTTCTCGTTATTCTTCATAAGTCACATGCGAACAAAATCCCCTTTCGTTGTTACGAAAATATTTCTGAAATCATTTCACCTTCTGCAAATATACAAAATATCCGAGTCAAATGATTAAATCCTAGTCACAATTCATACGAAACACTTTCATTTCATGTACCGGGTGCATTTACACATCACGAAATTTAAGGATTTAATACCGGATTATTTATTTCATACGTGATTGGTAATGATTAATTAGACCGCTTTGTCCATCGGTAGCGGAACATTGAATATTGCATCGTCTGGAAATTCCTATCTTGTACAAATAATATCAATAATAATAATCTCAGCTTCTGCTAACACAATCACTTGCTTTTGAAAGCTGCAATTAATGGTCGAGGGTGACCGTATTTCGATAGAGGACTTTAAATGACAGAATTACAATTCATTAGCTAACTTTTTTTTTTATTTTTTAAATATATAGCCTTAATAGATAAATAGAAAAGCGTATTGGGTAGCGTACGTATTTCAATCGATAATTACGAACATGTTAACAGTTTGCTTCTCTTAGGTACCAAAATACGTATTTTATTTTTAATTAAGTAAAAGAGTCTGAAATAATAGCGCCCCCACGACGTTTTGCATCGCGCTCGGGCGCGTTTAATAGGAGAAATACGGCAGGAACATTCCATTCGTTTGTAAACTTGACCTTTAGTAACTTATAAGCAAAGACTTCATTCATAAGAAGGCAGGTAAAATCGTAGTAGGTCATCACGTGTGGTATGGCCAATCAGGGGTGTGTAGAAGTTCAAGAGTTCACGACCTCAATAAACACACATTTCCGGCAAATTACTACAAGTTGCAATAGCGAAGGTTTAAATAAAAACATAGTATCTATCTTTACAGTGTACAGACACAAACTTTGTTTTTGCTCTCAAGTCTCGACAATCTTACGCCGATCAAAAATTCGCTCGTGTAGACATTCCAAGATAATTTTGTGTTTTCAAAGGGTAATTTTCATTATCTTCACTTGATAAAGAATGCTAGTATCATGCATTTAACGAAATAAACAGTGATTTTGTAGAGAGAAGTCTTTAGAGATACTAAATTGAATCTAAAGAGGTACTGCTTTATTTAAAACCTATTAAGATCCTACAGGATTTTCCATACACAGTATATAACACTGGTGAACGAAAATTTCGTTCACCAAAAATGGCCCACAACTACTACACTTTTTAGTGTAGCGTAAATGCCCGAGGTACTTTCCAGCTTATGGAAAAGTCCGAGTGAAAATCCGAATGCCTTTATGCGTGTGATATAGCAATGTATTTCGAGTCTTCCCGACATAAAGCCGATTTCTACATTTTAAACTAATTATGGGTGGACTGCTTTAAGATGTTATGATTTCCAACTCACTTATATTTCGTCTCTGGCATACACACTCCCTCTCAACCCCATCCGTCGGAGTGCTCAAATATGCAACCTGAAACAAATCCGGTAGATAATCTATTATCAAAGAACACATGCCCTAAATGACGTAAAGTTCTACATGTATGTGTTTTTTTCTTAACCAGCCCTGCGCACAGGATGTGAAAACACATGAAGCCTTTTTTTTAAATGGTACCCTGCTTTGCACGTGTATACACGTTCAAAGCGGGGTATGATTTGGAAATTGTTTCGGGAATGTTCTTAATCTGAACGTATGCCAGATACTACAAAAATTACCGATTTTAAAGTAATCCAATCCAGGCTATAGACATTTATTTAAAGTACTGCAAGTCATAGTAGAACACATAATAGGGAAAAAAGAATGTCTTTATTACCTTCAATGCATAATATTTCCGGTTTTGTGAGAAAATTGTAATATTTTGTGTTATTATAGGACAACTAGCAGGGCGTTGCTTAGCCGTGCCGTTATTTGGCGAGTTTTGTTTTCAATACTTTGGGTTCTTTCAAAAGTTATTCCGCAAATATCGTTAACATGTGCAAATAACTGTGACCTAATACCAAAAGGATGTACGTGATCAGGGGACGTGAAGACATTAGATCGTAACCAAAGCCTCTTTACTTCCGAGATCGCACAATTCCATTGGTTTTTACTTTTCAATCTGCAACCTCGAAGAAAACATTTTTGCAACAGCCATGTTTGTTTATCAGCTTTCGGCCAATCAGATAGCATGTTACAACTCAGCTTCATGGACAGGCTACCTGATTGGTTCAAAGCCGACAAACAAATGACCAATACAGAAATGCTTTCTTGCAAGTAACAAATTGAATAGAGTAAAAACGAGTTGAAGTGTTGGTGATACTGAATAGAATTAGGTGGTGAGTGACAGGAAAAATGTTTTTTTTATGGAATGCAATCAGTGATTCAACTAGTACATCACAATTTATATGGAATTAGATGTGTAAAGTAGAATTACGCGATCTCGGCCGACTAAATTTTCTGCATAAAAGTGGGTAGTTGGGGACCTTGTCTAAATAATATATTGTGATAAAAAAATTATATACTGTAATCATTTTTTGGTAAATATTTGGTAATACTACCCCCTCCGTGTTGGCTAGCTGTGGTTCTAGAGGTAGTATTTTTGTTGAAATGTCTCGAATCTTGATAATAATTGTTAAAGTGATATGTGTTCGAAACTAGGTCAAATCGGGTCAAAAGATAAGTCACACCACCAAATCTTTCATTGCACTCTAGAGGCCAAATTTTTAACCCAACTGTCTTGAAACTTGGTCATAATGATGATCTACATGATATCTTGGATAAATTCGAAAGTGGCCCAATAGCAGTCAAAAACTAGGTCATAAAATTAGTATTCAGAAGATCTTTTTATGCAGACATTCTGGCTTGCACAAAATATAGAAACGTAAAAGCACAAATAAGGTTGTCATCTCATGTTTTGTAACTAGAGACCGGAATACATAAAAAGTCGATAGGAATGGGCGCATCTGCATTCTCTGTTCTACAAATAAAATAGAAGATGACTCGCACTTTGTTTTAATATTTGCGACAAAATCTCATTCCAAAACATTTCATTAATAGACCAAATATGTTAAAATATGTATATCTTTTGAATTCGGAAAATTGATCTACTTTGTGTAATTGGCATATTTTGTATCAATTAAATTCGATCCTAAACTAAATTTACTAAATTATCTAAAGGTCTCAACGATGTTATAGCTTAATTGAAAAAAAAAAAAGAAAAAAAAAAAATGTTTTCAATGTATTAGTTATCAACTGCCATTTCAATATGTTTGTTAATTCGTATATTTATATCAATGATGAGCTATGTATGCTTAAATTTGAATAAAGTTCTGTTCTGTTCTGTTCTGTTCTGTCATTAGACAAAGCAAAACATTTGTAGGATATCTTATCATATATCAAAAACCTTTGAAATGATTTGGTATCGATGTTTAAAATTTGAATTACATCAACTAGGTATCAATAGTTTTCAAACTATCGTTCTTATCACACGCAATCAGTTATGAGGACAAAATCAAGGTCAATGTCAATCTAGATGAATGCCTGGGTTCCCTAAGGTTCTGTGCTCTGTCCACTGTATTTCTTAGTATATGTTAATGACATGTCCGAAAATGTTCATGCCCATTTGCAGATGACACTTCCTTAGCATGTTCTGAAACTCATATTCAAGACATTGAAGGCATATTTAATCATGTGGCATTCTCAGTCATGATTTGCTTATGAGTTATCGACGGGCTGTTTAGTGGTTTGTTACATTTAATCCAACAAACAAGAGTGCCGTTGACACAAGATACGCGGCCAAAAGGATTATCATTTAAATGAAAGCCCCCTTTACTGTAATGGTACATTATAAGATTTAAAGGAGAAATTATGCCCCTGTTGAAATTGTGAACAATAACCTTTAAAAGTATAAACCAAATCAAACCTTAAATGGAGAGTTGTTTGCTTTCATCTCAAATGTACACTTTGTATTAAAAAAAATAACAATAAGACCGTTTTTCCATGACGGAGGAGTTGCGTTCACAAGACTTTTTACAAGAAAGTCCCTTGTTCCATGATGCGGCCTAAATTCACAAACCCGCGACAATATGCGTTAGGTCAAGTGACTAGGATCATTTTGTGAAAGCTTTATCCAAATCAGTCCATAAATGGAGGAGGAGTTGAGATTTCACTTGTTTTTTACAAGATGGCTCCTATTTCCATGACGCGACTGAATTTCAACAAATCGCGACAATATGCACTAGGTCAAGCGACTCAAAATATTTTGTGAAAGTTTCATCCAAATCGGTCTCTAAATGGAGGAGGAGTTGCGTTCACAAGAATTTTTACATGAAGGTCCCCTCTTCAATGGCGCTGCTTAATTTGACCAAACCGCGACAATATGCGCTAGGCCAGGTGAAAGGGACACACATATAAACAATAATTTTCAGGCAATGAAGCCTTTATTGACCTGATATCCCTGTAAGATAACATAACATGATATCAGGCAATCTATTTTTTCGAAACAGTTTGCATACGCTTTTATCTGAATTCCTTTTATTTTTTTAGGGTTTATTACGATTAAGCGCTAAAAATGATTTTATGATTCGTAGAATAATATTTAAGTGTCTTGAAATATTAAAATCATCTGATAGATAGGCTGCGAGAAAGTATAATGACTCAACAAATCCTCATCATGATGAATTCTCCCAACCTCGACCAGATAACATTGATATTTTAAGACACCAACAAGTAATTCTTTATCTTATAACTATACAAATATCCGTGTGATAACATCCCATATTACATTTTCATGGTGTCACATGGATATTTTTAGAACAATGATATAACGCGGTTATTTTTAGAATCTTGCATTTCTGTTAGAAACATCTACGGAAACAAGGCAAATAGAGGTTATAAGATAAATATACTACGTACTTAGTGTATTGGATGAAAAAATATCTCCCTCGGTTGTGGGAATGAGAGGTCGTATTTCAAAGATTCTTTCACAGGAGGGTAAATTGATTTTTCTAGATTCAGAAAGTTAGTAAAGTGTGAAATTTTTCGACGCTAGTCAGTCTGCGCAATCCGCGCAGTCTGAAAAGGATAGACATATATTCATTTTTTCCTAGATTGCTCTTGTCACATGTTTTCTTGGATAGTTATCCATTTATTATTCTTTCTGTTTTTCTACAAATTGTCATCTTATTTGTTTCTCTGTAACATGAACAATACTTTCTTCTACCATCCTAAATGAAATTGAATATGTAAAAAACGGTCTCTAATTCATTTGAGGACTGGAAATGTGTATGTTAATTTGGGGTATGGCCAAAATCTAAGTTGTGAGAACTTGTAGCCAAATCCCCTTTTCTTTTTCTTTTTTTTTTTTTTTGTATTTACATTTGTCACGTCATGTAAATGTATTTGGTTATAGATCGTTAAAAATATATGTTTCAACTAATTTCTCTTTTCGCAAGCTAATTAAATGGTGGCATACTATTTCATTTCATTGCAAAATGAATGAAGATTTTTAGTCAATCATAATGCAGGAATCTTAAAAGATACAACAAATAAATTGTATCTCTTTGTAACTCAAGTTGTCTAACTCAGATACTACAAAACAAAGAGTTTTAGAATATTCTAATTTTAAATAATTTTCAGACGTTCATTTAGTAATAAATAAAATTGCAAATAAGCTGCAAAGTAGGTATTGATGAAACCATTGAGAAAAAGGGAGAAATTGATTGAAACAAGCCAGTTCTCCTTTTTCTCAATGTTTTCCCACATAATTTATTTCAGTGTATAGAAAATCGGTTTGTGGGAAAGTTACAGAAAAACAGTTACAAAGCATCGAATTCTTTTTTGGGAGAAATGACATTTTTAAAGGATTATTTTTTGCATTTATGAGAAGTATAGCTTATATATATTTATAGTTTATATTATTTAATTGTAAAGGGTTACATTTATACATTCACGTTATTGAGGGTTTGAACATTTGAAGAGCCCCGAAGAATGAAGGAAACGTTCGGGGATGTCGGAAGAGTTTTCGACTCTGCTAATGTTAACGCCCGAAAACACATTTTATGCATAAAAACAAAGACTGAGGTATCTATTCAATCGAATATCGCTAAATAATTCCTAAAGACGCTTTAAAACCAGATCGAAACCCACAAATATGCCGAAAAAAATGCAATTTGCACTGTGTCGCCACTTTTGTTTGGAAACAACAACGTTGTTTGGTAAATTAATAAAGTTAATATTTTTTAATGCATTCTACCTATGAATTTGGATACTCGGCACTACCTTTATCGTATTTTAAACAGAATGCACGAAATGCATACTTACCGATTAAAGCAAAATTGCAGAAAAAGATTAAATTCATTAAAATTGATCAGGTGTATAGGTCACGTATAGATCGAGTATATTTCAGTTTCAGAAGCTGGGCGTTAACGGCACGTGAATTTAATAATAAATCTACGTTTTCTCCAGTTAACGCCCTGGTTTTGTCCGTTAACGTATGCCTGTATAACATCCCTTAAACGACTATTTTTTCTGCAATAATGATCGCTAAAACAAGGATTAAAAATGTGAATGATGATAATAATTATAGAAATGAAATAATAAAATAAACCACTACACGACTAGAAAAAAATAAAAAATACCAGTAAAACAGCGAATAGAGCCATGATCTTTTACATCGAGTACCACAGATAAAATGACCACGAAACACTCAATTAAGCTAGAAACATGTGTTGTCAATAACTCTATTAAAATGCGTATCATCTGTGCTTTGTTTTTCGAATTCCTATTTTTAATTGTGAAGTATAGTAAAAATAAAAGTTAAATAAGCCACATTAATGGGAGTACCGCCTATCTTAGAAAACCTGACAAAATCCCTAGAAATAAGAATAATTTGCGTGGAAAGCGGGGTATAATTTGCAAACAGTATGCACCGTTTTTGTAATCCTGAACGCAGCGCCGGTGAAAGATTTTTGAATAACATTGAATGAGTAAGACGTGCGAGTTTTGAATGAAATTCATGTGAACGAAATTTGCAATATTTAATACCCCCTCATTAATAAAGTCCTACGTACCTTTCTAAAACAATGAAAGTGTTTTAGTTGACCATTTAGACGGATACACATTCTCACCAACCAATGATTAAATTCTAGAAGTTTCTATCAGATTTCGTGCATTCTAATTGGCTGAAAAGTTGTTTTTATTTCGCAATGAAAAACATCTTCATTACGCAGCTTTGCTGTAAGCCTCCGCTAAAAGTGATGCCATAATAACACTGCTTCATCGTTGAGAAATCTTTACATTTTTTGCTTCATGGTATTAAATTATAAGGTACGAAGAGAAAATTTCTTGATATCATGGAGGTTTGACTCTAGAAATCTAATCACACTCATGTATGAATCCGCTTCGCGTTTTCATACAGTGTGATTAGGTTTTTCGTTTCATAAAGCGCGGTTTTATTGACCCGAATCTGACCCCTGCTATTAAGATGAATAAAAATATGATTATTCCTACCCGGCCATGCACGTGCAGTCATAGGAATGAATAACAAACGGTATTAAAATAATGCTCAATTTGTTGATTTATAAAATGTGTCGGTAAAAGTTATTAAAGATTTTCTTCCACAGATGTCAAATTCGGGTCGAATAAACCACGGTAAACCTCTATAATACCGACAAATACTCTCTTCTTCCTTAAAAAAAAAAAAAATGGAATGATTTGATAATTTAGAATAAAGTTTTGTGCGTTTTGGATCGATTTTCGAGCGCCTTGAACAATTTTCGAGCATTTTGACTGATCGTTGTGAGAGTTTTGTAATAAAAATGCGTAGCATGGAGCGCTTAGGGTGTGATTTAGAATGATTTGCTTAGGCGTGAGTTCTAATTCCACGATTTTCGAACTGTACAGGTGTGAGGATAGAAGTAGAGTTATATATATATATATATACGATCTGTCCCGCAGGAACGCGTGCCTAAATGACAATAAAATTGAAAATAAACTTAAAACCCCATTCTTGATAACAAAAAGAAAACAACAACAATAATTGTGATTCGTAAAACAAGAAAAATAATTTGTTTCCCAAAAAGAAATAATTGCTTTGAAATGTTTGTATTCTCATATTCCAACAAACCGACTTTTTATACACTAACAAAAATTGAGAGAGAGAACATTGAGAAAAAAAGGAGAAATTTCTTGTTTCAAGCAATTTCTCCCCTTTTCTCAATGTTTTCTTTAATATTTTGCAGTGTTTTTTTCCCCTTTTTTCTCAATTTCAACGCTCATTGAATTAAAGTCTACATTATTTTTTAATTCATATAAGTCTAAACTTGTTTGTACCATGGTATCTGGATTAGACCATAGGTGGTGGTATCAAATCATTTTTAGAAAAATTACATATTTGCTAAATATAGACGAGGTTTCTTTAATTGAAAATGCTCGAGGGCATCACTGAGGTGTCCATTGGACTCCGGAGATGTCAGGGAAAATAATAAATTAAAGTAAAATACATGCAGGAAATGTTAAACCATAGTAAGACATGCTACTAAACTGATTTTCTGTTAAATCAAGCCATTTATTTTGATCTTATGGAGTTTTAAATTGTTTCCAACCTATTTAATCAGAAGCGCTATTGTCAACTTTCTCTGATACCCTCCATATTGTTTTGTTGTTAAACTGGGTCAGACCAATTGGTTTGAGCTGATATGATTGGTTGATTGGCCAAATGATGTAGTAGGGTGTGTGTGTTTCTTATAGCCAATGAAATAGTTTGAAACTGAGAAATATCATTTGAAATGCTTCTAAACAAAGACAAATTGTCACATCAGTGATGTCCTTGCAAATTGAGGGTGTATTTTCCCTATTTATTCTGTAAGTATAAGGTCAATTTTGACAAAATTTGGCATACATAAAGAAATTTACATTGGCTTACAAAGATACATTTTAATTTTTTTCAATTGTGCAAGAAAAAAAATCTTGGTTATATTGATTTGAAAGTTGACCTGGAATTTTTGAAAGACACCTTGTAATTATTTAATAATTATTATTTTAATACTCTCTTTGATACTGCCACCTGTGACTCCATTTAGGCAGGTTTTTTTTTCATGGAAAACTTATCAAATACAAAAATGATTAATAGAGCAATAAATGGGTAGGTTATTTTGGTGTTCAGACGAACAGATTTTATTAGATTCATTATGACCTTGATATGCCTACATGGACAAACGAAACGTTGTTGGTATCGTCAAGACGATGCAAATGAGCTATAGGGTTTCATCTAGAATAAATGTTGTTCAGTCCGTCCCCCTCCCATCTGTAACTTTGAAATAGTTAACAGATCGCTGCTTTCAAAAAATCGACCAAGAAATGAAAAGACTTTTTAAATAATGGATAGTATTGACCTCTATCATTTCCGCCATTTTGTTTGAAATACTTTCGTCGATATACGACTTAAACTACAGCTTAGACAAGCAGCTGGAGGCTAGGGGAGAATGTGATATGAGTGCTGGTGTGGGAAAGTAAGTACTCCAGCCGCCGTGATAAAACTGAAAGACTGTTGAAAGAGGCGTTAAACCCTACACAAACAAAATCCATTATGAATCAACTCAGGCCTTACAAAAACAGAATTGCCTTAAGGTTCATGTAAAGTGTTTGAGACCCAATTATAAAGGCACTTAATTAGCCGAGAAAAAGCAGTATGTCCAGGTATATAATATATCAAAATGAAGGTATTCATGAGCACAAGCAATTAAGCAACATAAGACAGCCATAGCTATAGCGGTATAGCCAAAACATTGTGGAAAGGGTCAATTTGTTCAGAACAAGCAACTGCACGACGGTTGGATAAAACTGCCCTATATTTTAACAAAGTACAGTCTAAAGTACTATCCAGGTAGCACTACAAACGTTGATATAAAAACTCAGTCTCAAAAGGCTCTTTTGAAACAATCAACTTTTATTTATTTTGTCAACATACTTGTCAAACCGGTTTGGTCTGTTTTCAAAGTAGATGTTAGGTATGGTGCAACATCGTACCATAATATTGTGAATTATTTTCTGCGATTTGTTTCAAATTATAGTTTTTTTATTCAATGATCTGTAATAAAATACTATATATTCATCATTCTGTGAAATAGAAAATGATATATTGCTAAACAACCTTACAGGTATATAAACTATTTATGTCCATTTATGTTGTGATAACACACCATACCTTACACAAAACTACACGTTTACAAAATTAGAATGACATATGTCTTTATAAAATAATTCAAAATTAAATGCTTGCATAACTTCGTTTTGGGCCCGATTTTCATACCAACGATTGTAGTACTACCCGGATAGTACTTTACACTGTACTTTGTTAAAATATGAGCCATTTTTTACAACAGTCATGCAGTTGCTTGTTCTCTACAAAATGACCCTTTTCCACAATGTTTTGGCTATACCGCTATAGCTATGATAGTCTTATGTTGCTCAACTGCTTGTGCTCATAAATAGCTTCATTTTGGTATATAGTATACCTGGACATACTGCTTTTTCTTGGCAAATGAAGTGCCCTTAAAATTTGGTCTCAAACACTTTACATGAACCTTAAGAAAACGATTACGAAGCGATACCCTGTATATCCTAGTCAAGCTTATCTTGTGTTCGTTGTAACAACATTTGAAATCACATAAGCTTTTTTGGCGTGTAATCCGTATATCAATATTAATTACACGGACGTGTTGAAAAAAATATGCTTTACATTCCTTGACATTTATAAGACTTCACGTCGCGTTTTCAAGTTTTTAAAATTCAGACTTTGGAAAAAAGTCATTGTAGGAATATAAAAAAAATGCAATTAACTCGTTGTAAAGATAAGGATAGTCGCCCTAGTCGAAATGTGCTTTCTTCCAGCCAACGTGTGTGTGTATTTCCGTTTATTTATCGTCGCTACCGTAGCACATGCCCATATGAGCGACGCCCCCAGAAGACGGTTAGTTGTAACGGGTGACAGAACATGGATACATGATGAAATTATTACTGAGATCCGCCATGGTTCTTTAACGTGCTCTGTGTAAAGCACCATCTCACGGGGCCTCGGTTTAACGTCTCATCCGAAAGACAATTAGCTTTTGGTAGTGTGCCAGCCCGGGAATTGAACCCAAGCCGTCGAATTTCATTAGTTTGGAAGTCCGGTGCTCTACCAACTTAGCAAATCGGACTGACAATCGACCAACGTAAATTATGAGACGTTTATATTGATCCTTTGAAGGTAGGATTGAGAATTATCTTACATTATTTGGATCATTATTCTGAACTGTCCAATGTTAGGGTTTTTTCCCGCAGTGCGTACTGTTTAACGACTTCCCAACCCGTTGCCGCCCCGAACCGTTTGTAATTGTTATCATATGAACAGATCTATGCTAGTTTGAAGCGAAGCTTTAGCTAGAAGTAAATATTTTTTATGTTTTCACCTTCAGCTCGAGTATGTCAAACTATAGGCAAAGTTACATATAATCAGAGTTAACTAGAAAATTTCTGAAATCCTTACAAAAGCTCGGACTATTATCTCGGAAGACACCATTTTTGTTTCGAGAGAGGGCCATAAAGATCACTACGTGCGCTTCAATTTTAAATCTTTCTTGCGGATTTTTCTTATTTTCAAAATTTAATAACATTCTTACGTCCTTGTTAATAATTGCATGATGAATTGACTAACATGTTAGTGTCTTAAATATCAGTGAAATTATGATATTATATCAGTGATATTATGCCTCCTCCCCTTAACCTCGACCAGATATTATTGATATTTTAAGACATTTACATATTATTCTCTAAATGGCCAGTCCAGGCGAGGCACGCAGTAATTTGAAGTATTCAAATATCTAAATTATGGTGTCGATATGCTCAGCTGGTTGATTACTACGTTTTGTGAATCAGGAAAGGTCATGACGTTTCTTCCAGGACCCGGAGGACGGATTTGATAATACTGCATACATATTTTCCCTTTTAGGCCTCGAAGGGATTGTTACAGTTAGGGTCATAAATTTTAGTTGGTCTAGTAAAAATTCAGTTACATGACCGGCAGTCAAGTTAAGGATCTCGTCTGTTCTGACCCTGTGTTTTTTCTCACATTTCGAGTCATTAATGATAGGACGTAATTTTGTTAGCTCAGTCGCTGGCAAAACGACAATAGCGTACTAGTGGTTGATCCACTTCGGTGGTATGGGTGCAAATTTTTCTCTATCAAAATAAGGGCCAACTTATTACTGGTCCGCTTACGGGTCGGGTGTAAACTGGTCTCACTATTAGATATCAGAAAATCCTTTTCTGAGCTATTTTATTACTAGTAATCGATATTTGGACCGCTGTTTGAGAGATATAACTGGCAACAAAACCCGCCCAGAGTCAATAATAAGTTGGCCCTTAGACTACAAATTTAACATATTATTATGAAGACAAGCTTCCTTTAGACCTTGAATATTGTTTTAATACATTTAAATAAGAGTACCCGTGATAGAGGCGTTTAATTAATAAGCTTAAATGTGTCTTTTAATTATCTTATTTTCAAACTCGCATTATCAAAAGATTATATCAAATGGAAAATGGTTCTAGCATGGTACAATTCATACTTTATACGAGCAAATGAACTGTTACCTCGAGTAAGGTTGTTTGACAAAGTCGGTGTCATCTGCCATGGACAAAGGTCTGGAACAAAATATCTGAGGGAATTTCTGTTTGACAAACACATTTTACTATGGCACAAAACTCTACTTTTTATTTAGATTATAGAAAAGTTTTAGATTTATTAGCAACACAAAAGGGTGATGTTGATTCCAACGGACATTGGAGGTACTTTTAGCACATTCATGGTGTTTTTTACGTTGCTACTTAGCAAAAGTGTTGTTTTTTATGCAGGAGTCAAAAGATAATTGTCATGACTACAATTAATAGTTCGCTTGTTTCAGTCGAAACATTGATTTACCAAAACATTCAGTAATGAGAAGTATGTTTACCCCCGTCATTGTCCGCCATTTTGTTTCAAGTATTTTCGTAAATCGGCGATTCACACGTCGTTACTAGTTACGACTCTAGAGCGGCAAGTCATTGATTTTTTTGTCTTTTTTTCATGTTTTAGAGAACATATTTAAAGGAGTAAAAGAAATTTAGTATTTGATGGATGTTCCCTATCAAGAGACAAGCGATTCACCAAATAACAAGATAATAAAATAACAAGATAACAATTTATCGTTTAAACCACCGATATTGTCTTGTCTTAAAACATAAGGTTAACTCAAACATGTACTTTCATAATTTCAGTGAAGGGATCCGGTTCAATTTCTAACATTTGCTTTTTAATTCTACCCGATTTACCCATGGTAATGGCCTCAGAGACTACGTCAGAGCTCAGTTTTGTATTTTGTAAACTGAGCTCTGACGTAACGTTGGTTTACAAGGTAAATTGTAAATTTTCTTAGTGCGCTATTTAGACCTGTTTTATCTATTTCGAACAAATGCCACGAAAATCTAACGGTAAAAAGTTGATATCACGGCTCACCGCGCAAAATCTACCTATACCGATATCGTTGGATACGGCAATTACGAAAACACTTGAAACAACGGGACAGAAAATGGTGGAGGTTCTAAGTCATTCTATTGTTAAAGAGTGATTGGTTGGTAAATGTTCTTTTTGTGCCAGTTAATTGTATCTCTGACCAATGCTGTGAACGTACATGCCGACTTGGCGGGTTCCGTAAAGATCGGCACCGAATCTCACTCCATTTACGGTTGTCACAACATATCCAGTCAGCTCCAAAACTTTAACATACAGGATCTTATATGTATCACCGCCGGGAACCGTTACGGACAAGGTACCATTCAAGATATCCGATGAAATTGGGTTTCCATTCAAGCGTAGCTGGGACTCAAATGTATCCTCTATGGTTAATCTGACTCTATGCACCTGGAAATTATCTGGAACGAAGAATGCGTATCTATTCTGATAGCTATCGGTGTTCAAACATTGAACCATGGCCCCGTCGCCGATTTGTTCATTGTCAACACCGGATGACACGCCAAACTGTGCCACAAGAATTGGCTTGTCGGATTGAAAAACAACCGGAACCCCAAATCTCAGGAACTCAAAATATCTCTCTCCTCTGTTCACCTTTATTGTATTTGTCCCATTTCCTTCCTTTGTTATATTAACCGTGGTGTTATCTTGGCTTGCGATTAACTTAAACTCAAACGGGTCCCTCGGTAAAAACGGTGAGATGAAACAGACATTCGACCAATACTCGACTCCAATTAGTTGAACCGCATACAAATCTCGAGTGCTGTCATCAGTAAATGGCGTCGTAGCAAAGAAGCTTCCGCAGAATACTGAGGCGGGTCTGTCGCAGAAAATCTCAGTCCCAGTAAGGTCATTGTCATCGTTACGAGAAATAGAATCGATAAAAAATGTGTAAACCTCTAATCGGTTAATGGTTACGGTGGACACAGAGTTGTCGTTCTTTGTGATAGTACAATTAGTTCCGTTCTCGTTTGACGCAATTGAATATTGCGGCGCCATCTGGGTAGTTATGAGAATATATTCTTTCGAATTCCTGTCAGTCGGACGGACAAGATACGAGTCTTGAGCTAACTGACCGGTGACCCGATAACTCAGTAAATGGACGTTGATTGGCTTGTCAGAGGTGATCTCGAAAACCTTTTTGTTGATCACATTTGATTCGTCCAGCATAAATGTGTGGGAAAACTCCACAACTTTGAAATCGTTTACTACAACGCTTTGATTAACGTTAGTAAATGGAGAGACGATTCTGACGTTGGTAGTTTCGGCAGCAGTAATATATATGTTGCAAAATTCATTTCCACCGGTAGTTTGAGTCGCTCTCGGACAAACTGCAAGGTACGAGGTACCGGCAAGGGCTGAAGTGAAAAAATGAAAATAACAGGAAAGTAAAACTTGTTTTCAGCGGCTTCTTTAGGGACCACCTAATAGCGGTCGTTCAAGAGATCGATCCCTCAGTACAGATTTGTTTTGTTTAACTAATGAAAAAATAATTTTCATGAAAAAATGTATATTTTGAGAAGTTCTCAATTTTCATTTACTGTAACAAACACACACTTCGAGGTACCTGCAAGGGCTGAAGTAAAAAAAAAAAAAAAAAAAAAAAAAAAAAAAAAAAAAAGAGAGAGAAAAAAACCCCATAGTACAGGTTTGCTTTGTTTATAAATAATAAACATTTATTAATTTTCATTAAAAATTTATATTTTTGAGAATTTCTCAATTATCATTTACTGTAAATACTCATTAAAGTCGTCTCAATTAGACGATTCTATTGATGTTTAGCAACATAAGATTAGTTTACTATAATAGTTAGACCAATACTTTCTCCCTTGTAAGATATTTTAATTTTAAAGTAATCGGGCTTTTTAAAACGGTCGCTTGAAAAAAATGGTCGCTTAAGCAAGATTGGTTGTATCTGAAAGTATTCATAATTTTTTTTAATATACTGATAAGAACATTTATGGTTTGGGTTTAAACCTATATATTTTACATTGATTGGAAAACATGTACTTTCGACAGTACTTAGATTGATCTATCTCGAATCTGCTTCCAGGATGACCGCTAATGAAGGAACCGGGATCGTTAGTCACTCTCAGGAATCAACTCGGGACCTCTTGCACAAGAGGCCGAAGATCTGTTTCTAGACCACGGACAGCACAGAAGATTTATGCCTTTTGAGTACCAACACCCGAGGTCCAAAAGCATTAAAAAATATCAATGGTAACCTTAGGCTCAACAACTATATATTTACAGTTAAGAATATCATGAAATTGACAAGATTATTGGTTTTGGAATAACTTTGGAATGAAATTTGAATGAGCGTGTGGAGTGTTTGACTGCGTTTTGCTTTCAAATCATAATATGCCAAAATGATCTCCATAGACGATCTGAAAGCATTAAAGGAATTTGCTTTTCTTCAAGCGACGTTCCTGTTGACGGGGATGTGTTAAGAATTTATTCCCGTCATTTCCACTCGAGAATAAATCGTCTTGTAAACGGTGGAAAGGGCCCAGCGTAATAGCATATGCTTATATTTAACTCAAAAATTAAAATGGCTTGATCGCCGACGGAGGCACACATCATTTCCGACAATTGTCTTCATCCAATTGGTGGATAATGGCGAATCTATGTGCGGTGGGTAGCTGAAGGCTCGGCAAAGATGTCGTAATTGTAGGCTTACTGGTTCGAGATATACCAGGAATCTATGGTTAAGAGCTCCAGGAGCCACGATATGATCAAAAACTGTTTAAAGCTTCGACTATTTTCTAAAAAAAATGATTTGCAAAATCAGATAATCACGTTGATCTGCACAAATAGGGGTAGTCCAGCTCCCATCTGCCTGGCACGTGATCACTGGGGTGATGACGTCAAATCCTTCGTCACAGATGACGTAAGCAAGATCTCCGAAATAGTCCGAGATGAATCCCGTCACGTTGCCGTTTTCAAGGTCCGGGACTGGCCCACATCCTGAAAAAGAAGAACTTGTAAAAATGTCAGCACAGTCATGCCAGTGGTGGATCCTGGAGTTTTATAAAGAGGGCATTCGGAACGTCACTCGGCCATTTCCGTAAACTACAACATACCTCGGATGTATGTAAGGCGGGTAGGTATGTAACGCAATCGTGCATTTTGTTAGGCGGAAACAGTGTAAGAAAAACTAACACTGTAGATTTATGTTTTTTACAGTAAATAACGGCTGAAAAATCTTTATTTTTGAGAATGACGAATCATTCTCAAAAATTAAGATTTTTTTCAGCCGTTATTTAAGAATCTAACGACATTAATATAAGGATTCGATGAATTCACGTCAGTAACTTAAACGAGTAGCGTTGGCGACGTCGAATGTTTTCACTCACAGTTTCGAGGGCTAACGCCATTTTGACTGACGTCATCGAGTTTTTCAAAGGATTTCCCGTAATTTTTAGAAATAGTCCGTCTATGTACATCCGAGGTTGATCGTGAGATTGGCCGAGTGGTGTTCCGAATGATCAATCGGAACATCGCTCGGACTTTTCCGTAACTTGAAAAGTACCTCGGACGTAAGTGTAGTAATTTTGGGTCATTTTTAGGTAATTCGGCTCCTGGTGGTACTTCGGTTAATACGCATAAAGAAAATCACTTTTTTTTTTTAATTCTTTCCGATCGTCTTTCGAGATCTTTTGGGAATATAATAATTTGATGACAAAACGCAGTAAGACACTGCGTTTTGTTATCAAATTATGATCTTCTTTCGTTGATTTTGTTTTATGCAACGTCATTCTTAGGGGGTCGTTTATGTTTGTGACGTCATATAAACCAACGTGTGAAATGACGCGCTTTCATGGCTGCGCCCGTATTATTCCCGAGGTCTATTCCGTAGAATCGCCGAAGGTTCCCGATTGCCGAATGATAAAGAGGGTTCGAACATACATATTATTAGGGGGTTCGAACGTTTACCTAGTCTCACACATTTTTAACCCACATCTTGCTGAATTTAATTATTTTTAAACAAAGTTCTATTTCTTTACATAACAACAAGACTGATCCAGGATTTTTACCACAAAATCAAGAAGAAGGCAGACAATATATGCTATGATCAGACTGCACAACTGTTTAAGCCATGTGCTAAGGCAATTGCATTTTATAGTCCGTCCAATAAATGCATTGAAAAAGGCACTCATAATTGCAATCCACTTGGTCGAAAAACTTTTAAAATACTTGGCAAAACATAAAAGCTTTAAGTCAACTTTCTGCGTGTATCTATAGATTACACAATCTATTTTATATAGTGTATTTTTCTTTTATCTCGCTGTTGAAGTGAAATGGCATGAAGTTAAACAAATTATACACTAATAAATCGTCGAGGTAATTATGACAAAAAAAACTTGTTTCTGCCAAGTTAGTCTGTATTTTCATGCGAAAACGGCGTGGTCGGTCTTAGTTGGGAGGGTTGCTTGATGGTCTTCGACTCGCTGTTTTCAAAGTTTGTGTCGGCTCAGAATCAGAACTGCATGCTTGTAGCCTAATCGTAAACTCTTTCGAAAATATCTTAATTTATAAAACATTAAATATTAATGTTTCGTTGATGATCGGGAACGAGGTTAATTCGAGTTCCTATAACAAAGTCCTTGCATATCGAAAGTCGGGGGTTTCCCGATGTACCTTTTGCATTTTATACAGAAATAATGTGCAATGGATTTCCCCACGTGATGTGATTTAAATCAACCAGAATTTCTTATTTTATATTTTGGATTGATTGTCAATTAAAATTTTGAAAGATCATCGAATATTCGTGCAGAGCGTATTTTAAGCCAGAGATGTTTGGTAGACTTATCATCTAGGGAAAGACGAAACGCTTAAGTATTTCAGGTCATTTGAATGCTGGCCAAGATTTACTATTCATTTTAAGCACTATTTCCAGTGTATTAAAACCGATTCGAAAACAGACTTTTTTTAATGTTCGCGAAGACTTTTGAATTTCAGATATTTTAGAATAGAAGAAGAAAAAAGTCTATACTCCTTTTTTAAAATTGATTCACAGACCGCATACTATTAAAACGCTTTTAAAATTTTATGTAAGAGTTATCTGTCCAAATCTGTAACATCCTACCTTAAATACATTATTTCAACAAAAAGAGAAATCAAAGAAAGTTTAGTTTCTTTACAGGACCACACATTTGTAGTTCAAAAACTGCCCTTATGTTTTTAAAACATAGCATCTCATTTCTTTTTATTTTCGTCGTTCAAATCTATACGATCTAAATGGCCAAAAAATTAGCATATTTCCAACAGATTGATAATCAAAACAGGTAAATGAAAACAGTATATAGCATTAAGGAAAATCCACAGCTACATAGTTCACAAATATCTATCACACAAAGTAATACCTTAATATTTAAAAATACAGTTGATTATTTCCCTTTTCGCTCGTTTATTCCAACTTCAGACATGAAATGAGCATTTTCCGTTTTCATGGAGATATTAAACAAAAAGCCTATCACGTTGTAGAAATACGCAAAATGTGATCTTTTAAAAAAAAATCACACTTCATGAAATCTCTTCATTTTTTTAAACAAAGCCTAACTAACATACTTATGGTTCGCCTTTGACAAACACATTCCCTTTCACCATTAAACGCAATTATCTCGAATACCGCTTCTGCTGCAGAGAATAGCACACACGCCTGAAAAAGAACCGAATCATCTCTAAGGACATCTTTTTAATCTTTATTTTTCTCAAAACCCCTTGAAGGTAGTGGATCTGTAATAGTTCCAAAATATTACGGGACTCATTACCTTTCATAATCATTAGGAAACCTAGTTTAAGACCGTTAACGTTTATGATTTATTTCGTATGGGTAACAACAATTGATTCGAAAATAAATAATTAATCGTTTAAGAATGACCACTTTTTTTTCAGAGATTTTAACTTCGGCAAAGGAATTTTCTAAAATGTTAAATTAAATGAAAATGGTGGTTTAAAAGAAGTGGCTGCTCGAGCATTGCCAATGGTATGTACTTTTAGCTTCGTTGTTTTTCGACGATTTCAGAAATTTCAAAGAATAGTATTGATATTTAGTTCGGTTTATTATAATAAATAAAAAAATATTCGTTTTGACCATTTACATTGTACTCCCTGACAACAAGTTGACAAAAAGTAGAAACTCAGGAAACAGGTGCCCACTTTACTAAACGTCTTACGCAAATTTTGATCGTAAGTCAAAATCACAAATCGTACCTGGTGTTTTTTTTTTATTTGTTTTTTTTTTTTTGTTTTTTTCATTGTAAGATTCTGTCTTGCAATATCTTATTGGAATCGTCTTCTACAGACGATTCAAATGTGATGATGCATGGTAGAACCCCATAATTAATTACTTCTGTAGAAGCAACTTTATTTTTTGACTTATTTTTTGACTCACGCAAAAAATGACCTAAGATGTTTAGTAAAACGGGTCCCTGGTTATTTTCTTAAATTGCTCCTTATATTATGCTAAAGTCGTATAAAATGGCGGCGAGGACATGTTTCCGAAAGAAAAAAAATCTCCTCGATTGTGTGTTAGAATAGAGCATTATTTTCGGGAATGATATTTAGAATATTCTCCCATAAGCCATGCGTGTGTCCTTTGATAGAGGTTTTTTAAAAAAATAAGATCTAATTGGTTAGGGTATAAGTGGTTTCAATACATGAATTGAAAATTCAAAACAGCCAATAACACCGTGAAAATGACAGGGTGAATGATTTTGGAATGATTAAGGAATGAAATTGAATGAGTGTGTAGAGCGAATTTTGAGCGAATTCAAAGGGATAAAATCCAATATCGCTAATTTTGTTCAGGATAACCAAAATAACAGATATTTATTACCTCCATTTAAAAAAGATATGCAGAAAAGTTCTGTAAAGAGCTTCCTATTTCTACAAGACCCTACCGGACGCTAACAAAATTAAATTATGTTTTATGAAATAATGAATTTTATCTACCAATTTTAATTTTAAATGTAGTTGTAAATCTTATCATTTTAAGTGATTCTGGGGCGTTTTTGAATGGTTTGAGTGAGTGTTTGAAATAAATGAATTGAGCGCTGAGTGAGCGATTAATAATGGTTTTAATCGGAATGACAGTCAATTTTACCATCTTACTAACTATAAGTGTGGATTCGGGTTTTACCGGAGAAAGATGGTTTTTAACCTATTTATTTTACATCGATTCTTACAATTTTGATTAATCCCTCTCGATTTTGCTTCCTGGAAAATTCACCAGTAATCGTGCCGAAAGTGTGGGCCAATGAAAGAACCAAGATCGATAGCCGCACCCTGGAATCGAACATGGGACCTTTGGGTCAAGAGGCCGACGCTCTACCCCTAAACCACGGACACCACACAGAAAGACAGAGTTGTCGTAAAGCGACACAAAACTCATTCAAATACAGAGCCCCAAACTACACAGATATAAGATTTGGTAGCAATGGTTGGAATCTATTTTTTATCTTATAACTATACACATATCCGTGTGATAACATCCCGTATGATATTTTTTTATGATATCACATAGTTATTTTTAGAACAAAAATATCATACAGTTATTTTTAGAAACTTGCATTTCAGTTAGAAACATCGACGAAAACAAGACAAAAATAGGTTATAAGATAAATATAATACGTACTTTTTTTATGAAAAAAATATCTAACTCAGTTGTGAGAATTGATAATTTTCTCGGCAGAGCCTCGACAATTTTCAATTCTCCCAACCTCGTTGGATATTTTTTCCATACAAAACACTAAGTACGTAGCCTATTATATATATCCCTCTTTATGTGCTGGAAATTATGTGTAAGTTGGATATAAATGCCCAAAATTCTCTTTATAAGATAACTAAATAGGCGAAAGGATAAAAAGATAATAAATCAAAAGAAAATTAAAAAAAAAGAAAAAAATGAAAATACATAAAACTTATAAACCAGAATAATAATTTTCTAAAATTACATCATTTTTACAATGATAACAACAATAATATTTATCAAAATGATGATTATTAGGACAATGATAACAAACAAACAATTAAATATATAAAATGAAATATGAAAATATATAAAATTTATATACCAGTTTATTCAAATTACATTATATTTTGTAATTGATTACAACATTAAAATTACTTAAAAAAGATAGTAACAAAAAAAAGGAACAATGATGATTATAAGGACATCTTTATAACTTGAATGGAAAATGAAAATCCAAATTTTATTCATAAGAAAATTATTAAAGAAAATAACAACAGAACAATGTCAATTCTATGACATATTCTTTAATCTTTTTGGTGTGTTATCGTTTGATAAACTCACCACCAAAACAATGGAATTACAAAAAAATCGTATCCCGCTTTCTTTCATTTTACTTTTTACTTTATCTAAGCGGAAACAAACAAAAGAATAATGCAATGCTTAGCAATCACTTGAAAAAAAAAATCGTGTTTTATGAAAATTTATCCTAATTTTTTCATATTTTGTCTCAATTTTGCGTTAAAGAGATAAAATTCGTTTGTTTTTTAAGTAAGATCTATTTATATTTCATTTCGTGAACAACAAAATCTATATTTTTCTCGTGGCTCCACCAATGGCGAAAATATAGCTTTCGTTTTTCACACAATGATAATTAATCATTCTTACAATAAAACAAACGACTTTCCTGTATACATAATCTAAAACTCACTACTAAGAAAGAAAATACATTCATGATGTGTTCTACTTGAGCGCCAACTGTAAAATGAAGTTGAAACAAGATTTCGATTTTCACAATCCTTACCTATCGATCGCTTATTTTAAATGATTTGGTGTATTTTAAATTTGAAGGCAATGAAAGAAAAATGAAGGAATTCGCCGATGGGTGATAAATCATTGAAATACAGTTTTAACAAAGAATTGCTTCGGAAAACAAATTCTTTATTTCCCGAATTGTTTGCATGCATTGTTATCTATTTATTATCGTTATATTTGTAATGTTTGCTAGTCATTATAATTTACAACTGGCAATTAGGATTGGTTTATTACATCAAATGATTGAATTGAATTGATTGAATGGAGTTTTACGCCGCTTTCAACATTTTTTCAGTTATATCGCGGCGGCTGGAGCACCTAACAATGGTTTCCTGGTATTTCTCTCACCAGTACAACCACCACATCCTTTCCTAGCCTCCAGCTACTATCTCACATAGGTCTACGATTATCGACCAATAGGTGAGAGACAAATAGCCGGAAAGAATGAGTGCCGCCGTCGGGGATCGAACCCGTGACCTCTGGATTGACAGTCCGACGCGCTACCAACTGCGCTATGTCGGCGGCTTACATCAAATGACTCTCAATTTAAATGTTTTGAACAAATAGAGGGTACCCGTTCGTTTTAGTTTAAGATCGCTTTATTTATCATTGAGTAAAGATTAAAAACAAAATATTATCACAATTGGCGGAGCGAAATGAAAAACAAATCGATCATTCTCCAAAATCAAGTCTATGTTTGGCAAGGTGAATGATTTTGGAATGATTTAGGAATGAAATTAAATGAGTGTGGAGCGAGCTTTGGGTGAAGTTAATTTGGCGGTAATCCTATATCGCAAATTTTGTTCGGGATGAACAAAATTAGGGATTTTGGTTACCTTCCTTTAATAAAAATTGCATTCAAATTCTTTACATAACTTCCTATTTTTTCAAGAACCTATGAGACGCTTATGATTTGAATTATGTCAGTGAAATCGCTATTTTTCTCCATAAAAAATTTTTTTCATTGACGTTATTGATTTATATTTTTCAGTGGGTTTGAGCGTTTTTGAATGGTTTAAGTGAGTGCTTGGAATGAATGATTGTAGCGCTGGGTGAGCGGTTTAGAATGGTTTTGATTGAGATTAATGTCAATTTCACTATGTTTTTAACTGTATGGGCACGAGTTCTATCCGGTATTGATTTTTTTAGATAAATAATAACCTTTAAAAGATAATGTATTGAAAGTATTGCTGGACAATATCGGGGTTGACTTCAAAGCATAATGATAATTTTCACCAGCATTGGATCATATGTGACGTTAATTTCACCCTTATGACGATAATGACGTTTTCTCCCTTTACAAGTGGCACACCGTAGTGAATTTCTGTTTGAAATCCTCTCTCCATTGATAATCCAACAGCATTTGATAGATAATTGGTTGTAGGGTTGATTTTTTATTAGAATGTTGTATTCATTTTCAGCAAGTGATCTGTGATTTTGAAGTTTACTAGTTTTGGTATATAAAAATGGCATTTTCTGTCATTCTCGGATAAATCTCTGGAAGCACATCATTATCTAGGTCATGTTTATGAAGTGTGACATCTTTTTCAGACCAACAGATTGCTCATTTAACGACGTTAGTTTCAACCGTCGAAATGACGTTGTCTCGATTCCGTTTCATTTTCTACAGAATCATTGTCCTAAAATCAACCAGATGGATAGTACGTCCATGTATACACAATCATGGGTCCAGAAATTTTGTTCTTTGATATCTTATGAAAAAGACTCCGCTTCATTTGTATATTCACGAAACCTTTCGTCCTTTAGTCCTTTAGAATACAGTTAACAACATCGTGAAATTGACAAGGGGAATGATTTAGGAATGAAATTGAATAAGTGTGTGGAGCTAGTTTTGAGTGAAATTAATGAGAGAATCCAATATCGCAAATTTCAGGATGAACAAAATTAGCGATATTGATTACCTCCGTTTAACAAAATATGAATACAAGTTGTATAGGTAGCTTCCTATCTCTTCAAGAAAATATGAGACGCTAACAATTAAAATTATCTCAGTGAAATCACGATTTTTCTCTATCAAAATTTATTTTGAACGTCGTTACTGATTCTATAATTTTGATATGGTTTAAACGTTTTTGAATAGTTTGAGTGAGAGTTTGGAATGAATGAATGAATGTAGCGCTAAGTGAGCGATTTAGAATTGTTTTCATTGAGGTGAATGTCAATTTAACGATGTAACTAACTGTATGTTACATGTCACGATGACTTTTGCCAATGAGGGATATCGGTTGGTTATCTCCCTTGAAATACTCCCAAAGGAGGAAGGGTCCAAATCAGAGGTTACCTTGGGTTTTATCCATATTTCCTTTGCACTATGAGATTTAAAGATAAGTTCTAAATCAAATATTGCGCAATTTATAAGACACGTTTGATGCAAAATAAATATTAATTTTCTACTGTACTATTCAAAATTTTAACATATATACAAATTGCGTAAATAAGAATTTTGCATTTACAAAAATAAATTCGCAACTTCCCCAAAGAAACCATGGATAAAATCCAAGGAAAATTTCCAAAAGGACCGCCAACGATTTTGGAGCATCTTTGATTTCATCCACAGAAAAACAAGGGAGATAACACACGAAGGTCTCCAATTATCGGATAAGTGATAACCGAAGCGGATTCAAAACCTAAGTAGAGGCTAATGCGTTACCGACTGTGGCAGCCAGGCTTGGGTCGGACCTCATATTTAGTTTACGGCGTTTTCTATCTCCTTTTCGGCTGTTGCTTCATTTAAATTTCTTGACTGCGTCAGGTTTTAATTTTTCTTTTATTTCAAAAAAATGTGTCGCTCGGTTATAACCATATAAGGATAAAAGCTATTAAGCGACTACTCCTTGTTCGGCAACATCTTTGTTAATTTTTTAATTCCTAGAAAATAAGGGAAAGCGCTACGACCAATTTTTTAAGCGCTGTAAGCGCTCTCACAAGGGTTCTTGAAGATTAACAAAACAACCCGACCACGCACTCCCACCCCTAACCTTCCAACCCCACACGAGGGCGATTAGCATTCGGTGTAACTAGCATACGGTTTGTAATCAGGGGTCAACACTTAAATTTGTGGGTAAGGAGTCCAGTGAACTCCCTAAATAAGAAACCATGGAGCCCAAACTCAAATTAAGGAGTCCGAATTTTCCTATTTATGAAAACATTGCGGAAAAGAAGAAATTGCTTGCTAAAAGCAATTTCTTCTTTTCAAAATGTTCCTTCTGAAATGTTATCTGCAACATCTCTAATTGCAAATAGGGCTAAAGAATTGAAAATTAATTTGTTTGTTGACTTATTCTCCTATGACCAAGGGAGTCCATCCTGGAAAATAACGAGTCTCTGACTCCCCTTAGTGTCGAACCCTGTTGTACCCTTTTAGCAATGTAGGAGGTATCGATAACAGGGTGTGACGTTAGACTTAAGGTGACAATGGACAGCGGCCTCCCGACTCTATAAACCGGAAGTGGATTTTCGTTTATTTTACGGCTCTTTTTGCGCGTTGTTTAAAAAGATCGGTTTTCGTAAGATTCTGCTTATGAAAATAACGTAGAATAGTGATAGTAAAATTTCACAACTTAGCTTCTTTTCAACATTAGATATCAATGGAATGACTGGATCATAAAATTAACATTAAAAATGTGTTAAAAGCGTCATTTAATCAGGAGGGGTCATTGTAAAAGGAAGAAAACTTTCTTATTTGCGTGGAAAGGTATCCTGATTTTTTTAACAAATAAAGGAAAAATATGGAGTTTAAACATATCGGAAAATAAGGAAAATTCATTGGGTAATTTCTTGAAAAAAAAAATAGGTTTTTGTTGCATTTTTACCCCGTAAAATTGAAAAAATTAGTGCATTTTTTAAGGAAAAATGTGCAAATACAATTGATCAAAGAGAGATTTTATTGGGAACGTCCATTGTGTACATGTATATGGTCTATCAAAATGTATGTGTTTTATAGCTATAAGCTGGCACTGAGTTTATACTAGACATAAAACGATTATAACCGCTTTAATGAAAAATGGCCCATACCATCAAAGGGCAGATAACTCTAGCATGAAAACGAGCATGGAAAGGTACCTTCAAATTTTGATATAATGACTACACAATGTTAATTTACAACATATGTGAGCAAGAAAAAAATTCATTGGGCGGAAAAAAATGACACCATGTGTCCATTGCCACCTTAAGGCGTTTCGTCCGATAAAATCTAGCAAATCGGCCCGATCTTAGAGAGCTTCGAAAAACATCGCTATATTTTGGTATAACAAACATTTGTGACCCGTCACGCGAGAAGGAACCATCAGGGAATTTTGAGAAAATAATTATTGAAAAGAGATTTGATCCAGCATAGGTCAACCAGAAATCAAAATTTCATTCACTGGAAGTTAGATTGATCATTCTAGATTCAGAAATTAAGTACGGCTCAGAAAGTTACGACCCTAGTCAGTCTGCGCACTTCGCGCAGTCTGACAAGGATCGACACTTTACGCACTACCCAGATGATCCCTTTTCGCGTGACGAGTCACATTCTTTTTTATAGTTCTTTCTGGACGAAACCTCGGGGGAGTTCATTTCTTCTGTAAACTAGCAACATCTTGGAAATGAAAAACTGAATGATTTTGGAATGAAATTGAATGAGTCTGGTGAATGAGTTTCCAGGGAAATTAAGGGGATCTAATCCAAGGTTAACAAAATTAGCGGTATTTATTACCTCTCTTTAATAAAATATGCTTTCAAGGTCTATAAGTAGCTTCGTATTTATTCAAAAACCAATCAGACGTTTAGGATGACAATTATGACAGGGAAATCTTTTCTTTTTTTCTTATTTATAAAGATTTGAATGTAGCTGTTGATTTTATCTTTTTAGTCATTTTGGAGCGATTTTGACTGATTTGAGTAAGTGTTTGGAATGAATGAATGGTGTGCTGAGTGAGCGATTTAGAATGGTTTTGATTGAGACGAATGTCAATTTCTCGATGTAACTAACTGTAGGTATCATTTTTAAACAATTTGACTCTGATGGTTAATACGATTTACGATTTTTTTTTTATTTTTTTTTTTTTTTTTTTTTTTACAAAAATTACATATTTGCTTAATAAAGACAAGGTTTCTTTCATTGAAAATGTTCGAGGGCATAACTGAGGTGACAATTGGATTCCTGAAATGTCAGTGAAAATGATAAAATTAAAGTAATTGACATGCAGGAAATGTCCAATCATAGCAGGACCTGCTATCTTAACCAATTTTCTGGTAAATCAATCCATTTATTTTGATCAAAGGGGGTTTTAAAATGTTTCCATCCTTGTGGCACTATTGTCAACTTCCACTGTTATCCTCCATATTGCTTTGTTGTAAAACTAAGTCATACCAATTGGTTTGAGCTGATTTGATTGGTTGATTGGCATATAAACAATAGTGGGTGTTTCGTATAGCCAATGAAATGGTGTCAAACTGAAAAAATACCATTTCGAATGCTTTAAGTATATATTAGTTATTGGTATTTTATTCAGGGTAAGAATGTGTGTGAGTCTCAGAACTCAGATTATAAGTATCGTTTCTAGAAAGATGAATTAAATCAAACATGTAATCAAGAGCATTATTACTAAATGTTTTGTGGGCAAGAAAAGCAATTTGGTAATTACAGCGGTTTGGAAACGATAGCCAACAAAGTCCTTTGAATAATTCCTTTGAGTGTGTTCTGACTGGCTTACCAAGGATTAATTTTGCCACCCTTTTTTTTAACTTAATTGATGTGGCGCTTATCTATTTTGCCCCATACAATACAGCAATAATCAAAAATTGGTAAAATGTACGAGTTGTAAAAGAGCATTTTCATTTCGTTTGTTAAGTAATACATTATAGATTTGAAAAGAGAAATTTTCTTTTTTAATCCAGAACAAAAATAATGTATTTGAGTGTGCCACTTTAACTGATTGTCAATGTAGACACCAAGGACTTTTTGAGAGTTTACGGTTTTTAATGGAACATTATTAATGCTCAATACAAGAGGCGTTTTATATGACGTTTTCTGTTTTGATGTATATTTGTTCTATCTTATAATCTTCATATATGGAGGAAATAAAGAATATATATACCATTCCTGTATGAGTGAGAGACTTTCTTGGATTTTATTTTGTATCATTTCTAGTTCAAAACTTGGTTTATACATTGTAGAGTCGTCCGCATAAAGATCAATTTCAATCTCGGAACATGTAACTGATAAATCATTGATATATATAAAAAAATAAAAGAGGTTCAAGGATCGATCCCTGTGGTACCCCAGACTTTATTTCTTGTAGGTCAGACTTGCAACTTCCAATTTGAAGAAGTTGTTTTCTTTCAGATAAATAAGATTAAATAAGATTAAGCACATTCTTTGTAAAGTGATACAGTTTGAGTGTGTGAAACAGAATTCGATGATCTACAAGGTCAAATACCTTTCGTAAGTCTAAAAGACAGACCCTATCAATTTACCATCATCCATATCTCGATGCCATGCATCAATCATTTTAGACAATGCTGTTGCATAGGAATGATTTTTCCCGGAACCAATATTGTGAACGATTCAGAATATTCGTCTTCCGAAAGAAATTTTGCAGTTGAGTAGCAATGTGGTGTTCAAAGATTTTTGATATTGTTGTAAGAATTGATAAAGGTCTGTAGTTGCTTGGATCATCCTTATCACCAGATTTGAATAAAGGGATAACTCTAGCTACTTTCATATCATGAGGATATATTCCAGAGGATATACTGTTGTTTATGATGGAAGCTATTATTAGGCTATGACATGCCCACATTGTTTCAAATTTTCAGCGCTTAAAAGATCAAGACCTTTAGCTTTTTGGGGTCAAGTTTTTTTTATTATACAATGCACTTCATATGCTGATATAAAAGTAATTGAGAATGAATTAGAATAGTTTCAAGATAACAAAAAATTGTCTTCTGAAAATGTCGTTTTATTAACAAAATCGGAAACATTATCATAATGTCTGTTTAATTCGCCAATAATATTTTGATGTCCTTCAATAACAGTTTCAGAATTTGTTATTTTTTGCGGAATTATTAAATCCTTTGTCTGATTTTTGTTTGAAATATCTTTTAAATTTTTCCACAGAACTTAGGAGTTTTTCTCTTCTTTTACAGCTTTGTTGAAATGAATTTTCTTGCTCTGTTTGATCATATAAGTAACTTTATTTCTAACATTTTATAGGTGTCATGGTTACCGTGTTTACGAGCCCTATTTCTCGTAAAAATTATTTCTCTAATTTCTTCTTCGAACCAATAAGGTTGATGTAATCTTTTCATTCGCTTCAACGGGGCATGAATGGTAAAAAGTTGAAGTTAAGGTATTGTAAAATTCGGTCAAAGCTTCATTCGGGTCAGCTAACGCAAGCACACACACACACACTCACACGCACACCAACGCACACACACACACAACAAACATTTTTTCGGGGGGCATATCTCTTTGAAAGACAAAACTTTAAAACATTTATCCATAGGTATTTTTATTGGAATCTTTGTTGTTGTTGTTGTTACTTTTGACTTATAAACAATATAAATAGTTAAAAATCATCCACTGCGAGAAATGAAAAATGACAGGTCCTTCTTGTTTATTTTTTCTTATTGAATACTTCTTTTATGTTTTCTCCAATGATATCGAGGATAATTGTTTGTTACAGTATAACAGTTTGACTCAACCATGTGACGTCATTTGTTTATTCAAGCCGCTTAGATATCGTCATAAAGGGTAATTTGAACTAAAGCAGGGTGTAATTGTTTGGTCATTTCCAGTGCACCGTTATTTCTCAAAAATCCATTGAAAGCAAAAATGTTGAATAACTTACTTCTAAATAAAAAAAATCGAAAGTAAGTTTATAATATTACACTTTAGCACCGCAATGAGTAAAACAACTTAAGGACGTTCGCAGCAAGGAAGGTTCATATCTTGGCCGTCAATGTGAATCTGATCTGCGTATTTGTTTTCGAGGTATGGATAGCTTCAACATTCGATTTTCTACTACCGAATTTCCTTACCATTAACATTCAATAGCGGATGTAGCGCCTTATATTTTTTTCAAAAAGAAGTCTGAAGCCTTCAGGGTTTTTTGTTTTTCTCATAGCGGTGCCAAATTAAGCCAGTTAGTTGTATCTCTGACCAATGCTGTGAACGTACATGCCGACTTGGCGGGTTCCGTAAAGATCGGCACCGAATCTCACTCCATTTTCGGTTGTCACAACATATCCAGTCAGCTCCAAAACTTTAACATACAGGATCTTATATGTATCACCGCCGGGAACCGTTACGGACAAGGTACCATTCAAGATATCCGATGTAATTGGGTTTCCATTCAAGCGGAGCTGAGACTCAAATGTATCCTCAATGGTTAATCTAACTCTATGTACCTGGAAATTATCTGGAACGAAGAATGCGTATCTATTCTGATAGCTATCGGTGTTCAAACATTGAACCATGGCCCCGTCGCCGATTTGTTCATTGTCAACACCGGATGACACGCCAAACTGTGCCACAAGAATTGGCTTGTCGGATTGAAAAACAACCGGAACCCCAAATCTCAGGAACTCAAAATATCTCTCTCCTCTGTTCACCTTTATTGTATTTGTCCCATTTCCTTCCTTTGTTATATTAACCGTTGTGTTATCTTGGCTTGCGATTAACTTAAACTCAAACGGGTCCCTCGGTAAAAACGGTGAGATGAAACAGACATTCGACCAATACTCGACTCCGATTAGTTGAACCGCATACAAATCTCGAGTGCTGTCATCCGTAAATGGCGTTGTAGCAAAGAAGCTTCCACAGACTACGGCGACGGGTCTGTCACAGAAAATCTCAGTCCCGGTGAGGTCATTGTCATCGTTACGAGAAATAGAATCGATAAAAAATGTGTAAACCTCTAATCGGTTAATGGTTACATTTGACGTGGAGTTGTCTATGCCTGTAATAGTACAATTTGCCCCGTCTGCACTTGACGCTATGGAATATTGGGGCGCCATTTGAGTCGTTATGAGAATATATTCTTTAGAATGCCGGCTATCAGGGCGCACTAGATACGAGTCCTGAGCTAACTGATTGGTAACACGGTAACTCAGTAAATGGACGTTAATTGGCTTGTCAGAGGTGATCTCAAAAACTTTTTTATTGGTGACATTTGATTCGTCCAGCATAAATGTGTGGGGAAAATTCACAACTTTGAAATCGTTTACTACAACGCTTTGATTAACGTTAGTAAATGGGGAGACGATTCTGACGTTGGTAGTTTCGGCAGCCGTAATATAGATGTTGCAAAATTCATCTCCACCGGTAGTTTGTGTCGCTCTCGGACAAACTGCGATGTACGAGGTACCGGCAAGGGCTGAAGAATAAATAGACATCATAACTGAATTTGAATAGAATGACACTGGTCTGTCATCCTTTGACGACTTTCGATTAAAATAAATGTTTTCAATAATTCCAACAAATTTAAAGTTTTAAAAGGTGTCCCTTGGGGATCTAATTTTATTTTAGAATTTATTTTCAGCCCTTACAGTTATTTTAAAGTTATCATCGCCGTGGTGAAATTGACAAGTTGAATGTTTTTTTTTTTTTTTTTTTTTTTTTTTTTTTTTTTTTAATGATTTCAGAATAAAATCGAATGAGTGTTTGCAGCAGTTTTTAATGAGATTTAAGGGAGATAATATGAAAGTTGCGTCCTATTTTGACGGAATGAGCGGAATTTCGTCACCCTCTTTAAAAAAAAAGCGCAGTTTCCAATTTTTTGTGTCTTCGCCTACCAGTCTGACGCTATAATGTGGAATGATCTGATCAATTTCAATGCAGTTTTGATCATTTAAAACGGTTTTAATTGTTTTAAGGATTTCACACCGTTTTTGAGGGATTAGAGTGGGTGACTAGAATGCATTGATGGAGCGCTGAGTAACAAATTTAGAATGGTTGGATCGAGGTAAATGTCAATTTCGCGATGAATCTAACTGTAGCTTTTTGAGTAAAAAATGGTTGTAAAGAATTCCTACAAAATTGATGTTTTAAAAGGTTTCCCCTTGGGTATCTGTGAGAGGGTGATAAATGTTCAAATAACTTTTCCATTTTACGATCTCGGGTTCGATCCCCGACGGCGGCACTCATTCTTTCTGACTATTTGCCTGTATCCAATTGCTTGATAATCGTAGGCTTATGTGAGATAGCAGCTGAGGGTTGGAAAGAAAGTTGTGGTTGTACTGGTGAGAGAAATACCAGGAAACCATTGTTAGGTGCTCCAGCCGCCGCGATATAACTGAAAAAATGTTGAATGCGGCGTAAAACTCCATTCGATCCACCAATCAATCCATTTTACGAGAGTCGGACGTTTCTTGTACGTGTCCCAACTAAAACAATTCTTTCATTATCTGTCTGTCGTCGAAAATCTGAAATATTGACACATCGTGCTCATTCTTTATGCGTGTATAGCTTGGTTTATATGACCCGGAAATTTTCAGTTATTTTACAAAACCACTGATTTTGCATATTCTGCAACATATATATAGTTTGAAAAAAAGGAAATAATAAATAAATATATATACAAATAAGTAAAAAATAAAAAAAATAAACATCCAAACCAAGTTATTGTTAAAGATATTGTCAAACCACACATACCACATTTAAAGATACCAAACAATTTGTGGGAAATCTTAAGACATAGATTTTAATAAAGACTTCGACAAAATTAATTCATCATCTCACTGCAAAATATAAGCATTGAAATTTACTTCTTCCATAATTTTAAGTTTGAATGTACAGGCGAATACAATTCCATTCTTTTGATGCGGAAATTTAAAAACAAAAAGTGTCCAGGCAGCTTAAAAGTTACTCATAAAACATGTAAAGCATTTTGCATTGTAAGTCTTTGGACAATTTAGAGATTGATACAGTTAGTAACATCGTGAAATCGACAATCACTCCTTCTCAAAATCAGAGAGAGAGAGAGAAGACACACTACACATACTCTGTAAATAATGAAAAGGTAAATAGTGTGTATCAAAATGAAGGAATATTAGGTAATTTTTCCCACAGTCCATCTCGCTTTTTCCCTCATGGGTACGAAGTGAAAATTTTTAACTCTAGGCCTATTTGGTAAAGTAGAGATAATATTCTGTTGTCAAGCTAAATGAATCAGCTGTTCAATCCTTCTTGGAATGGACTGAAATAAAGCTTGAATTAATATTCAGAGAAAATACGAAGCTCAATTTATGCCAGCAATTTTCGAAACAAACTATTTACAAAACGGGAGATAAGTTGGGGCCAAATGATGTTTTGCAAATTTGATTACATGCAATCCGGATTCGCTCTAATTGTGCTTCCACACTATTAAAAAAAACGAGTTTAGTGCTTAAAACGAATAGTCTTTTTCATAAACAGGGACCAACAAACTTAAAGAGAGCATTCATCTCAATTATCGAGTCCTTCAGGGCCCGAGGTTATAAAACCTTTCTCAGGCTCAATTCAAAACTTTCTCTTATTTCAATTTTAGATTAAAGCCGTAATTCTGTTTTATTACCCATTTTAATGTGTTAACATAAAAGATGATATATATAAGTTGTTATAAACAACTTATTAATATTATCTTTTATTTTCATACAGTTATTTTAATTTAAAATTTTGGGAAATTTGAGCCTGAGCCTGAGCAAACTTTTATAACCTTGGGTCCTTACCCCAGTTTGTTGAAGTCAGACTAAAACACTGGTTTATGCCGTTTTGTCATCCTGAATGCAGATCAGATAACATTGATATTCAGGATATCAATAGAGAAAAACATGTTAGTCTCTTAAAGTATCAATGTTATCTGGTCGAGGTTGGGAGAATTTATCATGACGAGGCTTTGCCACATAATTTCTCACAGCCGAGACTAGATAATTTTGATATTTAAAAACCCCCGTCTGCGTTTTGAGTAAAAAAATCGCTCTTTCGTGAACATTCTTTGAATATTAAACATCTCCACATCCTTTCCTAGCCTACAGCTGCTTTCCCACATAGGTCTATAATTGTCAACCCATTGGTGAGAAACAAATTGATGAGTGCCGCCGTCGGGGATCGAAATCGGTACCTATAGATTGACAGTCCGATGTGCTACCAACTGTGCTATGACGGCGACTCTAATATTGGTAAGAAAAGGAACCCATGGCTAGGTGCTCTAGCTGCGGCGATGAGACTGAGGAACTCAAACAAAAACAAATCAAATATTCACGTTGATCTGCACAAATAGGGGTGGTCCAGCTCCCGTCTGCCCGGCACGTGATTACTGGGGTGATGACGTCAAATCCTTCGTCACAGATGACGTAAGCAAGATCTCCGAAGTAATCAGAAATGAATCCCGTCACGTTACCATTCTCAAGATCTGGGACTGGTCCACATCCTGTAGAACAAAAAAGTGACCCGTCATGCAACCGTAGAATACAAAATGTGAAGCACGGCTCAACAAAATGTGAAGCAAGGCTCAACACAATGAGAAGCACGGCTCAACAAAATGTGAAGCACGGCTCTTACTATGTTAATAATTATTTAAGCCTTCGTCAAACCATATCGATCTGACCTGCGTTCAGAATGCCAAAGCGGTGCAAACAGTTTGTCATTTGCACCCGCTTTGCACGTGCCATTGCGTGCAAAGCGTGTATAAATAGCTAACAGTTTCCCCAGTTATGCCATCCTGAACGCAGGGCTAGTCAGCGTTTGAAGAAAAGTTGACAATCGCCCCTTTGTCTTTGTAATTCACGAGGAACACACAAGTGAAGCATTCGGAACACCACTCGGCCAATCTCACGATCAACCTCGGATGTACATATACGGACTATTTTTAAAAATTACGGGAAAACCTTGAAAAACTCGATGACGTCATTTGAGCTTTGAGTGAAAACGTTCGACGTCGCCACCGCTACTCGTTTAAGTTACTGACGTGAAACCATCGTATCCTAATATAAATATCTTTAGATTCTTAAATAACGGCTGAAAAAATCTTAATTTTTGAGAATGATTTGCCATTCTCAAAAATTAAGATTTTTCAGCCGTTATTTACTGTAAAAGATATAAATCTACAGTGCTTATTTTTCTTACACTGTTTCCGCCTAACAAAATGCACGATTTCGTTACATACCCATCCGCCTTACATACATCCGAGGTCTGTTGCAGTTTACGGAAATGACCGAGTGATGTTCCGAATGACAAGTGAAGGCTACTAAAGTGATCGTCGGATAACACTAGCAAATCATTCCTCCCGCACTGCAGGCACGCGGAGAAGCGTTTAACATATTTGAGTATCGTTATTTTTGCAAAAAACAAACAAACTGTCCGCAACTTATGCATAGCTGAGAATTACCGACGAATGCCTGTGTCGAACCAACGCGGACAAATAATATTTCAAATTGTTGGTTTACAAGTCCAATGCGCTGACCACTGAGCCAAAAAAGATCTTTTCTGACACAGGTGTCAGTCATTGAATTTAACCAAAGAAGCTATGCAGAACAGTGATTAGAGTGGTCTCCCATAACAGTTACATGTATCTTAATTTGAAGCTGTTGCACGACTCCCGCACGTTAACCAATCGCTAGATACATGTTACGTACACGCTAACCGCACAATAGAAGTTCTATAACGCGCAAAAATTAACAATTTAAGCTTTAAAAGGATGTTGACCTGGGTCCAGCTGTATAAAAGATAACCATTGGTTAAATTCTAACCGGAAGCTAATTTCATCAAATCGGGATTGTTGTGTCAATTGATACAGCAAATTGAAACGACAACCCTGATTTGATGGAAATTATTTCCGGTCTATATTTCACCAATGGTTATCTTTTAAACAACTAGGGACAGACCGAGAAGGTATGACGAAGGTTTAGCGTACTTATGGTTCGTCTTTGACAAATACACTGCTCTTCTGCTTCCATCTCAACTATCTCAACTACTGCTTCTGTCCAAGAGATGAGCACAGACACCTGAAAAACACCCAAAGCGATCCGATTTTGGACGGTACGTAGACAGAATGGGAATGCCTACATAAAAATGTCGCTGACCAAATGAGAGCAGACGTAATGGGAATAAATTGAATAAATTAGTCTAGACGAATTTTGACGTTACATGTACGCGAGTTCAAACTATAGACGAGATTCCATTCGCATAATCGTAATTCATAAACACGCGTTTTTGTCTATTCTTTTTTTCGTCTTTTTTTCAGTCAGCCCAATACCGTCTAAAGTCCCAATTCGTATACAACCCCAATTCTAAGCTGCGTTTCATTATCTAATTATCATTTTCCCAAAAGAAATCCACGTAGACGACCCGAAAGGATTGAGTAAATTTGCTTTTCTCCTTTATAGATAGCGTCTTGGCAGAGGTACCGCCAGAAACCAAATTACTTAAAGGAATTACCAAAAGTACTACACCTACGTCCGAGGCGATTTGCAGGTTACGTAAAAGTATGTCAGATTCCTGACATTGCAAACCCCCCGAATGCGAAGTACTTGGGCGTTTAAGCATTTTGTTGGTCTCAGCCAATGTTAATCCCTTTCAAACGTGAACTGACGCTAGCATTGCACGAAAAGAAAACTAGAGTAATTATTCAAACAGATATTATAGTGTTATTTCGCATTTTTGAGGGCGTTAACATTGAGTGTGAAGCACGATGGCGTAAAAGCATTTTGAGTGTCTCTGCAAATGTTAACGCAGAAAATATATACAGGTGATTTGACGATTTTATTGCATTAAAGGAAAGACTAAAGTATTTATTCAAACAGAGCTTGCAAAATGATGCATAGGAACGCTTGAAAACTAGCTGCAAACCCACTTTTACGTCGGGAAAATTGCGTTACTAGTATGCATTTGACCGTCACCTTTCTTTATACCGACGTTGCTTTGAAATTTTTTTACGTGGGAATAGGATCAATGTCTTTATTTATTATCTATATTCATGATAGACATGTATATAGGAACTGATAAAATGTATAGGCCTAGATAGACCAAGGATATTTTAGTTAAAAAAAGTCAATTCTAACGGCACGTGACGCATAGTCATGTCGACCCGAAGACGTACATTTTATTCAACCATATTATTTGTTTTAAATAGTTTAATAAATTGAAAGTTTTACATAAATCCCAAACAAGATCCTATAAATGATTTTTTTTCTTTTTTTCTTTTTTTTTTTAAAATATTCGTAATACGCTTACTATAGATTACTCGGAACATGTGCATATGCATCGACCCCGCCTAGAGAATGCTTTCTTATAACGCTCAACTAATGGAGATTTCTGATGAAAATTATTTTGTCCCGTGTTAAACTGTTAATAGAGGTAGACTCTACACTTTTTTACGAACCAAGCAATTTAAAAGAAATAAATGATTAATAAGTAAAAAAAAATGATTAATTCAAATGTAAGTATTCTACCAGTATTCTGTTAATAAAGGTAGACTCTACAATATTTTACGAATCAAGCAATTTCAGAGAAATAAAAGATTAATAAATAAATAAATAAATGAATTGATTAATTCAAATGTGAGTATTATACCAAAAAGCCAATTGCAATAATGATGAAATTAATAAAAGAAAGTAACAAAGATAGGACTAATCATAAGAAAAATGTTGAAACTTAAATCATAGTTAACGATCTAAGACTTACTAGCAGGAAAGTTAACAAATTCATGATGATGTAATCTTCTCAAAGGCTCGCTGTGAAATGCAGCTGATGACAATAATTCGATTTTAATTACCCTTACCTTTAAATCGCTCTTAGATTTCAAAATTTAAAATGTTAGCGGTGAAGATGGGTATAAATGAAGGAGCAACTCCTAGTAAGCAATAATCTCTTTTAATATTTGAGTCGTGGTGCAAATAGAGACAAAAATAGGGAGTAAAAAATTCGAAATCGTTAAAGGCGATCAATATTTTATACAAATCGATCAAATTATTCTACGATTTTATTGGCTGGTTTCGCGAATAAAGTGTCTGATTGGTCAACGAAGACAAACAATCAGAAAAGTACGTATTCTATTAAAAGGAGGTAATGAATAACGCTCATTTTCTTCATGTTGCACAAAATTTGCGATATTGGATTGCCTCCCTTTAAATTCACCAAAAACTCGTTCCGCACACTCATTCAATTTCATTCTAAATTCAATCATCTTGTAAATTTCACAAGATAATTAACTGTACTGTGTACTTCTGTAACTGTGTTTCAGAAAGAAAATGGACCAAGCAGAGGTCAAAAAGATGTCGCATATCGAAAATATTTGTACAGGATGGTAAAAGGCTTATTCTAGATTCAAAATGTTAAAACGTGAAAATTTAGGTGCTGATCAGATGGAACCTTTTCGCGTTACCTTTGACAAATATTATAACTTAATATTTTCTATCGTTCTTTCTTCACACAACGTGCCAACAATACTTTTCAATTATTAGCTTAGTGACAGTTCAGCCCCATTTTCGAAAGGAACCTTCCTTGGGATCCTACAATCGTCCAGTGAAAGTTGATTTGATTTTGAATCGGATTATATTTGTGGACTTTATCGCGTATATTTGCATAAAATGAACGATTTCGGGTCATTAAAGGCATACGATAACGAACAAAACCCAGGTGTAAAGAAAGAAAGAAAATGTGGATTAATAAGTAAATTCACGTGCCGTTAACGCCCGGCTTTTTTTTTTTATCTTAAATTACCTCGGACTGGGCCTAAATGCTTTATGAGTTTCTAGGTCTAACATTAATATAGAGCATAAAGACGTTGATCTTATCCCGCGTTAAATTTTGTGACGTCATAAATTTACCAAGCAACGTCAGTATAAACATAAGTTTCGGTGTTATGTATAACGCAATTTTTTGGCATACTCGTGGGCTTAGATCTAGTTTTAAAGCTTTTCAATCAACTCTTATCATCTTTATTTGAATAAATACAATAGCCTTTCTTTTTATGTAATGATAGCGTCGATTCATGTTTTTTCGAGCTTTAACATTTGCAGAGGACCCCAAAATGTTTCTTTTTCAAATATTTACTTTACGGAGTTCCCAGATGGTCCCTTTTTGCATGACGGGTCAATGCTAAGTCAGGTTTGACGATATAATTATATAATTATTTAGTCAACCCGAATTTAGTAGCCATATCCGAACAGCAGCCAATCTGTGTTAAAAAGGTCAGATCAATTCTCATCGATCACTTTTTTGTGAACAGCAGTCAGTGGCCACCTAAAATGGCCAATTGATTGTATTATAGTATCATGTGCAGCATCCTTTCTTTGTTGGTTAAATGAGATTTTTACATTTGACTTAAAGAAGATGTTAGTGAAGATGTGCTGAACAAAGATAACGTTGTCACGACTTCTTTTACTATAAGTATAAATTCTTTAATTTCATAGGGGACAGGGCTGGTTACACTTAATTAAGAAAATCCCATATCATCATATTCTGCTCAATCTATTTTAATCTCATTTGATTCAATTACATGTATGAGCTAATAGGTACTTTGATTTGTCACTTCAATGCCGAATGTAACATGCAGCATATAATCACGAACCCTAAATATCATGAATTGAGAGTCCCTGGTTTAACTCAACTTTGACTGTATCTTATAATCGAATACTGATTTCTGTGAACAGCTGCCTCTCTGTGTATAACAGACAATTTTACACCCCCTCTTTAATGGCTACTGTACACAGATTAAGATTATTTTTTGTTTTTCAATTGTTTCACATCACTATGTAAAAGGTAATCCATAATGATCATCACATATTTGGAAAATCTAGAATGAATGAATGAAAAATACCGACCCAAAAGTCGGTCTGAGTACTTGATATTAGCAAAAATTATTAAGGATTTTTAACGCACAGTTTACCTTCAGGCATTTACCTGAATTTCCCTGCGTTCAGGACGCAAAAACAATTCCAACGTTAAGAAATCGTAGTCCGCTTTGCAAATGTGTGCACGTGCAAGGTGACATTTTTTTTCTAAAATGTTTGCGATTGTTTTTATCTTGAACGCGGGAGAAATACTTCATTCAAATAATCGGCCTTCACACGAGGTACTGCTTACCGTTTAAGGCAGGTATCTTTTATGTCCATGTCTTCTTCATATTGGATTCGACCTAAAAAGAATACTAAAAACAACAATGGATAAATATATGCAGCGATCATATTTGTTAAATATTCCAATGTTAATTGGGATTTATCAGCTGTTTTCATTCCAATACTTAGAAAAGTGTTCCAAATATCGTAGTCAAAATGGTTGATTCAATTTTTGGTCAATCGTAAAAAAAATCAATTTGTAATTTGGTGTTCATATATCAAAATCATCGTTTTCATGTGTTTCAATAAAAAACAAAGGTTATGAACCTACATGCTCTTTCATAAGATTGGTTGCCCATTCTTAAGAAGGGACAAACAGCGTTTGACCTTTCTTAAGAATGAACATAAGCTAAAAAACGTGCTAAAATACACATGGGCAAAGCAATGTAAATCTTACATATAGGGCTCCTTTTCAAATGCTTAGCCCCTTTTCGTCTGACAGGTCATTTGAATTTCTCGACTACATCTGGTTTTAAATTTTCCTTTGTTTTAAAGAAAACGTGTTGCATAGCTATGACCAAATAAGGAGAAAATATTTCTTGCGGCCACATCTTGTAAATCACACCTTGAATATATGAGCTTGACGAGGTCGATGTTAGCAAAATTCCTCAAAATATTGAAAGCGTTATTTTCACAATTGAAAGCGTTGTAAGCGTTTTCTCTCAGATTCTTGTTGTTTTCTCAAAACCTTAAAAGCGAACAGCGTTATTGCCTTTATTCGACAATGGAGTTTTACAAAATGAACGGTAGTTGGAAACCGACGGCGATTCTACGCAATAGACCTCGAGCATAATCAGGTCGAAGCCATGAAAGAGCGTCATGTCGTACCTAGGCTTATGTGACGTCACAAACATTACTGAGGATGACGTTGCGAAAAACAAATCAACCATGTGGTATTTTACAATTTGATTCACTGCGTTTTGTTTTCAGATCATAACATGACAAAAAGATCTCAACGGACAATCGGAAAGCATTTAAGGAAATTGTTTTTCATCACGAGTATTGACCAAAGTTCCACCAAAAGCCAAATCACCGAATGAAAGAATAGATCACTGATGTCAATAAAAAAATAGATTGGCCAATTACATTATTCGTTTTGCCTGAATTGCACAGTAATGTGCAATTAGTTACATAGTGAAATTGACATTAGTCTCAATCAAAACCATTCTTAATCGCTCACTTTAGCGCTTCATTCATGCATTCTAAACCATTCAAAAATGCTAAGAATCACTGAAAAGATAAGAACAACAACTTAAGTCAAAAAATAAATTAAGCTAAGAAAAATCGTCATTTCACTGACAATAATCAAATTGACACGATGAATAAGTTTGAATGATTTTTGAATGAAATTGAATGAGTGTGTGGAGCGAGTTTTTGAGTGAAATTCAATGAAACTAATCCAATATCGCTAATTTAGTTCAGGGTGAATAAAAAAGTGATATCTATTACCTACCTTTAATAAAATATGCGTACAAGTTTTATAAAAAGACTCATTTTTCTTCAAGAACCAATCAGACGCTTATAATTTCTTTTGTCAGTAAACTCGCGATTTTTCCTAGCTATTTTTTTTTTTTACTAAAGATGTTGTTCTTATCATTTTAGTGATATTTTTTAGCGTTTTGAGTCCTTTGAGTGAGTGATTGGAATGGATGATGAAAGAAGCGCTCAATGGGCGATTTAGAATGGTTTTGATTGAGATAATTGTCAATTTCACGATGTAACTTACTGTAGCAGCCTTATCAAAGTCATCTACTGGCTTGTAGGGACCTCGCTGAGCCTGACGTTGTGGAAATAGCAGTTCGAGGGGTCAGAGTAACACTATTGTAAGTGCCTATGAATTAATAGGGTTTTCGAAGGTTAGCGACTTTCCTCGAAAATAAATATATCCATTGCATAAAGGTCAAGTTATGTCAATAATTTCACGCTTGAGACTATATGACTAATGACCTACGTAATAGTTTAAATTTTCCAACTTTTTACCTCGAAAAAAAAAAAAATACCTTGATCTTGCCTGATGACCTTGAAATTTGTACCATCAGAATTCGTCAGTGGGCGATCAAAACCTCGCAACTCCAGCTTTATCAAGCTGTAGTTACAATGTTTTGTTCGCCCATCGACAATATGACTTGTCAAATGCAACGCACATCTGAAAAATAACGACTATATCTCTTAGTAATGGCCAATGTAGGCCACGGTTTCTGCGGACACATGGCGTCAGAGCTAAAGTAAAGTTATACAAGAGGACCATGATGGTCCTATATCGTTCACACGAATCTCCTTGGCCACTTGGATATCACATGAATAAGATTGACAGATGTCCGCTACTAAGGATATCATTTGTATCTTTTTTTTTTTTACTTTGCCTTGCACTGTTTTAGATCATTGTTGAAAGATTTCCTAGTCCGTTTCTTTGTAAAGTTGGCTGCAGGTGGGCACTGCTCGAGAAAATTGCCGAAAGGTGATTTCTGTGAAGCAAAACACCAAATTTTTAGCTGTCTACCTTCCGGTTTCAGAGAATTAGATTTAAAAGATTTCACTTTGTTTCAATTTAAAATGGGATAAGCCCGGACGGTCCCTTATTTGACCCATTGGTCATGTTATGAACAAACTTAATATAGCTCCAATGGATAATGTAACATACCAAATATGAACGTTGTCTGCCTTCTGGTTTCCGAAAAGAGTTTCGCTATTTGTTTCTATGTAAATCGGGATGCGCTGGGTGGAGCCCAAATATGACCCTAGAGTAGTGATAAGAACAAACTGTAAAGAGGTCCATTTGACATTGCTACATACCAAATATGAATGCTGTCTGCCTTCTGATTTCAGAGAAGATTTTTGAAGATTTTCACTTTTTGTATCTTTTTATGGTTTTTACCAAGAACACTTTTTACAGATGAAAATTAGAAATTATTACAATGTAAGGAATTAAATATTATATATTGACTTTCTCTTAATCCTTTGTGCACAGTACTTTCTATCAATATAGTTTGATACATACACAAAGCTTGAAATTCATTGCTACCAAACTTTTTCTAGATTATTTTGTTGACAAACGGATGGCCAGAAATTGATCGATCACAATAGTTAACATATAGAACAAGAGGCCAAAAAGGGCCTGTATCGCTCCGCTTGCTTTCAAAATATCAATGATACTCATTCAGATATGGAAGACAGTTTCCAAGGAAATTTGTGAAGAGGCCAAAAGATGGACAGAAAACGTCGATTTGAGTGTAGGCTAAATCTTATATGAAAAGCTGTTTTTTTTGTGTTTTTTTTTTTTAAATATATATTAGTATTGATTCTAAATAGGAAAAGTTCTTATTTTCCAAGATAGATATGTCTTCATGGATCCTAAATAATGAAACAATACTATTTATAGCATGGGAAAATAATTATCATTTTTGTGAACATAAGCCCCGCCATAACAAACCCGTATGTGGGCCATGCCAAGTTTCATTGAAATCGGGCCAATGGAATGGGAGGAGAAGACTTTTAAAGTGAGAATAAGCCCCTCCCTGTCAGGCCCATATTTGGGGAGGTCAATCCTACTTTCTTGAACAACTTTAGAAGAAGGTCTACCAAGGAACATTTCTGCATTTTTTAGCCAGTGGAGCTAAAAATGACCTCCGCTCATAAAAGACATATTTTTTATCTGATCACAATATTATTTTTTTAGACTAATAAAGAGTCACTCAAGGATCACTTAAGTGAAATTTGGGAAATATCCATTATATTAGTCTCTGAGAAAATTCACTCATTATCATTTATAGAAACAAGAGATGTTTGTAAAACAATTATGCCCCTCCCCCATAAAAGCAGGTCAATAGCCTATTCTTTGTCAATCAACAAAGGCCAATAACTCACAAAATATGCTTAGTAAAGTTATGGGTCTTGTGCACTGCACTTCTCCTCAATGAGATCTATCCACTTGAGAAGTTTCATGATTCTAGCTTGCATACTTTATTATGAGATATGCTCCGAACAAAAAAAAACGGTCTACTGATGGACCAACCAACAAGTGCAAATCAATATTCCCCCTCTTCTTCGAAGGAGGGCACAATTAGCCAAGGCCTCTAAAGCCTTGTTTTTCAATTGTATGCTACATAACATAGAGGATAATCGTTTGTTTCAGTGTAAGATCGGTTTATATTTCATTGAGTGAACAACAAAAGCTATATTTTCAAGAGTGGCAGAGCCACGAGTGAAAATAGAGCTTTTGTTGTTCACGAAATGAAATATTAATCGATCTTACACGAAAAACAAATGATTATTCTATTTCTTTAATGCAAAAAAAGAGACAAAATGTGAAATTTCTAGGACAATTTTTCGTAAAGCGCGTCATTTTGCACGTGATTGCTATGCAACATTCATTGTGACGTCACTTATTTCGCCCCACATAGATGACGTCAGATAGGGTTAAATGCACAAAAGCAGGGTATAAACTTTTGATAATTTCACTGCTTTTGCGGTGAGATTATCAAGTGATAATCTACCATTATTTCTCGATAAACCACCAAACAGCATTAAAGAAAGCATAATAATTAACAATTGGTACTTTGAACTCAGGCGCATTTAAAACGCTTTGAAGAGATTGAGGGGTTAGCACAAGACAATTTAAAGTGCGTATACATTTATAACCCCTCAAAATGTATTAACAAGATAAGCATATATACAAAGAAGCGTTTTATTGAATTCAAATTTACAATACATAATACAATTTCAAATTGAGAATCACAAAAAAGTGAAGTAAAAATGGAAAAAAAATGTATAAAAAACATATCAGAAAAATGTTTCAAAACGGAAAAAAATCAATAATAAGTAGAAAGATATGTTAAATTATAAGAAACACTATATCCTAGGTACAAAACAAATAAGTAATTATATTGTACGGTAATGAAATTTGATCTCAGGGTATCAGGGCCCGAGGTTATAGAAATTTTCTCATACTGAACTCATTTTTTTTTTCAAATTTTGATTTGAGATTAAAGCCATAATTCTGCTATAACACTCACATAAATATATCAACATAAAAGATGATATTAATGTGGTGTTAAAAATAACTTCTTTATATTATCTTTTATGTTCATACATTTTTTTATTTCAAAATTTGAGAAAATTGTCAGTTGAGCACAAAAAAGTTTTATAACCTTGGGCCCTGAAGGCTTACCCTCACATTATGTTTTGACAGAAACACATCACAAAGCATTTTTTCAAAAAACTGAAAATTTACTCGGTCAATTGTAAAGCCTTTAAAATGACGTCAAAATAGATATGATGATGTCATTTTAAAAAATACAGTGTTATATGGTATTTTTATTCAGTGAATTTTGTTAATTTTTGAATTGATGGCAAAAGTTCAAGTTATCATCTATAAACAGATAAACACTCTGCAAGGCGTTGGTTTTATCTCTATAGATGACTCATTTAATAAATTCTGTATTTTATAAGCACTCATTCAATATCCTTTATATATAAATCTCTGATTGCAGGCTTTTGTTCAGAATAAAGATACCTTTGCGAGATCATTAAAAAAAGGTTCCCTTTTTTGCACACTAAAATAAATTATATGAAAAGTTAAGTACCACTTTTGAAATGTTTCCTTCAGATTTTTTCTTAAACTCAGGGTGGATCTTCTATTTAAGATAAATTGAAAGAAAACAGAACTTAATTTGAACTGATTTTAGAGACTTACATGTTTTAGCAAAACAACATATATGTAATTGTTAAATACAAACTCACATACACACAAACAATCGTTCATTTTCTTCACTTAATTTGCGAAAAAGGCAGTGATGTTGATTAAGAACAAGAATTCATAGAATGGGAACTTGAACCATTTCAATTTTTTTAAACTGATAAATTTCAATGGCCAGTGACCCAGGATTAACACCCAGGACCTTTGGTTTCACTCAGGATTATGAGTTGGTCGTCACAACCACTGAACAATGCAGGACCCCTTCTTATAGCACAAGGGCGTAACTCCAATTACACAATTTATGCAAGTGTGTAAATGAAATAATTATCTGTTGAAAAATATTGTTGATGAATGATCACAACATCGAAACTACAGCTTATTCAAGCTGTAGTTACATTGTTTTTGATTATTCACTAACACTCAAATCATAAACAAGAGGGCCATAGTGGCCCTAAATCGCTCACCTGAATGAACTGTCGAAATTAGTTTAAAGTAGATTTAGAAAGGATGAAGAATTCTTACCAAATTTCAGGTTGATTGGGCAAAAAATGATGCCTCTACACTGCTTACAAGGTTTTTCTAAGATTTGACCCTGTGACCTCATTTTTGACCCCACTTGACCCAATTTCAAAATTGACCTATATTTTATCAAGATGATCATTCTGACCAATTTTCAGGTTGATTGGGCAAAAAATATAGCTTCTAGAGTATCTACAAGGTTTTCTAATATTTGACCCGGTGACCTCATTTTTGACCCCACTTGACCCAATTTCAACCTTGTCCGAGATTTCATCAAGACAATCATTCTGACCAAATTTCAGGTTGATTGGGCAAAAAATACGGCTTCTAGAGTGTCTACAAGGTTTTTCTAAGATTTGACCCTGTGACCTCATTTTTGACCCCACTTGACCCAATTTCGAACTTGTCCGAGATTTTTTTAAAACAATCAGTCTGACCAAATTTCAGGTTGATTGGGCAAAAAATATGACTTCTAGAGTGTCTACAAGGTTTTTCTAAGATTTAACACTGTGACCTCATTTTTGACCCCACTTGACCCAATTTCGAACTTGTCTGAGATTTCATCAAGACAATCATTCTGACCAAATTTCAGGTTGATCGGGCAAAAAATATGACTTCTAGAGTGTCTACAAGGTTTTTGCTAAGATTTGACCCCGTGACCTCATTTTTGACCCCACTTGACCCAATTTCGAACTTGTCCCAGATTTCATCAAGACAATCATTCTGACCAAATTTCAGGTTGATCGGGCATAAAATATGGCCTCTAGAGTGTCTACAAGGTTTTTCTAAGAATTGACCCCGTGACCTCATTTTTGACCCCACTTGACCCAATTTTGAACTTGTCCGAGATTTCATCAAGACAATCATTCTGACCAAATTTGAGGTTGATTGGGCAAAAAATGTGGCCTCTAGAGTGTCTACAAGGTTTTTCTAAGAATTGACCCGGTGACCTCATTTTTGACCCCACTTGACCCAATTTTGAACTTGTCCGAGATTTCATCATTAAAACCTTTCTGACCAAATTTCGGGTTGATTGGGCAAAAATATGGCTTCTAGAGTGTCTACAAGGTTTTTCTAAGATTTGACCCTGTGACCTCATTTTTGACCCCACTCGACCCAATTTCGAACTTGTCCGAGATTTCATCAAAACAATCATTCTGACCAAATTTCTGGTTGATTGGGCAAAAAAATATGACTTCTAGAGTGTCTACAAGGTTTTTCCAAGATTTGACCCTGTGACCTCATTTTTGACCCCACTTGACCCAATTTCAAACTTGTCTGAGATTTGATCAAGACAATCATTCTGACCAAATTTCAGGTTGATTGGGCAAAAAATGTGGCCTCTAGAGTGTCTACAAGGTTTTTCTAAGATTTGACCCTGTGACCTCATTTTTGACCCCACTTGACCCAATTTCGAACTTGTCCGAGATTTTTTTAAAACAATCAGTCTGACCAAATTTCAGGTTGATTGGGCAAAAAATATGACTTCTAGAGTGTCTACAAGGTTTTTCTAAGATTTAACACTGTGACCTCATTTTTGACCCCACTTGACCCAATTTCGAACTTGTCTGAGATTTCATCAAGACAATCATTCTGACCAAATTTCAGGTTGATCGGGCAAAAAATATGACTTCTAGAGTGTCTACAAGGTTTTTGCTAAGATTTGACCCCGTGACCTCATTTTTGACCCCACTTGACCCAATTTCGAACTTGTCCCAGATTTCATCAAGACAATCATTCTGACCAAATTTCAGGTTGATCGGGCATAAAATATGGCCTCTAGAGTGTCTACAAGGTTTTTCTAAGAATTGACCCCGTGACCTCATTTTTGACCCCACTTGACCCAATTTTGAACTTGTCCGAGATTTCATCAAGACAATCATTCTGACCAAATTTGAGGTTGATTGGGCAAAAAATGTGGCCTCTAGAGTGTCTACAAGGTTTTTCTAAGAATTGACCCGGTGACCTCATTTTTGACCCCACTTGACCCAATTTTGAACTTGTCCGAGATTTCATCATTAAAACCTTTCTGACCAAATTTCGGGTTGATTGGGCAAAAATATGGCTTCTAGAGTGTCTACAAGGTTTTTCTAAGATTTGACCCTGTGACCTCATTTTTGACCCCACTTGACCCAATTTCGAACTTGTCCGAGATTTCATCAAAACAATCATTCTGACCAAATTTCTGGTTGATTGGGCAAAAAAATATGACTTCTAGAGTGTCTACAAGGTTTTTCCAAGATTTGACCCTGTGACCTCATTTTTGACCCCACTTGACCCAATTTCAAACTTGTCTGAGATTTGATCAAGACAATCATTCTGACCAAATTTCAGGTTGATTGGGCAAAAAATGTGGCCTCTAGAGTGTCTACAAGGTTTTTCTAAGATTTGACCCTGTGACCTCATTTTTGACCCCACTTGACCCAATTTCGAACTTGTCCGAGATTTTTTTAAAACAATCAGTCTGACCAAATTTCAGGTTGATTGGGCAAAAAATATGACTTCTAGAGTGTCTACAAGGTTTTTCTAAGATTTAACACTGTGACCTCATTTTTGACCCCACTTGACCCAATTTCGAACTTGTCTGAGATTTCATCAAGACAATCATTCTGACCAAATTTCAGGTTGATCGGGCAAAAAATATGACTTCTAGAGTGTCTACAAGGTTTTTGCTAAGATTTGACCCCGTGACCTCATTTTTGACCCCACTTGACCCAATTTCGAACTTGTCCCAGATTTCATCAAGACAATCATTCTGACCAAATTTCAGGTTGATCGGGCATAAAATATGGCCTCTAGAGTGTCTACAAGGTTTTTCTAAGAATTGACCCCGTGACCTCATTTTTGACCCCACTTGACCCAATTTTGAACTTGTCCGAGATTTCATCAAGACAATCATTCTGACCAAATTTGAGGTTGATTGGGCAAAAAATGTGGCCTCTAGAGTGTCTACAAGGTTTTTCTAAGAATTGACCCGGTGACCTCATTTTTGACCCCACTTGACCCAATTTTGAACTTGTCCGAGATTTCATCATTAAAACCTTTCTGACCAAATTTCGGGTTGATTGGGCAAAAAAATATGACTTCTAGAGTGTCTACAAGGTTTTTCCAAGATTTGACCCTGTGACCTCATTTTTGACCCCACTTGACCCAATTTCAAACTTGTCTGAGATTTGATCAAGACAATCATTCTGACCAAATTTCAGGTTGATTGGGCAAAAAATGTGGCCTCTAGAGTGTCTACAAGGTTTTTCTAAGAATTGACCCCGTTACCTCATTTTTGACCCCACTTGACCCAATTTCGAACTTGTCCGAGATTTCATCAAAACAATCATTCTGACCAAATTTCAGGTTGATCGGGCAAAAAATATGACTTCTAGAGTGTCTACAAGGTTTTTCTCAGATTTGACCCTGTGACCTCATTTTTGATCCCACTTGACCCAATTTCGAACTTGTCTGAGATTTCATCAAAACAATCATTCTGGCCAAATTTCAGGTTGATTGGGCACAAAATATGGCTTCTAGAGTGTCTACAAGGTTTTTCTCAGATTTGACCCCATGACCTCATTTTTGACCCCACTTGACCCAATTTTGAACTTGTCCGAGATTTCATCAAGACAATCATTCTGACCAAATTTCAGGTTGATTGGGCAAAAAATGTGGCCTCTAGAGTGTCTACAAGGTAAATGTTGACGACACACGACGCACGACGGACATCACACGACCACAAAAGCTCACCTTGAGCACTTCGTGCTCAGGTGAGCTAAAAAGGAAGCAGATGGAGGGAATTCATCTTTTGTCACAGTCCAAATATTGCTTTCATCCTATATTTTCTTTGGTTGTTGCCTTCCGAGAGTGTATAAATTTCAAAGTCCTAGATACCCCTTTATAAATGTTGCAATTCCATCATACACATTGATATTGCATAAAACAAGAACCTTCCATACCATTTACAAATTAAGATAATTTCATTATAACTGTATGTGATAATTCATCATTATGAATAAGAAATTTGATCCGATCACAAAATTTGTTATGACAACATTTGAACACAATTACACCTCATATGTTGTTCACAGCATATTTCACATATGTGACCTGTCACACAAAAAGGGACCATCTGGGTACTCCGTAAAATAATAGACATTTGAAAAAGAGATTCTAGTACAGGCCAACCAAAGATCACATTTGAAAAATTCTATCACTCGAAGGTAGATTGATTAATCTAGATTCAGAAAATTGGTAAAGTGAGAAAAGTTTCAACCCTAGTCAGCCTGCGCAATACGCGCAGTCAGACAGGGGTCAACACTTTACAAGCTAACCAGGAGGTCCCTTTTCGTGTCACATATACACAGAGCTTTGGAAGAGTATAGACTTAGATTAGTCTGTACAGACATGCAGCCTGACTTTAGCACACACAGCCAGTTTTCTATTCGCAAAAGTCAGAAAAGTTTAACCAGTCTTGCTGAAACTCAATTTTTTTTTAAATTAGTTTAAAACAAAGGTTAAATTCAGTAAGATATGGGTTAAACAATTAACTTTTATGACAACAGTTGAACACAATTCTTAAAAGTATTTTACAACATAAGTTCAGTCTTCATGGTTAAGATTATATGCGGCTAATTTTAATCGTAAGAGTGGTGACTGTGTTATTAATGGTGTGTCACTAGTTGGTGTTCGCTGAACGCGCATCATTTTTGGTGACTGGTTAGAGAAGGTACTGTCATGTGACATCTTCCGCTGTTGTCCCGGCGACGGAGTATTCACACTTCTTGCGGTTCCTCTTTTCACACCAAATTGAGGAGAATAAGAAGATGTAGAGAAAGTATTTTCTCTCGAAAGGGTACCGGTTGGAACCTCCTCAACTGGAGAGTAGTCTCGCAGAATTTTACGACCAGACGTTGGTGTTGTGTTGTATAAACCATTTTCATACACCGACATATTATGGTCCATTTCTTCATAGTCATGATTATTATAAATATTAATCGGATGTTTTTTGTCAATACTATAACTCCTCTGACCAGGAGATAGGTTTTCGTCTAACTTGGATTTCAATATCGGAGGAGGTGCAACATATATATTAGGTGTCATGTTGTATCGTGTTTTCTTCTGACTGGCGGCTTGTTGGTGACGTTTTTGTTGACGTTGAAATTGTAGGTACAAGGTTATGGCCATACAAAGGAAGACAACTCCAAATGAACAAGCAGTTACGATAATAAATAATGTCATCTCGTCCATGGAGGGAATTGAATGACCTGAATAAAAATATAAAAAATAATTTACCATTGTCATACAGAATCTTGAATACCCCTGCTTTGGCAAGAGGTATGGACAAGGATCAGCCTGCACATATGTGCAGTCTGATCTTAGTCTATAGCACCTGATTTTTCTTTTAAAACTAGAAAATTCTTCTGACATTCATTCAAATTTAATAATGGCTCACAAACTGAACATCCAGTGCTTTTGGTACTTTTGTTTTTACAGCAATTTTGCCAAGGCTTTATTTCAGTTTGACAAAATCTGTCAATTTTCTTAGCAAGAGCTCTTTTTTTTCCCCATCATAACACTAACTGAACATGCATATTCAAGAAAATGTCTTAAGTTAATTATGATATAGAAATAAAGAATAGATATTTCTCTATTACTCTGAGAATAGGAACTTGCCAATAATATATGTTTGTTAGGGGCAGAATATACAATCAATCTTGCTGCGGCCACCATGTCTATTTTATGACCTTTTTTTATAGCTGACCATTTTCCAAATCTCTTTCTTTAAGTCAAAATATCTTTAAAAGTAGATTTCATAGGTTTGAATATAATTTTAAATGAATCCTATGATGACATTGACCGTTATAATGAAAGATATGTTATCATGAGAAAAACCTTCATACTGAACATAGGCATTGTCTTTCAATTAGTTTTGTTTTACAGAAATTTTTTAAGTTTGCATGGCAAGTTTTTGCCGACAGACAGACAGACAGGTAGACAGTCGGATAGGTAGATACCAAATCAAGTCAAGTAAGAAGTCCCATAGGACAGCTACAGAGTACCTGAATGATTTTCTACCATACATTTTAGATCCAAATAAAATAATGTACACCTGGTGCTCGTTTTACTGAACTTCTTTAAAAAATAAATTGAAAGTCTAAATCACAAACTGTACCTGGTGTTTTGATTCTTCTTTGTATTCTGCCTTGCAAATTCTCATTGGAATCGTCTTTTGAAGACGATTCCAATGAGATGATGCATGGCAGAATTCCATATTTAGTAACGTCAGTAGAAGCAACTTTAATTTTTGACTTGCACAAAGAATGATCATAAGAGTAAAACAGTCCCCTGATCTATCAGCGCAGGGCCATAACTATACTTTACATTTAGTCTATTAGAATTCAAGGCAGAATTATACTTAGAATTTAAAAAATACTTACACAGAGATTTCATGGTGGCACCATCGGGTGCGGTATGACCAGGTTCACACGGTTTACAGGTCACCTGACCTTGGCGGTCCTGGTAATAACTGGGGCCGCAATACTGGCACACATTCAGGGTAATATTATGAAATGTTCCTGGGGGACACGCAACTGAAAAGTAAAACGTCATCAATGTTCTAAAATCTCATTCTTTATTCAAGCTTTAGTTACAATATTTTCCAATTACATAGACGATGCTGCATATGATTGCCATATTTTAACACTTTCCCATAAATTCCTGTTATTTTACGTCCCTGGGATTTATTGTGGAAAAAGAAGAAATTGCGTGTTGCATTATATTCTACCATAAAGATTGGTTTCTTTTCCTTTTTCACCTATTCTGAATAGTTTCCTTCAGCTACTCTCAATTTAACCTTATCCTTCTGAACTTAATTTAAATCTTTGTATTACAGAACTCTGTAATGTTTTCTTTTTACACAAATGGCAACAAATAAATTTCATGTAGTATCAAATTGTTGGAAATGTCACATACAGGCTCATTTGATTATTGCATTTGCCACTGGCCAAGCCTGAAACATGCATTATGCAATGTCAAGTTTAATTGAAGCTGTAGTTATAAGGTTTTGATAGAGATAATAAAGGTATCTAACTTACTGCAAAAATCACCTGATATTTGACCCAGTGGACAGAGCCACTGGACCTTGGCACTGGTCGTCTATCTTGTAAAGCTTGAAACAAATGTTCTGCCAACACTCTAATTGGACTGAATCTCTAGTTATAAGGTTTTAATGTATAAATAAAGATAACTAACTTACTGCAAATATCTCCCTCTGATATTTGATCCAGTGGACAGAGCCACTGGTTAAACTATCTTGTATAGCCTGAAACTTGTGCCCTTTCTACTCTAATTGGACTGAATCTCTAGTTATAAGGTTTTGATGTATAAATAAAGATATCTAACTTACTACAAATATTCCCCTCTGATATTTGACCTAGTGGACAGAGCCACTGGTTAAACTATCTTGTATAGCCTGAAACTTGTGCCCTTTCTACTCTAATTGGACTGAATCTCTAGTTATAAGGTTTTGATGTATAAATAAAGATATCTAACTTACTACAAATATTCCCCTCTGATATTTGACCTAGTGGACAGAGCCACTGGTTAAACTATCTTGTATAGCCTGAAACTTGTGCCCTTTCTACTCTAATTGGACTGAATCTCTAGTTATAAGGTTTTGATGTATAAATAAAGATATCTAACTTACTACAAATATTCCCCTCTGATATTTGACCTAGTGGACAGAGCCACTGGACCTTGGCGCTGGTCAAGCTATCCTGTATAGCCTGAAACTTGTGTTCTGACAACTCCAATCTAAACAAGGCAGCTAGGTTCATCAGCTCCTTGTGGATGTCTTGCAGCAATTTCAACATGTCTAGTTCTTCTGATTTGGTACTGAAATCAAAGATGATGTAATGATGGCATTTTTTTTTAACAAACAATTAAGCTTTATTCATCTAATATTAATAAACCTATATAAATTTTCAAATGCATTGATGAAGCCTGTATTGACCTAATTTCACCTGACTAATAACATAACATGATTTCAGATAGTCTATTACTAGAATGATTTGCATACACTTCTACCTGAATTTCTTTGATTTTCAAAATTATCATAATTAAACGCTGCAAAATGATTTCATTTTAAAAAGAATAACATGTGTCTTAAAATATCAATAATATCTGGTCTAGGCTGTGAGAAACTTTCATAACTTTGCAAAGCCTTGTCATGATAAATCTCCCAAACTCTTTCAAATATTATTGATATCTTAAGACACTAACATGTTTTATCTATATTAAAATCATTTGCCTAAATTGTGAGAGACAGTACCATTTAGAGATACCAGTTTCAACTGTCCTTGTGAAAAAATGATACTCCCTTGAACTAATTGACTCTCCTATCTTTTTTTGCAATTCTTAAATTGTATCATTATGTGCCCCAAAGAGTTGCTTGCAAAAACAAAGAACATAATTTGTCATTGTACCACTTGAACAAAAGTAATAGTTGGAAATCCCGAAGTGATGCTATGATGTCAAAATTCAAGGATTTTAATGAAACCTGTTTCTGTCATGAAAACTTGAGTACCTAGTTATGGACCATTATCAAAGTTTTGCTACTCTTACGTCAATCTGAAGAGTATTTTAGCCCTTTCTTCCTCTATAAATACAAGTCAACTCATCACTTTTTGAAGCATATTCATTTGCAAATCAGGGCCCGAGGTTATAATACTTTTCTCAGGCTCAATTCAAAATTTTCTTATTTCAATTTGAGATTAAAGCCGTAGTTCTGTTTTATTACTCATTTCAATGCATTAACATAAAAGATAATATTAATAAGTTGTTATAAATAACAACTTATTAATATTATCTTTTATTTTCATACATTTATTTTGATTTAAAATTTGAGAAAATTGAGTCTGAGCCTGAGAAAAGTTTTATAACCTTAGGCCCAGATCTTTCCCTTTGAAATGAATGTTAACACATTAATGTTTCAACCTGTGAGGATGTTTAAAGTCCATCTAGGCCTGGTTTCATTAAAATTGACTGTTTGTTAAATATATTGCAAAAGTTATTTTCAACATCATGATTGGTTAATAGTAATTTTTGATCAAAATTTGACCAACAGTTTTATACAAAAGATACATATATAGTTTCAAAGTATGACAACTTACTCATTTCTGACTGTCACATTAAATGTAACAGAAAACAGATTCAACTCTGCATCTTCAATACAAGCTGACTCATTGTCTGTCAGTACATCTCGTGCACAGGGGACGGTCAAGTTTCCAACCTCACAGATCTCATCTGTACATAGCTCCTCCCTTACAAGCTGATGAGTCACTGCAACTGTCAATCGTGACATCACATCAGATCTATGCTTATTGATTGGTCCGTGGAAAAGTAGGCTGAACTCTTGTTGTATGATTGATGGATATTTACTTTCTGGATAAGAAAAATACATTTATGATGAATATCTATGTTTACAATTGGAGTTGCACAACTAAAGATTATCATCTAAAAATATCTATATCTAAGTGATTTTGCTAATCTATAACATGCTGAACTTTAATTTCTTAGGATTAACTATCAAACTTGAAAGATGAAATAACCTCAATTTCTGTAACGTAAAGAAATTGTAATTATCAATATATAATCATATTCATAAATTCAAATCAATTTGTAAGTCCAGAAGTCACATGACATCAAGTTCACTTGATTTTACTGTCTTTTTTTCAAGAAAAATACTCTATCAAGTAGGAGATTCTTGTTCATACAAAAAAAATTGCACTGACCCCTAAAGGTGGTATGACAGATGGATAGACAAGTAAAAATGTGAAACCGATACTTTTTTAGGAGTAAAACTGAAGTAATATCGTAAATGAGCTTGCTTGCAACCATTTCAACAATTTGAGATATGTGTTTGGTGGAGTTATTTAGCCACTTATAGACAACCACAATAATCATATAGAACATTGCCTGGCTTTCTAAACACACCTTAGACATCTATAAAAAAAACTCTAGTTAGACTGTGTAGATGCCTTTGTATGGCACACATTTGAAACATTGCAAATTTCATACACTGGCTCAAATATAAACTTACCAAGACAAGGTAGCTGGCTTCCTAGTGCTTTCTTAAGGGCATCAATATCATCTGGATGCTTGCAATCAAAATGTCGTCTAAACGTCCGTATTGGGTTTACGACATATCCTGTTTCACATACAATACTGCAGTCTTCAGACCCATCCTTGTTGTTACACATAATACCACCATTACGAATGTCTGGTAAATTACACATCTTGTCTGTAATAGATCAGTGTTTCATATGTTTATAAATATGTTTGTTATTTTGACCCTACATGATTATATGCTTTCAATTTGTTTAAACATGAAACTTCTGATAGTTTAAGATACTGAAATAAAATTTTTATGTACAGATGTAGCATGACAAGGGTTTAGTCTCCTGACTGCAGTGAGCTTATTTTGTCATGTGATCTGTTGTCAAGCTTTCAGACACAAGTTTCATGGTATCCATCAATCTGTAGAATATTTAATTGCCAGCAGTCATTTCACCCAGAGTAGTAGGTTAATATTGATTATTGGATAGAATTAATTGTAGGCATACATTAACGGACAAAACATTGGCATTAATAGCAGAAAACGTGGATCAATAAATAAGTGATTGGCACTCGGGCATTAAACCATTTTAAAGATGCAAATGTTAATGTTCTTAAAAAACGTTATTTAACCCTATTATATTTGGATTAAAGGCTGCAAGAAATGAGATGAATTTATGGTACAGTGTTCCTTTGGATATCATATATGTGACCTGCCGAATGAATAGAAACTATATGGGACTCCATCAAATAAATATTTGAAATAAGATCGATTTGAGTTACAAGTCAACCAAATGTTGTATTTCAATTTTTTTTCAAAGAAAGGTAGATTGATCATTCATTGATTTAGAAAATAGGTAAAGTGCAAAAAGTTTTAACCAAAGTTGAGTCTGCACAGTCATGGCAGGCTGACTTGAGTCGACTTTTTTCACACTACCAAGGTTGTCCCTCCCTGCATGATGGGTCACATGTGTAAAGCTATTCTTCAAATTGATTTCAAACAATGCGCAATATGATTCAGCAATAAATTAACATAGAGAAACTAACCTTTCAAAATAAACACATTAAAGGTGCAATAAGCCACATTTCCTGCTCCGTCTATGGCTGTGTAGTTAACTTTTGTCACACCAGACGGAAAATCGTGATCTGGTCCATGGGAACCAGCTAGTTTGACTACGCCCACATTATCTACAGCTTCAGGAACCAGCCACATGGAGGAGGGTGACTCCTCATTGGTCCTTTTGATTTTCAGATCAGTTGGACAATATGTGAAGACTGGCGGATGTACATCTGGAATTAATTAGTGTGATAAATCTAAGTGAAAAGGAATAAAAAATACATATGACCCGTCATGCAAAAAAGGACCATCTGGGAAATCTGTAAAATAAATATTTGAAAAAGAGATTTGGTCCAGCATAATTCAACCAGAGGTTGCATTTCAAAACTTCCTTCACAAGAAGGTAAATTGATCATTCTAGACTCAGTAAATAAGCAAAGTGCAAAAAGTTTCTATCCTAGTCAGTAGTCTGACTAGGGTCGACACTTCACATGCTAGCCAGATGGTCCCTTTTCCTGTGACTGGGCACATATGTTTGTTAAACTAAAATTGCTAAACAGTGGTTTAAAACAATATGGAAGTCAGTAATAAAACATATGTTCCACATATTTGACCTTGAAAAATAACCTTGACTGTTGACCTTGAAAATGGTATCAAAGGAAAGTCAATTGTTATTTGATAACAAGCAATTTCCTCATTATCCACAATGTTTTACAAAATTTCTCATCTTCACTGGCATAAAAAGTGGGACTCTATGGGATTTGGTTAAGAAAAACACTTGAGCCATATGATATTGATATCTACCATTAAATGTTGATTTTAAATCAAGGACAAATCAAGGGGATTCGCACCAAACTATTGTAAGTGCCTATAATTAAATTGACACTTATAATGGTTTTGCACTGACCCTTTTAAATATAAATCCAGAAATTAAGTAGAAGATGGCCAACTCTACCTTTAACAACAACAGTAAAAGGACAAGTTGTTGTTCGTCCTTCTGCATCTGTAGCTTTACAATGAACCTCATGTTGGTTTCTGTTTTTCCCACCTTTCCAGGGCACCAAGAGACCAGTTGGAGTCAGCTCATAGTTACAGTGTAGAGGCAGGGAAAAACCGTCAGAATTATAGGCTGAAATAAAGGCAGTAGCATTGCATGATATGGAATATCTTAGAACTCAGTAGAACAAAAAGTTATAAAAAGAGATTTTATTCGGCGCTTCTCAATAAGAAATTCTTTAAATATTAGTGTGAGGTTTAACCTGCCCTGCAATCAGAATGACAAAACTGTGCAAACTCTATATAATTCTATCATGTTTTTTATTCAGCCTGATAAAGGCTTAAGAAATTCATGAAGTGTTATTGACTCTTGTCATTCTGCACAGTCTGTCTATTCTTTAACCTACTCCGAAGAGAGATGAAGTGGTGGATTACATTTTCAACTTATCTACAGGAATTAACCAATGGCTTTGAGTTATTCTCATCTTCTTTATGTTTTCCAGTGGATTATCAAGATTTTTAATTGAATAACTGCTTGATGATTACCTCAAAAGATAAACTCACCTATTGGGATGGTTAAATCATTTTTTTAATATGTTTTGTTCCAGATAAATTGTTTGTAACCCATCACACAAAAAGGGACCATCTGGCAATTGCCTTAAGTGTCAACCCTAGTCAGACTGTGCCGTTTGTGCAGACTGACTAGGGTCTAAACTTTAGGCAATGTGCTTATTTTCTGAAGCAAGAATGATCAATCAACCTTCCTGTAAAAGAAATTTTGAAATGTAACCTCTGGTTGACCTACTATGCTGAACCCAATCTCTTTTTCAAATATTTTTTAACTGATTTCCTCTTTGTGTGATGGGTCACATTTGTTGTAAAACCTGTGATAGATTTCTAGTCATATATTACCTGCAATGTCTAGTGGAATTTCGGCTATGTCAGATGTGTCCGTTAGTTTGGTTGTGATCTCTTCATCGACTGGACAATTTATTATCCTGGGCTTATCTGCAAAAAAGTCATAAAAGAATTTACGACTGAAGACTAATTCTAAATATATTTCCTATGCAAGTATGAACAATTTTAAAAAACAATTATTTCCTTTGCAAGTATGAACAATTTTAAGAAAAAAACAGGAAGGAAAATGGAACATTTATTTACCTGTTATAGCATTTTTCTAAATATTGACCTCTATATTTGACCTTATCAGGACCCGAAATTATAAAACTTTTCTCATTCTCAATTCCAAATTTTCTCAAATTTAAATTTGAGATGAATGCCAGAATTCTGTTTTAAAACTCATTTTAATGTATTAACATAAAAGGTAATATTAATAAGTTGTTATAAATAACAACTTATTAATATTATCTTTCATTTTCACACATTTATTTAAATCTCAAATTTGAGAAAGTTCTTGGTTGAGCCTGAGAAAAGTTTTATAACCTCAGGCCCTGATGACCTTGTCATTTAATTTCAAAGGTGCATCTTGATGAGAGGAACCTTCATGCCAAAAATTATTGTAGCTTTAAAAGAGTTAAAGTTACCAGGAAAGTATTAAAATTATAGGTAAACTTTATAAAAGGACAAACATAGAGACATACAGATGTACAACAGTTAAACAATAAGACCCAGATCTATCAATGTGGAGGCAATAAAATGAGTGCTAATCCATGTTCTATTTCTAAGAAAGTTGGGCCAAATATAGGCCCCTTCCCCTCTGTAAATTTTTTCTCTAAAATTGCAACTACCCCTTTTAAATCAATGTTTCAAAATTTACGAGATTATCCCTTGGGAGGTTTGATGTTAACAATCAAAGAGCTTTCATAATCAGATTATAAACTGCTTCTAAAATTTTTTTTGTGTTCATTGAAACATTTTCAAACATTTTCATTAGTCAATGCAAAGTACAAAACTGAAAAAAAAATCTCCTATAACAGCTCATTCCACACTTTTTTCTCGAAATCAGGCACCCCATGCCCCTTCCCCTATGCACGAAAAGAACCCATGCATTCTTACAAAAATGTAGTTATAAAAACTTTCTAGCCATTGCAAACAACAACTCCAAGGAACTCCAAGGAAGCCAATATAAAAACGAAAACAATTTTTTGATGTTTTATTTTTTTCAAAAACAGTCAAACTTATGTTATGCAAAGAAGACTTACTTTCAAAAATGCATGGAAGGTAAAGATAATATCATAACTAGCCTATTTCTTTCAACTCTTGATATCATCACCTGAAGCTTCTTTAAATTTTGACCAGTCTTAACCCTTTCCTGTTTTACAAAATTTTGGACCTGTCAAAGTTCAAAGGTTTTGCAGACAAAAATTTAAAGTGGATTTAATTTGAAAAATAACTATTCAGTAGGGTAGAAAATAGTGTGGAAAAAGAAGAAATTGCAATTTCTTCTTTTTTCACAATGTTTTCTCCCAATCATAAAATCACAGACACATAAAAAGCAGGGATTAAACAGCAAAGGGTTAAATTTTGTTTCTTATTGTTTCTTAACTAACCCTTAGAAGGTATCTTTACTTCATTCCTTAACCCCATTTCATCATAATAAACATCTAGAGTTTTCTCAGTAGATGTCATGACCTTTGTCCTCATTTCTAATTTCTTTGTGGAGGTTGTTGGTTTAGGTTCTGCATAATCTCTATATTTGGTAGTTTTTTCCGTATTCACATAGAAAATATCTTCAAGGTCATTGGCCTTGACCTTGAAATCTATTATATCTGTGGATGATGCAACAGGTTGGAATGTAACTTGGTTTGATTCTTCATTTATTGGTTTGATCGTGACCTCTACAGAAGCTTCAGTTGTGGCTGTCACTGTGGTTGTCATAGCAACAGTTGTTGTCTGTCTAGTTGTTCCAAGATCTTAAAAATGGAATAAATTATCTTTATGAGTTTTTAGATATTCTTTTTTTTCATATAGAGTCAAAAAAACTTAAATCTCTAACCTAGGGCTATTAAGTAGGAAAATATGAACATTTAGTGCATAAATCAAGAAGATTTCTTTATTCTTGGTTCCTTGCATTAAGCACATCCCTCATATATTTATCCACCAATTGGTGGGGAGACAAATATCGACAAGGTTGCAAATTGCAAGATACCCCTCTTACACTGCAGAATGTTCAAGTATGAAAAACAACAAAGGAAAATAACTTAAAATTATGCTTCATGGAGTTTTGATTCTTTTGAACTGCACTTTGTAATCATAGACAAACATAATTGCCAAATTTTAAGGTAATCAGACACAAGTTCACAGACTTATTCTCCAGACTAAAAAGTGGACACTTCCCACCTTCCAGACGCCCCGATGCTACAGGTGATCACATAATACATCCCTTCTTTCCAAGGGTGTGTGAAAAGGATGTGTGCCGCCAACAGGGATCAGACACAGGAACAATTACTAGGAGTTCAACAAGCTACAGACTGTGCTTTGTTAATGGCCTTCAATAATTCCTTTAATCAATTCTCTTCTTTTAAACCTTTGTCATGCTGAATCCAGATTATTCCTGCTATGGTGGAGCTATAGACAAAGATCAGTCTGCATATTTGAGCAGTCTGATCTTTTATCCAATTCTCCCAAATTTCCTTTTTAAACAGGAAAATTTAACAAAAAACAAAAACAAACAAATACTGACTTACAAAGTGTGATTTCGGTGATTCCAGAACTTTGACTTTCATTATATTTTGTAAAGATTTCTATTGAGCATTGAGCATGAGTGTACTTTAAAACTGCTTAACAAAGTAACTTATTTTCAAATTACAGCTATAACTCACCAATCATACAAGTATGTTTATCTGGTGACAGAATCTTCCCTTCATTACATGAACACTGATATCGTCCCCATAGTAATGGTATACACAGCTCTTCACAGGGATAACTCTGTTTACACTCATCTGAAATTAACACATATAACGCAGAAATAATGGTATTTTGTCATTGTTTGCGAAATTCCAGAAGTTATAAACTTTAATATTGTTAACAAAGGTTTCCTAATGATTTCATTAGGAAACCTTGGTTAACATTGTGAAAAATCATAAGTTCTCAAATGTTGAGGTACCATTATGGGGCCACAACCGTTAAATAACACTGATATTGTCCCCATACTTATGGTAAATGAACATAGGAACTATGTTATATGTCATTATATGATACTGATATCGTCCCCATAGTAATGGTATACAGAGCTCCTCACAGGGATAACTCATTTTACATTCATCTGAAAAGAAGGCAGGATTTGTGCTACAATTCATGAAAATACAAAAGTTTGATAAGGTTCAAGTTCAAACACATGTGTATAATTACATTCTTAATCCATCAGTAACAACATTATCAAATAAATGTTATCTAAAAAGTATTTATTCTTTTGGCCCTTCCAAAAGATGATTTTAACACACAAGAAAGTTTCTTATGTGATAATAAGAAACTGTTACTCAGTTTTGTTTGAGACAAATTGATACCAATACCCGCATAATAATATTTCTATTCTAGACAAAGTTAAGTTCAGGTTGTCTCAAATAAAATCTCAAGATAGATCCTATATAAACTAGAGCTTGTCACTGAATGTGACTTAATACCCCCGCAAGTGCTTTCAGAGAATGAGATACTTTGACAGAAGAGGCAAAACATGCTTCAAATATTAAGATAACTCTTGGATTTGAGACCTCTAAATAGCGTCTTGCAAAACTTACACATGTGATAAATTTTTTCAAGCTATTGAAGGAAAACTGAAGGAGGTGTTTGTAAAACAAAATTACTAGTATATGTGAACGAAAAAGAAAACAAGGAGGAGTTTGCAACACAAGATTTTTTACTTGTGTACAAAAAAGCTGAAGTTCTAATTCTTGAAGCAGGGCAGTTGAGTCTTGAAAATTGCGTATTGCAAAACTTCAACTTTTGATCAATGTTTGTATTAAATTTCATTACTATTGATTGAAAACTCATGAAGGAGTTTGCGAAACAAAATTATGAGTACACGGCAACAATCGGCAAAAAAAGTCTAAGTTCAAGGGGACATAATTCATGCACCAGCGGGAGTTGAGACTTGAAAATTGTGTCTTGCAAAACTTCAACTTATCATCAATATTTGTATTAAAAATCATAACTATTGAATGAAAACTAAAGGAGGAGTTTGCCAAACAAAATTATCAGTACATAGCAACAAATAGAAAAAATGTCTAAGTTCAAAGGGAGATAATTCATGAACCAGGGGGAGTTGAGACTTCAAAATTGCGTCTTGCAAAACTTCAACTTATGATTAATATTTGTATTAAAAATCATAACTATTGAATGAAAACCGAAGGAGGAGTTTGTGACACAAAATTATAAGTACATGCTAACAAATAGGAAAAATGTCTAAGTTCAAGGGGAGATAATTCATGAACCAGGGGGAGTTGAGTCTTGTAATTTGCATCTTGCTAAACTTCAACTTGTGCTCAATGTTTGTATAAAGATTCATTGCTAATGAATGCAAACTGAAAGAGAAGTTTGAGACACAAACTTATAAGAACATGGTAATATATAGGAAAAAAAATGTCTAAGTTCAAGGGGAGATAATTTATGAACCAGGGGGAGTTGAGACTTGAAAATTGTGTCTTGCAAAACTTCAACTTGTGATCATTGTTTGTATGAAGTTTCATTTCTATTGAATGAAAACTGAAGGAGGACTTCGCCACACAAAATCATCAGTACATAGTTACAAATAGAAAAAAATCTCTAAGTTCAAGGGGAGATAATTTATGAACCAGGGGGAGTTGAAACTTGAAAGTTGCGTCTTGCAAAACCTCAACTTGTGATCATTCTTTGCATGAAGTTTCATTACTATTGAATGAAAACTGAAGGAGGAGTTCGCGACACAAAATTACTAGTAAAAATGTCCACGGACGAACAGACTAAAGGACAGACAGACGGATGGACGGACAGACAGGCTGATTCCAGTATACCCCCGAAAACATTTGTTTTTCCGGGGTATAATGAGAGCTATGTCAGACATGGCCATCCCCTGCAAAGAAAGCTTGATGGTAAACTGAAGCCCAATAGATTAAGCATTCTTCTGTACTTTAAGAGATATGCTCCCTACACAATCTAAGTCTTTCAAATAACAAAGGGCAATAACTCCAAAATCATGCAAGGAAGAGTTGTAGTTCTTATGCAATGCACTTCTCCTCCATGAGATCTATCTACCAAAAAAGTTTCTAGTTGATAGGTATTATACTTTCAGAGATATGCTCCTGACAAAATCCAAGTATCTAAAATAACAAAGGGCAATATATCTAAAATTATGCAAGGAATAGTTGTAGTACTTGTGCACTGCACTTTTCCTCAAAGAGATCTATCCACCTACAAAGTTTCAAGTTGATAGCTTTAATACTTTAGGAGATATGCTGCGGACAAGTTTAGTGACGGAATGACAGAACGACAGAACAATGGAATGAGATCATTACCAAATCCCCTTCGCTGAAAACAACAGGGGATAACACGCAAGTGAATTTCTATCTTCTTACCAATCAGCAATCCTGGATGATGCAAAAAGAAGGCAGTTGGTTTTGTCAAGTTGGTTGCTATGGCCACCTCTAGCCCTGTTGTCATGTCAACGGCCATTAAGCTGGACTGTTTCAAGCTGGTATATAAAATCAAGTGTTCAAGTACACCAATACTGGAGATGTCTTGAGAATTGTAGTCAAATGTTTCTAGAACCTCTCCTGCAAACATATTTACAATGATTAGATATAACCTGCCCAAGTGAAACAAGACAAATTTTTGATGCAGTGCATTTGGAAACCTCGATAAACACTGTTTTAGTTCATTACTCCCGACACGTTGCGGCACTATTACGGGTCCACTACCTTAATCCATCCATCCCTGTGAGTGTAAACTTCTTCTTTTCCTGAACCAAAATCTTCTCTTCTCAAACCTTTTGGCTGATTTCAATGAATCAGGAATATTCTTGCTTTTGTGCAGTCTGACCACAGACTAAACCATCAGATTTTCCTTTCAAAAACATGAAAGGTTTTTTTTTCTGATTTTTTTTTCATAATAAATACTCACTCACATTTAGTACACCCAGCATTCTCAGCACTTTGATTTTAATGCCATATCGTAAAGTACTTTTTTTTTTAGCATGACATGGGATAAAATATTATACCTTGTAAATCCATTTCCATTACATCTCCAGATGAACTTCCAATATATATCTTCTCATCAGTGATGACCAAAGATGTGGCAGGGAACAATGACAATGTACGAATATGGAACTCCCGTCTACCCTTAGAATTACACATTTTAACTTGTGGACTATACATGTCACTCCCGCCCTCTAGCCAGTACAGAAGCCTGAAATAATGTCAAACTTGCTCGAGCGACCATTTCTCTTAAGGTACCATTTTTATTAAGCGACTGTTTTCAAAATTCAACATTTCCTTCTATAAATAAAAATATCTTGAAAAATAGCTATTGTCCAACCAAAAATAATTGAAAATGAATCCTATTTTGTTAAAACTCACCAGAATCGTCTTAATGAGACGATTCTATTGAGTATCAACAACATAGGATTATTGAGAATTTCGCAATAAAATGCATTTTCAATAAAAAAAGTGTTTCTTATCTTTAAACAAAATGTGTATTAAGCGGCCATTTTCTTTAACAACTGCTTTTTTGTGGTCCCAATAGTGGTCGACTAAAACAAGTTTTACTGTTATGTCAAATTCATTGAGCTAGTTTTCATCTTTTTTTCAATGGATTACTCAGTTTTCTTTGTGGATTATTATTTTTAACCTTACCAACAAACCCATAATGCTTTCACAATGATAAACCCAATTATGACAAATTTAGTTGGTTTTGATAACTAGAAAGCCATGAATGGCTTGAGTCGCTCCACAGGCTTGAAATTCTTGTAAAGCAATAAAAGTTTTGACTAGACTTTTAGATATTTTGGATTCTACTGATGTTGAAAATGATTTTCAAAGTTTCAATTATATAACTTATAGAGAAATGACATCAGCCCTTAAAATGCATATTTTCATCTGATCACAATAATAATAGGGTCACTCAAGGATCATTCCAGTAAAATTTGGTTGATATCCATTGGTTAGATTATGAGAAAATGATATCCAAAGTTTCCACTTTGTAACATAATATAGAGAAATGACCTCCGCCCATAAAATACATAATTTTCACCCGATCACTATAATTTTTGGTAGACTGATAGAGGGTCACTCAAGGACCATTCCAGTATAATTTGGTTGTTATCCATCGGTTACATTCTGAGAAAATGATTTTCAAAGTTTCCACTATATAACATATAGAGAAATGACCTACGCCCATTAAATGCATATTTTCCATCCGATCTCAATAATCTTTTGTAGACTGATAAAGGGTCACACAAGGATCATTCATGTAAAATTTCATTGGTATCCATCAATTAGAATCTGAGAAAACTCACTTTTTACCATATTTGGAAATTAGCCATGCCCATTAAATCCATGTTTTTCATTGGATCAAAATTTCTTGAACAACTTTGAAAGAGGGTCACCCAAGGATCATTCCTGTGAAGTTTGGTTGAAATTCATCCAGTAGTTTCTGAGGAGAAGATTTTTAAAGAAAAAAATTACGACCGGACGCACGGACACACTGACGCACGGATGGACAGACGGACGCACGACGGACACAACGCCATGACAATAGTCCCAGTGGCTTTCAGCCAGTGGAGCTAAAAATGATGAGACAAAATACGAAAATTTCAGGACTATTTTTTTCAAAGCACATCATTTTGAATGTAATTGCTAAGCAACGTTCATAATGATGTAACTTATTAGGCTCAGCTTAGAAAACGCAAGATGGTGTGAAATGGGAAAAAAGTGGGGTAAAGTTGTTGATAATTTCACTGGTTAGGCAGCGATTTTATCAAATGGATATCTTCCATTATTACTCAATAATCTGCTGAAAAAGCATTAAAGAAGCGTTTTTCTGCATGATTATCATTCATGATTTTACCAACAAACTAATAAAGTTATCAAAATAATGAACTCAGCTTGGACATATATAGTTGGTTTAGTTCACTGACTTTTTTAACCCTTTCCTGTTTTAAAAAATTTTGGACCTGTCCAAATTCAAAGGTTTTGCAGACGAAAATTTAAAGTGGATTTAATTTGAAAAACAAGAGCTGTCACTGTAAGATGACAATGCCCCCGACACCGCTTTGATAGTAATAAGGAAGTTATGGCCAATGTTAAAGTTTTTGGACGGAATGACGGACGGACGGACAGACAGACGGACGGACAGACGGACGGACAGACGGACGGACGGACAAGTCAAATTTATTATGCCTCCCTATCGGGGGCATAATAACCATTATGTAGGGTAGAAAATAGTGTGTTAAAAGAAGAAATTGCTTGTTAGAAGCAATTTCTTCTTTTTTCACAATGTTTTCTCAATCATAAAATCACAGGCACATAAAAAGCAGGGTTTAAACAGCAAAGGGTTAAAGCAAGACTAGAGATACTTTTGAGCAATTTTATCATGAAGCCATATAAGTTTAATAGCCACATGATGTTCTTAATGAGATTAGACTGGAAAAAATTCAATTTTATCTAGTAGAGCTATAATTGTTTGAATTTTCATGAAAGATAAAAGCTACATTTCTTTTCCATCTAAAATTTAAACCAGCTTACTTTCCATCAGGATTGAGAGACAGTCCCCACATTTTGTTTCTGTTTCCCTTCTTTATCTGTTTGTACGATCCCAGGCCTCGTTTCAAATTTAATGATGCGATAAAACCCTCGTCAGCTTCTGTTGTTGCTGTCCAAAATAACTTCTGTTTGCTGGAATCTAGTCTAAGGGAGGTAATTGGGCCTTCCTCTTGATAGATAATGGCCGGCTGAAGATGATTGATTCTTGATGTGTATATTGTATTTCTGAAAATGGTCAAACAGCATTGAACATAACCATTTTGAAAATTGATGCAAGAAACAGTTTTAACTGCCTATAAACCTAATAGGCAGCTACAACTGTTTTATGATGAGCTATCTTAAAGAAGGAACTCTTTAAAACTGTAAATAAAGCTTTACACTAGTTGATTTACTTTGGATTTCTTTGGGCTGTTATTTTGTTTTATGTGTGAGATTTCTAACAACCTCATAACTCATAAATGTACATAGCAAAGACTCTGACCAGCCTGCACAGTCTGACCAGAGTCTTAGCTATGCGTTTAGTAGATAGATAAGGTCTTAATGTACTTCCCATCAGGTAACATTATATTAAAAGTAGGTGGCTGTCTACGCTGCTCAGTGTTAACACCTCAGTGTTTCAAATTTTCCGCACAGGCTCAAATGTGATTAACATTTCTCACTCACCCTTTCAAAGCCGTCCAATAAATCCTGTCTTTGGTTTCATCATAAATCACTGAATCAATCATGTCACCCCAGGGAAAGTTAATCAAGGTCACAGGGGTTGTGTCCTTGACCTTGTCTAGGCTCACAAAACCAATGGTTGTAGCATCAGCATATAGTACAAACTTCTCAGGACCTACAAATAAAGTCTTGATTAATTATATCGTAAGTATTGTTAAAGTAAATGCTTCTATTTACGTACTACCTTTATCAAGGTCAGAGGATTTGTGTCCTTGACCTTATCTAAAAGACAATAAATGATTAGATGCATATACCCCAAACTTCGAAGGACCTACTAATAAAAGTAAAACTTTATCAATAATAATTTACTTTGGTAAATAACATTCAAAATTACCTAATTTTGAAATCTTTTGTAAGAATTGCATAATTTTTCATATTATAACCTTTGATTTTAAATTGCCCTTTAGTGCATAACTGTGTCTAAATTTCAAGTCAGTACCCAACATAATAATGAAGAATCTCAATGAGTTATCAGATATCAAATGATTTTTGAGAATAATGAAATGAAATATGGCTTTCTAAAGAAAAAAAATATTAAAGTAAGGAACTTCAAAGTATATCAGAGTTCTCTACCAATAAAAAAAAAAAAATAAACAGCTGATTCTCCCTGTTACAACCAGAAGGCAAAATTTAAGACTAGTCCAAATTTAAAAAGATGCAGAAAATAATTCTGTTGATGAATTTTATATCTTTGTCTTTAGAAGAAAAAAGCATTGAAAGCATTGAAGGAATTGCTTGTAACATGCATTTTAAAAAAAAGCATCAAAAAGTAGGAATGTTTGGAATCTAAAAAGAATGATTCGTAATATACTAACGTTTACATGTTTTCCCATCCTCACTCTGAACAACAAAAGCTTCTTCAGGACAAGTACATCTGAACTGTTCCTCATAACCATGTGGTAAGGGTATACATGTATGACTGCATCCATAGTTGATACAAGCTGTTTGATGGTCTGAAACATAACAATGATGTACAATGCTGTAGTTTGAGTGTACAGTACACTATTAGGGTACACAATTTTCAGTACAGGGTACTCATCAGTACCATTAATCCATACAAATTTTACTCACCATGTTTAAATAATCCTGTAGTTTGAGTGTATAGTACACTATTAGGGTACACATTTTTCAGTACAGCGTACTAATCAGTACAAATATCAAGAACAATATTCCGCCCATAACCATTCTCGATGTCAGTGTGAAGCTTCTTCTAAGAGTTGGTGAATAATCAAAAGATCGTAACTACAGCTTAAATAAGCTGTAGTTTTGATGTTATGATCATTCCATTCATCGACAACATTTTACGAAAGAGAATTTATTTCTATTACACACTTGCATAATGTGTGTGATGGCAGTTATGCCCTTGTATATAACTTACCATGTTTAATCAGTGCTGTAGTTTGAGTGTACAGTACACTATTTGGATACACAGTTTTAAGTACAGTCTACTCATAATTTTTTTTTTCAGTAAAATAATAACAACTTACCATGTTTAATCAGTGCTGTAGTTTGAGTGTACAGTACACTATTAGGGTACACATTTTTCAGTACAGTGTAATCATCAGTTCCATTATCTAGTACAATATTACGCCCATAACCATTCTCAATATCAGTGTAATAAATCTGATCACCAAAGGCTGTCACACTTCCAATATTCTGAAAATATCAAACTTTTGTTATAGGAGAATCAAAAATACTACGATACAGTTAAACAAATTTTTGCACGATAAAAAACATTCAATTAATCGGCCTATCCAATAGATGATGTTTAATAGCATGAAATATCAGAAGGTAAAACATGATGAGAAAATCTATAGCAGTGAGTCTACTATTTTGATAATTTTACTGGTTTAGTAGTTAAGAAATAATGTAAAAGTGATGAATTCATGGTCATTGAATTTTCAAACTTAAACCTACAAACATCAGTCTGGCATTCTTGATGAACCCAAATTAATTCCTACTTTCCTACTTTAGTCATGTAAGAAATCTATAAATAATTGACAAATCTTTATTTTTTTGCTTCATCATCAATCATGGTATTAAATTGTAAAATATGAAGAAAGTATTTGTTGTTTTCATGGAGGAATGAAACTGAAAATCCTTATCAAACTTGTGTATGAATCCTCTTTGCGCATTCATAGAGTGTGATAAGGTTTTTAGTTTCATGCCAATGAAATAAACAAATACTCTCTTCATCTCTTACAATGGTTAATTTAAACATTTTTGATATGAACAAACCTTATCTTCCACACTGGTTATCAATGTTTCACCGGTCGTTCTATCATATCTCAACACATTCATGTTTGTCCCATTTCTGTCATAGACAACAACATCTCCGTCCAATATGATTAGGCCAACTGGATCATTTACAACAATGTTTAGTGCTGTAGCATTACGTCCGTCTAGATCTGATCGTATAATTCTGGCGGGTGGCCCAGCATCGATAGTGTACAGATATCTGTTTTGGGACAAAATATTAAGTACTTAAAACGTTTCTTACAAGTATACAAAGTAAGATACTACATCGAGGCAGGTTGTTAACCCTTTCCTGTTTTACAAAATTTTGGACCTGTCCAAATTCAAAGGTTTTGTAGAGGAAAATTAAATGTGGATTTGATTTGATAAAATAACCATTCAGTAGGGTAGAAAATGGTATGGAAAAAGAAGAAATTGCTTGTCAGAAGCCTTTTCTTCTTTTTTTCACAATGTTTTCCCAATCATAAAATCACAGGCATGTAAAAAGCAGGGATTAAACAGCAAAGGGTTAAGCATGTATGAATCTTAAGGTAGTGGATTTGTTATAATTCCGCAACATTTCCGAACACATGATCTTTCACAATGTTAACCCAAGTTTCCAAATGAAAATCATAAGGAAACCTCCGTTTACATTGTTAAAGTTCATTACTTCCAAAACGTCACAGAACTATTATGGGTCCACTACCTTAAGTAAAATATTTGCTTTTCGATAGATTATCTAATGGTTCTTTCATATTCTATTCTATTTTACCAGACTTTGCAGTACATACTTCAAAACTAAAATGCTTTTTCAAATTCTGACAAATCAATGGCTCAGTGCGAAACAGTTGTAACTGCCTATAAACATATAGGCAGTTACAACTGTTTCATGCTGAGCCAAGAAGACGGATCATAGCACTAACACTAATACTAACATCATCTTGTAATAGTTACAACTATGTCTTACTCTCCGCAAGCGGACTTGACTTGCTGTATTTACTAAATTTAACTTCACATTGAAAAAAAATATCACCAATTAAAATCAACTTACTGCTCTGTTTTGTCTATAACAAGAGCTGCTGGATAAGTAACATCTCTAAGAATAGTTTTACGATTGTTTGTGTGTACATTCAAAGCTTCAACCTTATGCCAGGAGTAATTGGAATCATCTTGCCCATTGGAATACAGGCCAAAGTTGGTGAAATATAGTAAACCAGTCTCTGAATCAAAGGCTAAACCTAGAAATAGAAATAAGTGCATTGTCGATTTAATTTTTAACACATTTTCAGATTATCCCACCTTTTAACCCTTTGCTGTTTAATCCCTGCTTTTTACATGCCTATGATTTTATGATTGAGAAAACCTTGTGAAAAAAGAAGAAATTACTTCTGATAAGCAATTTCTTCTTTTTCCACACTATTTTCTACCCTACTGAATGGTTCTTTTTCAAATTAAATCCACTCTAAATTTTTGTCTGCAAAACCTTTGAATTTGGACAGGTCCTAAATTTTGTAAAACAGGAAAGGGTTATGCCCCTGAAGAAAATATGTTCAGAAAATCATTGAAGACAATGAAAAAATTTGCTTGTGACAAGCAATTTTTTCATTGTCCACAATGTTTTCTCCCCAAAAATAAAGAGACTGTTTATGAAATAGTTTCATTTTCGCGTTGATTTGTCCATGAATGAAGTCTGATAAAGGAGGACTTATGTGCAAAAGGTAAAATCTGAGGGCAGAGCATGATTGGTGTACACAGTAAAACACATGACATTTAAATTTTATTGCAAATAAAGTTTTTTGTTATTCTTCTTATTCTATATTTGCGTTTTATGCCATTTGTGCATGTGCAAAGTGGGATATATCTTGCAAACAGTTTGCACAGGTTTTTCACCCTGAACACAGGGCCAGTGTCAGTAAAATAGACTAAGATATGAAACAAGCTTACCCTCAACCTGCCCTATACCATGTGACTTGTTTAACAACATGGATTTCTCTGACCCGTCAAGTCTCACTCTGTAAATACTGCTGTCAAAACCTGACTTGTCACTCCAATATACCATCTGAAAAACAAGAGGCCCAAGAGGGCCTGTATCACTCCACTGGCTTTAAAATCTTGAGACTTTCATTAAATAAAGCTTACTTTAAATGAATACATTAACACCCCAAAATATCCTCAGATCTATTTAATAATGATTAACTGGTCATGGTCCATATTGCACCAAAATACTCAATCCCAATGAACCTGCAACCCTTTACCCATCTGATTAAAACACAAGGTTAAGAAGAAGATGTCGTTCAAAGATTTCGGGCTCAAAATAGGCTCCGCCTGCCATGCCCATATTTATAGACCAATCAAAATTTCTTGAACAATTTAAGTAAATAGTCACCCAAGAATCATTGTGGTAAAGTTTCATTGAAATTGACTGAGTGGTTCCGGATGAGGTATTGTTCAAAGATTTTGGCCTCAAAATAATCCCCACCCTGCCACGCCAAAACATATGGGCCAATCAAAATTAAGCAAATAATTTTTTGAAAAGAGAAACTCAAGGAACATTCTGGTAAAGTTTCATTGACATCAGCCAAGTGGTTCAGGAGAAAATGTCATTCGAAAATTTCGGGCTCAAAAACCCGCCCTGCCACGCCCATATTTATGGACCAATCAAAATTTCTTGAACAATTTAAGTAAAGGGTCACCAGAGGAACATTCTGTTAAAGTTTCATTGAAATCAGCCCAGTGGTTCAGGAGGAGATGTCGTTCAAAGATTTCGGGCTCAAAATAAGCCCCGCCCTGCCACGCCCATATTTTTGAGCTAATCAAAATTTCTTGAACAATTAAAGTAAAGGGTCACCAGAGGAACATTCTGTTAAAGTTTCATTGAAATCGGCCCAGTGGTTCAGGAGGAGATGTCGTTCAAAGATTTCGGGCTCAAAATAAGCCCCGCCCTGCCACGCCCATATTTTTGAGCTAATCAAAATTTCTTGAACAATTTAAGTAAAGGGTCACCCAAGGAACATCCATGCCAAGTTTCATTGAAATCGGCCCAATCATTTGGGAGGAGAAGATTTTTAAAGATTTCAAAGTGAAAAAATGCCACACCCTGCCACGCCCATATTTGGGGGCCAATCAAAATTCTTTGAACAATTTAAGAAGAGGGCCACCCAAGGATCATTTCTACCAAGTTTCGTTAAAATCTGCCCATTGGTTTGGGAGGAGAAGATGTTTAAAGAAAAAGTTTACGCACGCACGCACGGACGGACGCACGGACGCACGACGGACACTCCGCCATGACAATAGCTCGCTGGCCTTCGGCCAGTGCAGCTAAAAAAATATCAGCCCTTTTAGTACTGTTAACAGCGTATTTCTTCTGAAAACAAAACTTTGTCAGACAATAGGGGATTGAAACAGTTTAGACTGCAAAATATGCAGTCTGGCCTTAGCCCACACTGCCCAAATCCCCTACGCCACACTCATTCTTTCCAAATATTTGTCTCCAACCAATGGGTCAGACAGACATCAGTGGGGTATAAGTTTATCTAAAATTTCACTGGTTAGTCCATATATATCAAATTAGTTATTCCTCATTAAACCACCAAAGAGCATGAAAGAAAATGCAATTCTAAAATGTTTTTGTTCCAAGTCCAAGGGCATAACTACCATTGCACACATAACACTATTTGGGTCTTAATACTAAGAGGTTATTTAACATGATCGTGTACAATACTGGATTCTATTGGATGAGTACCCTGCAGAACCAGTCTATATTTGACTAGGCCATAGCCGAGTCAAAATATAGACTGGTTCTGCAGGGTACCAATCCAATGAATTCAGTATTGTACTCGATCATGTTAAATGACATCTTTATTTCACACCATACACTGAAAGTTCCACAATTAACGATTCACAACATTTGAGAGAGACAAAGGGAATAGATCCAAAATGATCCAGATAAGGGCGTCAAATGCAAGTCACTATGAACATGTTGAAATTGAAACAAACATTTGTTCTAAAAATAGAATTCCACGTGAAATGTTTATTTCATGTGTAAAGTCGATTAGTGCTTACTGATTACAATATGTAATAAACATAAAACAGGTCGACTACCCGTCGTCGCTTGAAATCTATATTTTCATGTGAACAAATGATAAAGAATGTAATAAAGGAAGAAATAAAGAATCTTCTCAAGATCAAACTTATCTAAATACCTCCTAACAGAGGGTTTGATACATTGAAAAGGCTGAGAAAATTGGTGACATCTATATTCGGGACTGTAGCCTCGCTTTCATCGTACAATATAGCTTGCCTCACTTTCATCGTACAATATAGGTTGTCTCGTTTTGGAATAAAACCCGTATTGCACAGTAGCCTTGTTCTGGTTGTACAATATGGATCTAGATATTTCACTCTCACGCAATGCAAAATAAGCGATGTCATTGGTCTAAATTGTTTAGGTGTGAAATAAAAAATAATATCATCAATCTAAAAGAACCATCAATGGATGATCAAATTATCTACTACTGCTTATCTAAGTTGTAATAACTATGTCTCTTTTGATCTTTCATCAACACACAATTCATTGTAATTAACTGTAGTGAAAGTCCCATTTCTCTCCATCTCAGGATGCAGAATGTGGTTGGAGGTATTTTCCTTTATTTTACGTCCTAAACATTCTCCAAGCATGGTTGCTTTATGCTTGGGTATTGATTTCTTAATCTTGGTTAAATCCATAGAGTGACATGGGTTAAGGTAGTGAACCCATAATAATTCTGAAACATTTCGAAATTCATTAAATTTCACAATGTTGACCATGGTTTCCTAATGAAAATCATTAGGAAACCTCTGTTAACACTGTTGAAGTTCATTACTTCCGAAACGTTGTGGAACTATTACAGGTCCACTACCTTAAAACAAAAAATAACCAGTACCTGTTCCAAAGGGTCATAGGCAATAGCCCCTGGTTCCCTTGATTCACTAATGAGAGTAATTTCCCTTGACCAGTTGGTATCCAAGGATATAAAACCAATGTCTCCATATCTATAGAAACTGGATTTACCATGGTTACTGAATGTGCTCAATAAGATGTCTTTTGGAACTGAAATTAAAAAATCATTTCATAGAATATACAAATTTCTCCTTGAATAACCTCTTTGTGCAAAAATAGACAATAAGTAAATTTCATAGATGCTAGCTTTATTTCACTGATGAAATCATACTTCGTACACAGAGGTACAGATGAGAGGGAGTATTTTTGGAATGACAGAGACAATAACCATATCTCCTTGCTATGCTCTGCACTTCTCCTCCATGAGATCTATCCACCCATAAAGTTTCAAGTTGATCGCTATTATACTTTAGGAGATATGCTAAGGACAAGTTTGAACGACTGAACGACGGAATGAATATTATTATCCCCCTCGCTTTTTGGCGAGGGGATATAGTAATGGTCTCTGTCTGTCATTCTGTCATTTTGTCGTTCCGAGGTTCTGTCACTTAACTTGTCTGGAGCATATCTCCTAAAGTATAATAGCTATCAACTTAATATGAAATAAACAAATAACAGAGGAATAAATCCTTTGGTAAATTCACAAGTCTTAGAGGTTAAGTAATAATTCACTAAGAAATTTTAATTCTTCACTGCAAAGTTTTGAAGAATGTTATCATGTGCAATAACTGACCTTGACAAGTTTTTCCATCCGCCGCTAAAGCCAGACCACCGTATGTTGGACACGTACATCTATATTTACTCTTCTGTCCTGGCAAACATAGATGGGAACAGCCACCATTGTCATCTTCCATACAGGGGTGGATTGCTGAAAAGAAATGCCTATTTATTGTTTGTTTGACCTTAGTTTGACCTTGTCCTTGCAAGATGACCTTGAAAATGAATGATGTGTATCCATGTGAGCGTGTTGAATAAGCAATTTAACAAGAACAAGAATAGTGTACAAGTTATAGGATTATGTACCATTAGTTTACAGGTTTATTTTTAACCCTTGTCATGCTGAACCCGGAATATTCCTGCCAGGAGCTATAGACAAACATCAGCCTGCACATATGTGCAGTCTGATCTTTGTCTATACCACCTGGGTTTCCTTTTTTGAAACCAGAAAAGCTTAAAATTCTAATTTTGAAGATGCATACCGAATTACATTTAGTGCATTCAGTGCCTTGAACACTTTGATTTTGTTGCAATTTTGCCAATTTTTTTTATTGGGCATGACAAGAGTTGAGCACAATAAGACTGATACTTTCTGCATGCCTACTTACTTGATTTTACCCATTTGTACCCTTACACCCCCCCTCCCCCCCTATGACCACTTTCGATAGGCTTTCAGTATAGACTGTAACCCTTCTCACTATATACAGAGAATACAGAGTACCACTCCCTCTCTTTCACTTTATCTCAGCATATTTTTTCTGCCATTGTCTCTGTCTGTCTGTGATTTATCCACATGTATATATTTCCAAGTGTTTAAAATACAACTTTTTAAATTGCAAGTATTGTTTTTTGTAAAAATTCCACATCAAATGTTTTAAGGAGATGTATTTGTTAGTATATTAAATCACTGATTAATTTAATGCTTATTTTTGGCATTAAGATGTTGTGTTTGTCCTCATGCTTATGATAAAGCCTATGTCTATGAACATTGTTCCATAAAGGTATATTAACCTTTTTTTAACCAAATTTGAACATTATTAGTTATATGGTTTCTTTCCCGGGTATATGACAATTTATCTTGAAAAAGGCTTGTAAAAGTGCTGTCACCCGAGCTGTAGGTGAGGGTTGACATCACTTTTCACTGCCAGGAATACCTAGGCAAGAAACCATTTTATGAATTTATTATACTACAAAGATTTAGGGCTAAATATCTGTCTTTTGCCTATTTTAGGCCTTGGAAAAAGACAAATTATTTCCAACCACCAATATCCCTTCATGCGCCCCAATAAACATGTACAAAGTGATGTCATATATAGTTGTGATGTAAGTCACACTACTACACTCCACGATTTTATAATATGAAAGCGGTTCTTGGCTGAAGCTGCGAGAAAGTTGGCACTTAATATGGACAGCTTTGTAAAATGTTAGGTATTCATTAACATCTATATCATTTTTTAATTGCACATTATTAACTGTCATGCTTTTCAACTGTAACCTAATGTGTACACTCCGGTCATGTTATCAGCAAAGCGTGAGAATCATGGCTGCTATTACCTTTGATTTTTTGTCTATGTTTACGGCAAGGCGCCTTAAGGAAACATTAGAAGTTATATGGGAGCCACCGTAGATATCAAAGTTTGTCAGGTCAGCATTAACCAATATAAGTGCAAGAATTTTCTCTGCAGTATAATAAAGTACCTTATTTCCTTAACTTTCAGATAAAAATAGTTGTGGCAGAAAACATCATAATATCTCTTACTCATAGGTTGTGTGGAAGGATTCAAACTGATCATGTGATACAGTTCTCTGGTTCCCAGATTCTTGGTTTCCTGCTGCCATATTGTCCGTCTGGATCCCAGCAGTATGGAATAGATCCCTGTATTCAGCCAAGTACTCACAATCGCTGTGTTCCCATACACAATCAAACCAAACCCTGGCGCTCCTTTTGTTATTTTCTTGTATTTGACCTCCTTTTTGACATTTTTGCCTCCTAGGTCACAGGAAAATACAGCTAAAGATTTGGCATCAACCCAGTACAGTCGTCTGAAATTATAAGCTAGACGTGCAAAAGTGACATTGAAACATTTCATAACAAGGTGACAAATTGCGATTAAATACACCCTTCACACTGCTGGACGAAAAATAACAAAGTGCAATAAGCTAGATTGAGTTATGGTTTTTCTACTTTGAATCATGATAGGAACATAACTTCGAGATCTCAAGTCAATCAGACTTTAGGTGACATAGTTATACTCCAGACAAAGAGCAATGAGCCCCAGGTTCTGCCCGTCTGATGTCAGACACCACTGGTGATCACAATCATAATATATCCTGTCTTTTGACAGGTGTATAAAACCCTTTTTATATTTTTAAATCAACATCAATATTGATAGAAAAATGTTGAAATAATGAAGTCAGCTCCAAGATTTTGAATACCAAAGCACAAGCTTGAGTGTCTCAGAAATACCCATCATGGATAACCACCCCCCAAAGCGTATTTCATGTGTGTGGACTAAAGCTGGCCTTGGCCTTGTCACATGACCTTGACCTTGTTTCCATGCTTATCATTGTGATCTATCATCATATCAAAAAAGGAAAATTGTATCTTAAATAGGCTTGAAGTAATTTACAATGTCAAGTTTTAAGGTTAAATTTTGCAGACAAACTGACAGAGGAAAGAACAGATATACGGACAACAGTAAAACATTCTTTAATGCTTTTTGCTGGTTTATCAAGCAATAATGGTAGATTATCACTTGATAATCTCACCACAAAAGCAGTGAAATTATCAAAAACTTATACCCTGCTTTCTTGCATTTCACCCTATCTGATGTCATGTGGGGTAAAATAAGTGACGTCACAATGAACGTTGCATAGCAATCACATGCAAAATGACGCACTTTACGGTAATATAGCCTGGAAATTTTATATTTTGTCTCATTTTTGCAATAAAGAAATAGAAAAATTGTTTGTTTTTCGAGTAAGATTGATTTATATTTCATTTTGTGAAAAACTAAAGATATATTTTCACGAGTGGGCCTGCCACTCGTGAAATATAGCTTTTGTTGTTCACGAAATGAAATATAAATTGATCTTACACTGAAACAAACAATGATCCTCTATATATTCCCCCGATCTTGAAGGTACAGGGGCATAAAAATTATCATCTGAATTTTTTTTTAAATTGATCTAGCCTAATATTTTGACAGAAATGGAAAAGGTTTATCCTTAGAATGGTCTGTTTCAATTTGTAGTGTGATGTGGATCATAATTTCAAAATCAATACTGGGAGAATTGGTTTCACAATGTCACATTTTATTCATGTGAGGATTTTCTTTTATGGAATGTGAATATGTTACAAATTTTCAAAGGATCAATTTCCTGTATGCTGGTTTCCAACAATGGATGGAAGATTGTACTTTATGTAGTCTGAATAAAACACCAAGGATGGGTTCCTTAGACTGTAATAATGTCTGCCTTTTCTAACAAACATAAAATCAAGTTCCTGTAAAATTTGAAACAAATATAACCATTTTCAAATTCCACTATATATCGTACAATATGAGACTTTTAACTGGTAACCATACTCTCTTTAGGATAAGTTTTCTTTTATAATCATGCAATTCCCACACTAAATCCAGCCTTTTTTACGCCCCTCTTCCCCCCCCCCCCCCCAAAAAAAAAGGGGGTAAATAAAATATTGTGGAAAATAATTGGAACAAGCAGTTTCTTCATTAATGACATTTTTTTCAACCCAAAAAAGAATACAAGAGGGCTGTAGTGGTTCTAAATCGCTCACATGAGTTAACTCTGTTAAGATCTAACCTCCTAACCTAGTTTTAACCACACTTGACGAAAATTCAAACTTGACTGAGACTTCAACAAGATAATTATTCAGACAAATTTTCTGGTTTATTGGGCAAAAGATACGTCCTCTAGAATGTCCGCAAGGTTTTTCTAGGATTAAATTGAATCCTTGACCTCATTTTTGACTCCAGTTGAGCCAGTTTCAAAGTTAACCTAGATTTCATCAAGACAATTATTCTGACCATTTACCAGGTTGATTGGCAGAAATATGGCTTCTAGGGTGTCTAAAAGTTTTTTTCTAAAGTTTGACCCCTTGACCTCATTTTTGACCCAACTTGATTTTTCAAACTTGATCTATATTTCATCAAGACAATCATTCTGACCAATTTTTGGGTTGATTTGCCAAAAAATATACCTCAAGGAGGTCTACAAGTTTTTTCTAAAGTTTGACCTCATTTTGACCCCACTTGACACAATTTTGAACTTGACCTGAAAACTCTAGAGTGACAACAAGATTTTCTAATACTCATTTTTTATCTCATTTGACCCAATTTCGAACTTGGCATAGATGTCATCAAGATAATCATTCTAACCAATTTTCAAGTTGATTAATTGGGCAAAAAATATTATCTCTAGAGTGTCTACAAGGTTTTTCTAATATTTGACCCCTTGACCTCAGTTTTGACCCACTTGACCCATCCTCAAACTTGACCAAGATTCTATCAAGATAATCATTCTGACTAATTTTCAGGTTAATCACAAGGTAAATGTCGACACACAAGACAAGATACATGGTTGATGACAGACTTCATGCAACCACCAAAGCTCACCCTGACCACTTTGTACTCAGGTGAGCTAAAAAAGATGTTAGAATTTCACCAACTTGAGAAGTCAGGACAAAACTATTGTATAAGTGCACAGCAGCACACATACTTATAGGCATTACATAAGCCTTGCGTTTAGGATGACAAAATGGTGCAAACAGTTCCAATTATACCCTGCTTTGCACGCAGGTGCATGTGCAATTTTAAGGCTGTAGGGCTTCATTTTCAGAAGAAGAAGAAGGTTAAAGATTACAAAATTTACCCAAAGTACTACCCCCTCCCCACTGGTGCTCCGCACCTGGTGGCCCAATAGATATGATTGTAGCTATTTTTATTAAGGTCTATGAGCTGATCATCCATGCCAAACTTCAAGGTTGTAGAGCTGCTTGTTCAGAAGAAGAAGAATTTTAAAGATTTTCTTAAATTTTTAAAATTGGTTGCCATAGAAACCAAAGTTTTTCACCGATTTCAATTCTTTTAGCAATTCTGAAAGGGGATCACCTAAGGAACATTTCTTCCAAGTTTGGTTAAAAATGGCCAAGTAGTTTAGGAGGAGATGTCGTTCAAAGAAATTGTTGACGGACGACTGACGAAGGACGACGGACACCAGATGGACGCCGGATGGACGCCTGACAAAAGGTGATCACAATAGCTCACTTGAGTATGTTGTGCTCAGGTGAGCTAAAAAGCCAGGTTCGGTATCATAGTTTAATTAGATTGTATCTTGTGAATATCAATAATTATGTATGAAGTATTTGTTCATGGAATTAGAAAAACCAAAAAGCCAAATCAGGTTCATACATGGTAAAATAATTTATACATTATGTTTGAAAATCTCTTCATTTCATGAATATCATTTTAGAATGTAAAACGTTTTTAAAGTCAGACATAATAAGATAGAGAGTTTTTGTTATTTTATAATTACAGAATACAGGATATTGATTTAGTCCTAGAACAAATATCAATTTGGAAAGAGACTCTTTTGTTTAATTACAGCCTTCGAAAGACAATATGCGACATCACATCTGTATTATTACGAATTTCTGGAAAATATTTCCAATTTTACCCTTGTCATGATATGCTAGAATTTTCTCAGTAGAAGTGGACTAATACCCAATAAATCAGGTCACTGAGGTGGTATAAACTAAGATCAGACTGTACGCAAATGCATGCTCATCTTTGCCTATAAATTCTGGAAAAGTGAGAAAACTTGACTGTCGCAAGGCGGACTAATACCCCCTAAAAGAGCTTGTCAATAATGAAAAGCAATTTTCGATCCAAGGGCCATAATTCTGTCAAAAGTCAATGGATCTAGCCTTGATACTGATAACATCTGTACAATTTGAATAAAATGCACCCAAAGTTCCTGAGAAATAGAGCAAACAAGAAAAAGCTACATACGGACAGATTGACAAGCTGACTCACATACCCTTCAAACAAAGTTAGAGGGGGGGGGGGGATGTAATTAAACTCAACATGACAAAGGTTGATGAATACCAAAGTCTGCCATTTTGTGTGATATTTCTGTACCTTGATATTAGTGAATTATATGTAAATGATAGTCTTTGGGGAAAATTTCTGGAAGTCTGCATTATTTGAATATCAATCTATCAGACCGAATCCTTCAGGGAAATATCCATTTTGTCCCATTCTTAATGCTGTCTGACATAAATATAGCTTCTTAAAGCTCGTTTTCTATCAGGCACTCAGAATATTCCTGCTTTGGCATGACATGGTCAAAGATCAGTTGGCACATATGTGCAGTCTGATCTTAGTCTTTACTACCTGATTTTACTACTTAAGCCAGAACGGTTTACAAATTGTTTTTTCATAAGAACTACTTACTCTATTCAAGTGCATTCAGTGTTTTCATAATTTTGATTTTAATACTATTTTCCAACGAATTTTATTCAGACAAGTAAAAGATGATTTTAAATAACATGTCATCAAAAAAGAAAATCAATCAATATTGAGAAAACATTGTTTTTAAAGAAGAAAATGCTGGACTCCAGCATTTCCTTCATTAAAAACAATGTATTCTACCCTTTGATATTAACATGATAATCAATCTCTTAGATCTGTATAGTACGTACCATTCTGGTATTTGTCCTGTTATTTCCTTGTCCATGGACAAGTGGCAGAGACAAAAGTGCTTCAAAAGAGATATCAACAACTAGAAAGCCATGAATGGTTTGTGTCGCTCCACAGGCTTGAATTTCTTGTTATAGCAAATCTATGTTTGGACTAGATGTTTTAGATATTTTGGGTTCTACTGATGTTGAAATGATTTTCAAAGTTTCCACTATTATAACATAAAGAGAAATGACCTCCGTCCATAATATTCATATTTTTCATCCAATGACAATAATTTTTGGCTGCATGATAATGGATCACCCAAGGATCATACTGATGAAGTTGGATTGATATCCATCAGTTACATTCTGAGAAAATGATTTTCAAAGTTTCCACTATTTAACATATTGAGAAATGACCTCCACCCAAAAAAAACATATTTTTCATTCGATCACAATATTTTTTGGTAGACTGGTAAAGGGTCACATAAGGATCATTCATGTAAAATTTGGTTGATATCTATCAGTAAGATTCTGAGAAAATGATTTTCAAAGTTTCCACTATATAACATATTGAGAAATGACCTCCGCCCATAAAATACATATTTTTCATCCGATCACAATAATTTTTTGTAGACCGATAAGGGGTCACCCAAGGATCATTCATGTAAAATTTGGTTGATATCTATGGGTTGATTCTGAGAAAATGATATTCAAAGTTTCCACTATATAACACATAGAGAAATGACCTCCGCCCATAAAATACATATTTTTCATCCGATCACAATAATTTTTTGTAGACTGATAAAGGGTCACCAAAGGATCATTCATGTAAAATTTGGTTGATATCTATCGGTTAGATTCTGAGAAAAGTCACTTTTTTCCATATTTGGAAATAGGCAACGCCCATTAAATCCATGTTTTTCATTGGATCAAAATTTCTTGAACAACTTTGAAAGAGGGTCACCCAAGGATCATTCCTGTGAAGTTTGGATGAAATCCATCCAGTAGTTTCTGAGGAGAAGATTTTTAAAGAAAAAGTTTACGACCGGACGCACAGATGCACGTACGGATGGACGCACGACAGACACAACACCATGACAATAGCCCCAGTGGCTTTCAGCCAGTGGAGCTAAAAAAGATTTGTTTAAAAAAACATGCTGCAGTTTAACACATTCGGATGGTTCAGTTTGAAATAGTTGTAACTGCCTATATGTATATAGGCATTTACAACTGTTTTGTGCTGATTGCTTTCGATAAATGTTCATTTCCTTTGATTATGTAAATGAATTACATGTACAAGCGATTTTCATGAAATTTCTTAACTCTTACTTAATTTACAATATTTCAACATTAAGTAGCACATTTTTCTGGCTTATTTACATGATTAAAATTTTCACACAGGAATATTGATTCAGTCTGAATAATTAATAGCCGTAGAAAACAGAGTGCAAAATTGATGCTGAAAATTGATTATTGAAGAAAACATAAGAGCAAAGAATTAATCATCAACTCTCTTTGCATTGAGTCAATAATGCGATAATCAATAGCATGACACATTTAATGACTTCTTTCTCGACAGGGGACACCAAGACCCGATAAAAATCTGTCGCACAATATAATACAATAGGCCCTAATTGAGACATCAATACCAGGTATAATCCATGATTAATGCCCTGGCAGGGAAGAGCCTAATTAGTAACGGGTCGTTGCACTTAAGGTTAAGGTAAATCAGCTTTTATTTATAATTTCTTGCCCCTACAGATAGTCAACATAAATAACTGAATCGAAGATTGGTAACCAAATCCTCGTAACTTCAGCTTCATCAAGCTGAAGTTACAAGCTTTTGGTAATCAAACGATGAAATCTGAAGTTACGAGGCTTTGGTAATCAAACGATGAAATGTATTCACTCTCTCTAAGCATGTGCATTCTTTAGGTTTTAGGATACAGCTATTTGCACGCCCAAGTTTCAAAGAACCCAAAATATTGAAAAGTTGACTCGCCAAATTACGTCACGGCTAAGACACGCCCTGCCAGTTGAATAATTACGCAGAATATTGACCAGGAATAAACAACTAGTAGTGGTTTGTGAGTAGAATAATCTGAAGCATCTCTCTTTCTATCTTGCTAATTTCACTAACCCTCAACATTCTGATTTTGCTACAATCAGACAAATTGCATTTTTTTGACATTTCAACCAGGCTTAACCCTTGCCATACTGATCCCAGAATAATCTTGCTTTGGTAAAAGGTATGGACAAACATAAGCCTGCGGATATGTGCAATCTGATTTTAGTCCATACAACCTGATTTTCATTTTTAAACCATAAAAGTTTCAGAAATATTTTCAAAATCAAATGCTGACTCACAATTAGGAAATACAGAGCTTTCAGCACTTTGATTTATATATATTTTTGCCATGGTTTTTTATTCAGCATGACAAGGGTTGAGCTCAAGTTTATCCCTACAATAATCAAGTTCATATAGCAAGCAGAGTAGGCTAAGATCTGACTGCATGTCTGTGCAGGCTGATCTTAGTCTATACAGTCAATCAAAGATAAGTATATGCTGTGAACAATATATGAAGGGTTAATATTAGGTAATTTTTGGCATTATGTAGTAGTAGGGAAGAAGGGAAGAAAGTATGTAGTAATTGATTGAAAAAAAATCTTACTGTATTTTTCCTAATAAACGCTCTAAGGAGCTATACATAACATGGTCAGGGAGCTTTTATTCAGTATGCATTTTGATTTAAAAAAGTCATTAAAATTGATGTCTTTTATGTCCTTTTCTCTTTAATTTGATGTGAATTTCCTCTAAACAATCACATAAATGATTGTTTTATGTGATTGTTTAGAGGAAATTCATCTCAAATTAAAGAAGAAGTCTAAAAAAATTCCAAAGATTTAGGCATTTGAAGTGTTTTTTTAAGTAAAAAAATCTAGGGGTGCCACTTTTAGTGAGGGTTTTATTAATAGAGGAAATACGGTTATTGTAAGGACATTGAACACAACAAAAACTATTGACAGTAGCATTAAGGTAGTGGACCCATAAAAGTTCCGCAATATTTCGGAACTCATGAACTTTCACAATGTTGACCAAGGTTTTTTCTAATGAAATTCATTAGGAAACCTTGGTTAACACTGATGAAATTCATTTCATCCAAACGTAGTGGCTCTATTACAGATCCACTACTTTAAATGAGCCCCTGCATGACCTTTTTTCATATTAACCCTTGTCATGCTGTACCCTGTATATTCTGCTTTTGTGGCAGCAATCAACAAAGATCAGCCTACACATATATGAAATCCAATCTTAGTTTCTTCTACCTGATTATCTGAACCAGAAAAAAAGTTTAAATTTCCTAATTTGAATATAATTCCTGACTCGCAATATGCTATTTCAGCACAACCAGATAAGCCCCAAACAGCCAGCGGCTGACTATCGGCTTCCATAGAGTAAGCTACAGTAAGTAAGTTACAAAGGTTTTTGTTCATTTTGACATGGTATAACCTTTGCACAAAGCAAAGTCTCCACAAATGAAATCAAAATATTTAATACAAAACATTGTGCCTTAATATTCTGTATTTTCTGTGATTAAGATACTTTATTTTCAATCTGGTCATATTATTCTATAGCATGCATTCAGGATATTTGCAAGGATGGATAGAAAGCTCTGAATACTGAATTATTGAATAACACTATATCATACAGACCCGCATTTTCTTTCTATAGAATCTAGAAATCAATGACAGGAAGTGACTCATTTTGCCGTTGGAATTATTTTTTTTTGATCCCTTACCTGTTTTTCTTAAACCATTTCTGTAAAGATATAAAAATGAGGGCAGAGCATAACTATTATAATTGCTTGGGAAATACAATAGTTTTGGACTTACCACTAAATATATCCCTATTAGGCTATATTTCTTACATTATCCAGCACCTGCAGCTGAGACTTACATGGCACTTAACACTTTCCTGTTTTACAAAATTTTAGACCTGTCCAAATCCAAAGGTTTTGCAGACGAAAATTTAAAGTGAATTTGTTTTGAAAAATAACCATTCAGTAGGGTAGAAAATAGTGTTGGAAAAGAAGAAATTGCTTGTCAGAAGCAATTTCTTCTTTTTTCAGAATCATGTTTTCTCAATCATAAAATCACAGACACTTAAAAAGCAGGGATTAAACAGCAAAGGGTTAAATGCAGTGCTACAGTAACAACTGTTTCAGTAAAACTTGAATTAGGCGACCACTGAGGGGACCAGTAAAAAGCGGTCGGTTTTGGAAGTGGTCGCTTAATACAATAATAAATGATAAAAAAGACGTGGTTTTTTTTATAGAATATAAAGATTGTAAAATAATTCTGACAGAATCTTAGGATGTTCGAACCCATAAGAATCGTCTCAGTGAGACGATCCTAATGGATTCTAATGTCATAAGATTACACGAAAAACATTTTTTTGTATTTCTTCATTTAAGAATGTCCACTTTTTCGGAAATTTCACTTACGGAGAGAGGACTTTTTACGACGGTCGCTTAATAAAAGTGGTCGCTTAATAGACGTGGTCGCCCGTGAAAGATTGACTGTACTGTTTTATTTCTTAAACTCTACAGACTTACTCATGTTGGTGACTGATGTCCATTTGGTTTGGCCAGTGTTCGGATGACTTAATGATCGTCCGTCTGTGTGTACCATCCAGCCAAGATCTCTCAATACGCTTTCCTCTCTGGTCAACCCAAAATAAAAACCTACAAAAGTAGTAAAAATATTCTTTTCTTAGCTTTGTATAGATAGATAGTTCATGTACAAAATAAGTTAAATAAATAAACAAAATTTAATTTCAGCAAAGGCTTTTCTGCAGACGTTAGCATGTAGAACTTTCAATGATAATCATCTAGGTACTGGGTTCAATCACAGTCCATAGTAAATATCATTTTTGGTGAACGAACGTCGTTCACCAGTGTTATATACCATGTCAGGAAAATCCTGTTGGATGTTAATACACTTGAAATAAAGTAGCGCCTCTTAAAATTCAATTTAGTATCTTTCAATATTTTTCTCCGCAAAATCACTGCTTATTTCTTTAACGGCATGATACTATTATTCTTCAGCAAGTGAAGATAATGAAAATTCGCCTTGAAAAACACATAATGATCTTGCAATGTTTATCAAGGGAATTTTTGATCGGCGTAAGCTTGTCGAGAGTTTAAAGCAAAAACAAAGTTTGTGTCTAAACACCGTAGAGACAAATACTATGTTTTTGACCCAAGCCTTCGCTGGTGCAACTTGTAGTAATTAGCCGGAAATACGTGTTTATTTAGGTCATGTCCTCTTGAACTTACATTCGGCAATACTCGGGCGATCTCCGACGGCTCCGATTTAAATGTAGGTTACAGGAATCGGCCGAGTTGAGACGAATGACACATCAAGACACCTTGTGTCATTAGAAACGGTAACGCGGTTTTACATAACTTTTCAACTAGCGACAGTCAGTCTCGAGACGGGTTTTGAGAATGATTCGACATGTGTTTTACATGTACAACCTTTCTTGTACCTTTTATTTGAATAGGAATGAACGCCGCTATTAAGATTTTTCTGTAAAATTGCGTTGGCTGAAGTAGGGCTTGTAAGGATACACTCGAATATTCGGTGAACATATTCCCAGCGAAAACGTTTCATATTCGTCTGTCTCAGAAGCGAATATTGCCGAATACCAAATGCGACAGGCACGGAAGACATTTCATTGGGGCCATTCTACTTTACATTTATTCAATCTGTAAAACCATATCAATTCAAAATTTCTATTTGAAAATTTTATAAATGATAGCTAAATATTCAACCCTATATACCACTCCAATTGACGAGTAGATATTGCCGTGATCAAGGGGGGTCCAGATCCGTCATGCACTTGTTTACAATTCGACAGGCGGGTTCAGTTGTTAAATTATTCTGGAAAAGTCATTGCGTTTTTTACAGAAATCATAAAAATCTTATTCGATGAATAAAAATTGGCTCCATCCTTCCCAAAATACGTTTAGAATTGGTTAACTACAGTTTAAGCAAAAACTAGCTCCGAACAGAAAAGTCTAATATCAGCCGCAATACTGTAATAAGATATCGATAGTGAGTGATTTTACAAGCATCCAAACTCTTGAAGGTAATCAATAGGTTCTCGTGCAAAAAATAAACCGACAATTGTAAGGATTCTCAATTCTTATTGGGAAGAAAGTCGGGAGAAAAAAAACAACATTGTATTATACATAGACATAGTCATGCAATTATTACCTCCCTTTTAAAAAATAAACTTCTTAAATAAGATTCTTATTCGCTTTTGATGTAGAAATTACGTTACAAAAATAATATTTATAAAGACTTTTAGTATGCAATTTACTATTTAGCAATTTTTTATTATAAACAGTTATACTTTAATTTCTAAACCTTTAACCCTTTACTGTTTTACAAAATTTTGGACCTGTCCAAATTCAAAACGCTTTGCAGACGAAAATTTAAAGTGGATTTAATTTGAAAAATAACCATTCAGTAGGGTAGAAAATAGTGTTGAAAAAGAAGAAATTGCTTGTCAGAAGCAATTTCTTCTTTTTTCACAATGTTTTACTCAATCATAAATCACAGGCACGTAAAAAGCAGGGATTAAACAGCAAAGGGTTAACAGAAATTATCTATGAATTATACTAATAGGGCACTAGACCTCCTTTAAACTTTACCTAAATATTTCTCATCCTGCAGTGTTATAAAATTGAATAACGACATAAGTGTCGACCACGGAAGTGGTTTTGGCTTAAGATATGATAAAAATGAATCTCTCAAGTTATGGTTTTAAATACTATTAATAAGTTAACAAATCATAACTTTAAACAATGAGTACAGTTCAGAACTGACTGATATTCATAGGTGTTTCTTTGGTTGGTACTCAAAGACCTTTTCATCCTCTGAGAAGAATCAAAGATAGATAAAAAAAAAAGGTTAAAACAAATACAACAAATTTACTTGAAATAAGCTTAAACATGATAACAATTACTTTTGTAAAAACAAACACCATTGGATATAGGTTGAAGACAGTTTTAGATAGGATTAAATCGTTTTCTCCATTTATGTTTAATTAATAAATGTACCTATTTCTAGTGTGTAAAAGAAATTTTCACAGAGTAACAACTCATATTCTAACAAATATTTTTTTAACAGGATTTTTCCTCTCTTTCCCTTTCTTTGAATTCGCAGTGAAATTTCCGAATAACGGAAATTTCGTCGAGGAATTCCTACCCCCTTTTTTTTACATTCATAATTTCTCTTTTCTAATTGAATTCAATATATCACTCTAGATTACCATCAGGTTCGTTCACCACCAGTACTTTCAGTGCTTTGATTATCCTGAGAAATACTCTCAGGAGCTATTCATAACATGGTAAGGGAGCTTTTATTTAGTATGATTTTTCTGATTTAAAAAAATCATTAAACCTATGTCTTACAGGTCCTTTTACCTTTTATTTGAGGTAAAAAATCACATAAAATTAGAGAAGAAGTCTTGACAAGTTCAGGGATAATTCTGGCTCAGAATTTCATGTGCGAAAAATCTCTTTAATTTCAGAACTTATGAGAAATACCAAGTTTTCAATGGTAAATTGAACCAAATCCTTTGATTAAAAGATATTTTGCTGTGAGATTTTTCTCTCATTTAACCAATTTGGATGAGATTTATGGCAGAAAAATGAGAGAATTTACACAGATCTCGCCCAAAAATGATCCCTGCAAGTTCTTAAAATTTAGTCATTTGAAGTGGGTTTTGTGAGAAAAAAATGTAGGAGTGCTACTTTAAGGGGGGCGCCCTTATTAAAGGAAATATGGTATCCTTCCCATAATTAACCCTTGCATTTAATACTGAATTAAAATCTTGGCAAAAATTGGACTATAACCAAAGTACTGAAAGCACTATGATATTTTGAATTTTCTGATTTGAAAATGACAGACAGGTGATATAGACAAAGATCAGACTGAACACATGTACAGGCTTATCTTTGTCTATACCTCTTGCCAAAATAAGAATATTCAAGGTTCAGCACGGCTAGTGTTTAAATCTACAGGGTGTCCATAGTTTCAGCAAAGCAAAATTCCCTGACTTTTCCCTGACCCAAATCAAATTTCCCTGACTTATTTTTACCGTATTTTGCCCGTTGATTTATGAAAATGTTGGCCTCCCAGGGCTTGAAAATTCATGAAATTTCTACTCGTCCTGCTATATAAGAAAATGTAGTGATACGTTAATTTCATAAGTGAAATTTTGAAAACTCCACTTGTCCTGCTTATATAGACAAAGAAGGAAAAAATCATGCAGGACGAGCGGACAAGTAGAATTTTCAAGCACTGCCTCCCACACCCCTACAGCCAACCCTTTCCACCTCTAACTTTAATAACTGTAATTGTATTATTATTTGTATGAATATTTTCTTTCTTTTTCTTCATACATACGTAATGCATGTTAAATGAACATAACCTATACTGCTGGGTGTGAGTTTTGAAATAAGATGCATGCCTTAGCCTTTATTTTTTTTTTATCTTTTTATCATTCATACACCAATTATTTAAAATTCCCCGACTTTTCCCTGACTTTTGCTTAAAATGTAAAATTCCCTGACCAATTCCAAAATTCCCTGACAATTCCCTGACCTTGAAAAATTATTTTTTTCCCTGACTATTTCCCTGACCATGGACACCCTGATCTAAATACTGAAAGCAATGATGCAATAATTGTAAGACTATAATCATAATGAAAATACAAATACTTAATTATACACTTTTCTTGTTTAAAAAGGAAAATCAAGTGGTAAAGACTAAGATTAGGCACATTTGTCATAAGTGCAGGCTGATTTTTGTACCTCCTGCCATAGCAGGAATATTCCAGGTTTAGAATGACATGTGTGGTTCTCTGTGACCTACCTCAAATTATTCTAAACCTATGTGGGTAAGCTCCTTAATATATAGGTTCAGCAATTATGTTTTGGTAACTAAGTACTGATGAAAGAAATACTGGGAACCCATTGATTTAGGTTCTCTAGTAGCTAGGATATGACTTAAATACTTTGAAAAGTTGCATCAAATCCCATTCAACCTGAATCAGTCAATAGTGAAATATTCTATTCAGACAACATTGCTTTTTGATAATTAACAATTAATATACATCTTGATTTATCCACAATCATGGCTGAATCATGGAAATAAAGTATTAACATACTTCAATAAAGACAGGTGTAATAGCATTCCTGATAGAACTGCTTACAACTTGTGACATTTGGACTAATATACACTACTGCAAGATCAACCATGAATCAGCCATGAAAAATTCATGGCTTGAGCCATTAACCTCACCCATTAAAAGCGACATTGTGCTGGGCATTAATAAACCATCAAGATGCCATGAATTTAACATTAAATTATTTTAATGGGAGAGTTATGGCCATTAAAGAAGTCATTCATGGCCATAAATGGAGAAAGGACACCATTAAATTTTCAGGAGTAATTACTGGGGAAATAATGACCATTACAAAAATGAATTATTGATGGGCATTGATTTTTTAATGGTAGCCATTATTAATATTAATGGTAGCCATGAATTTGTATAATTGCTAAATTCATGACCCATTAATATTTTTCATGTCACATTTTAATGGGCAGTGGCCATTAAAAGCGACATTGTGCTGGGCATGAATTTAGATTAATGGGCAAGAATTTAATTTTCACTGCTATACCATGCCCATTATCCATAATCCCTGAAATAAATGTAATGGGCATTAAAAATAAAATGACAAATTAATGGTCAAAATATCTGCTGAGTAATGGCCATGAAAAAGTACTTAACTTTTTTAATAGACAAATTATGACCATTAAAGTTTACCCATTAAATGTTGTAAATGGGCATTAATTTTCTAATGGCCAAACAATGGGGAGAAAATACCAGTCATGGACCAAAAATGATGGCCATGGAAAATTTTTATGCCTATTATTTTAATGCTTATCAATACAAATCATGCCCATTATTGTTTCCCCTTCAATGTTGGTAATCTTTAGTTTCCTAAGGTTGAAAATACATAAGTATGAATCTACAAACATTAAAGAACTTGACAGATCTTATTCATACAATTCTTCTATAAAATTGATGCAATAATGTTTAATTGGGGTTTGAGTATATTTGCACAAATGATTTATTGATAAAATCTTAAAAAAAAATAAAATCTTATTTTCTTCAATTTTTCCAAATTCGAAGGCTTCTTTTAAAATTTGTCTTATATTTTGATAATCAATTGTTTTAAGTCCAACAGTACAAGATTCTATATAAAATAATCAAATTTCAGCTGTTTACATACCTTCTGCTTGCTATTCTTCCCAATGTACAAGAGAATAAGGCAAAAAACATTTTAACTGGAAATTTTGTTTGAAAATAGCAGCCATGTTGGATTTCCATAGACTCGATTCACGGTCACTTTTAGACTGGTACTCTTGGCCATGACTTTGTATAACGACTTATTCATGGTTTGTGTCATGGACATGAATCAAAATGAAAGTTGTTAAAGCTTTAATTCTGTATTTAATTTCTCATTAAATATTTTTTTAATTGATTAATTAATACCCATTTCAAATAATGTAAAGGGCCATGAATAAACTGATTTAGAATTCAACAGCATATGAATGGCCAGAATTAATTTTCAGAATATTTTCAATGCCAATTAATGACTTGATTCTTTTTAATATGGCTATTATTTTTCATATTTGGTATTTAATTATAGTCATTTATATGGGTGATAACCTTTTATAAATGTTCATGATAGTAACTGGGCATGAATCAAAATGAAAAAAAAAGTTAAAACTTTTCTGTATTCCTTTCATCCCCATTAAATAAAGTTAATGATCATGGATTATCTGATTCATAATTGTATGATATACTAATGGCCATAAGTGATAGTCAAGATTTTTGTCATGCCAATGAGTTTTTTTTATAATGGCCATTATTTGTTACTGTTGAGTATTTAATTGTCATCTTCAATGGTTGATTCATGGGCATGAATAAATGTTCATGGTAGTTTATGGGCATGATTCAAAATCAAAAGAGAAAATGGTTAATTAGGATTTTTTATAATGGCCATTATTTGTTTCTGTTTGGTATTTAATGGCCATCTTCAGTGGATAATGATGGGCATAAATAAATGTTCATGGTAGTTAATGGGCATGAATCAAAATAAAAGAACTTTAAAAATTTTCAGTATTTCTTTGATCTTATAACAATCAAAGTTAATGCCCATGAATGGTCTGATTCAGATTCAATGATATATTAATGGCCATAATTTATTTTCATGCCAGTGACTTTTAGCAATCTTTATTATGGCCATTATTTGTCCTTTTTTTTTATTTCATGGCCATCATTCATGGCTGATTGATGGGCATAAAAAAAATATACATGGTAGTTGATGGGCATGAATAAAACTAAAACAAGAAGTAATGGCCCATTACTTTTTTAATGCCAATACTTTTATGCCGGCCCATTATATAAATCTGCATTTCGTGGTTTTTTAATGGTCAAATCATGAATTAATGGCCATTAGTTAGCATTTTAATGGCTAAAAGTGTTACCCATTATTATTTTTTTACAAGGACTAATGGCTCATTTTAATGGTTTTCCTTGTTTTCATGGGCCATTAATGGTCTTTTAATGTAATTTTAATGGGACCCTTTTGCAGTAGTGATATCTACACTTTTTTCCATTCATCAATCCAAGTGATACTTACAATGTTATAAACATTTCTCTAGCATATATCCCCATGCAAGAATGCGAAAGATTAATGGAAATGGTCATTTCAATGTTCATCTAAATATATCTATCTATTTTAACTACTGATTGACCCCAAACTTAAGATCCATATACCATAAAGTGTTATAAATAATGACCTATGAGATATGAAATTAGAACCAGCTGATAATTTGCTACGATCATGAATAACACAAATAGTCTGGTACCCTGCCCTGCATTATGGATGCCAGTCTACATTAGGTTAATTGGTTGACTAATTGGTTGTTAGAACTAATAATGATAGGTCCAGTTAGGTTTGTAATGGCTTATCAGGTGTAAGATATCTGGTCATTGAGTCAGGGGCTATTTAACCTGTACAGGCTACCGTATTTCTCCTGATGAACTATACATAATATGGATAGGAAGATTTTATTCAGTATGCATTTTCTGATTTAAAAACCATTAAAAGTGATGTCTTTTGTCCCTTTCTTCCCTTTAATTTTATGTGAATTTCCTTTAAACAATCATTTAGAAAAGCAGTCTCAACAAGGTGCCAAATTGTCACAAGATACGCCCGTCACACTGCTTAGTATAAACTGGGGGTTTGAATAGAACTGAGGTTATTTTGAATGAATATTTTTTGCACCCATGTAGTTTCATTATCCTAGCTATTATACTTTTACAGATATACTCCGGACAAGATTCAAGTCTGAAAAACGACAAAGGGCAATAACTCAAAAAATAGGCCAGGTAGAGTTATGGTTCTTGTGCACTGCACTCCCCCTTGATGACATCTATACACCCATGAAGTTTCATGATCCTAGCTATTATACTTTTACAGATATACTCCGGACAAGATTCAAGTCTGAAAAAAAACAAAGTGCAATAACTCAAAAAATAGGCCAGGTAGACTTATGGTTATTGTACACTGCACTACCCCTTGGTTAGATCTATACACCCATGCAGTTTCATGATCCTAGCTATTATACTTGTAGAGATATACTCCGGACAAGATTCAAGTCTGAAAAACAACAAAGGGCAATAACTCAAAAAATAGGCCAGGTAGAGTTATGGTTCTTGTGCACTGCACCTCCCCTTGGTGAGATCTATACACCCATGAAGTTTCATGATTCTAGCTATAATACTTTTACAGATATACTCCGGACAAGATTCAATTCTGAAAAACAACAAAGGGCAATAACTCAAAAAATAGGCCAGGTAGAGTTATGGTTCTTGTGCACTGCACTCCCCCTTGGTGAGATCTATACACCCATGAAGTTTCATGATCCTAGCTTTTATACTTTAAGAGATAAACTCCGGACAATATTCTAGTATGAAAAACAACAAAGGGCAATAACTCAAAAAATAGGCCAGGTAGAGTTATGGTTCTTATGCACTGCACTCCCCCTTGGTGAGATCTATACACCCATGAAGTTTCATGATCCTAGCTATTATACTTTAAGAGATATACTCCGGACAAGATTCAATTCTGAAAAACAACAAAGGGCAATAACTCAAAATATAGGCCAGGTAGAGTTATGGTTCTTGTGCACTGCACTCCCCCTTGGTGAGGTCTATACACCCATGAAGTTTCATGATCCTAGCTATAATACTTTAAGAGATATACTCCGGACAAGATTCAAGTCTGAAAAACAACAAAGGGCAATAACTCAAAAAATAGGCCAGGTAGAGTTATGGTTCTTGTGCACTGCACTCCGCAATGATGAGAAGAATATAATTGCCAAGTTTGAAGTCAATCGGACTTCAAGTGACAGAGTTATGCTCCGGACAAAGAAGTGGACGCCGCCGGACGCCCGGACGCCCGGACACCCGGATGCCCGGACGCCCGGACAACCGGACGCCACGGGTGATCCCATAATACGTCCCGTCTTCGACGGGCGTATAAAAAGTTCCTAAAACTTAGGCATTTGAAGTGGGTTTTCTTAGTAAAGAATGTAGGGGTGCCACTATTAGGGAGGGTGCTATTATTGCAGAAAATACGGTATGTCTTAGCACAATCTAAAAGAAGAAGAGGAACATTGTTTGCAAGTACCATATTTCCTACCTTAAATTCCCTAATACCCTGAATTTGGAATACAATTAAGTTCAAGCCTGAGATTATCGTCCTTTGCTTTCTCAACTTTCATTTTAGTATAGTCAGTCCAGTAAAAAATGTAACACCTACCCAAAAATAGGAGCAGCAACAATAGATTTTGGAGTTTTAAGTCCAGTTGATATGAGTACTTTACGCCCAGATCCATCATAATTAGCTATCTCAACGGTTAGTTTTATATTATCTGTCCAATATATATGTTTGGATATCCAGTCTACAGTGAGGCCATCAACTTCTCCAACATCTGAAAATATATTTCAAAACACGGTTCATACAAGTCAGAGATCTGTAAAAAATAGAAAGGAAAGGGTCCAAACTTTTATCCGAACAATCTCTTATATCTTTGAAATTTTAATAATGCATTAAAAGTTCATGAATAGATAAAGAAAAAATATTCATGAACCCTTCAAGGATAGTTCATGAATGCATTTTTCATGACCAATTAAAGGTTTGCCTCATATGCAGCTCAGGAAAAGTTCAAGAATTGATCATAAACTGTAGACATGAAATGTTCATGAATGATTCATGAACATTTACAGTTCATATTTGTATACATTCCCTTTTGATTGTCAGCTCATAAAATGCAATAATTACATGGGTGAAAGTAGTAAATTTTGAAAATAAGGAACTTTATAGCTGGGGGCCTGGGGGCCACCAGGGGGCCGGAGGCCCCCTTGAGCTCCTTAGAAATAGCATTTTCAAACCACTGAGAAGAGCTTTTAGGATACTGTACTACCTTTTCTTTGGTAGAGATTTTTCCGTTTGATTTTTCACTTCGGGCCGAGTTGAGAATAGGCTGAGTTGACCGGTCACCTTCCCTTCAAAGCAAATCGACCCATTTCTCCCCTCAAGCATCTCTTTCCCATCTCGATTTATTTTTTACGCCATCCTCAAACACTTTCAAATAATCTCGACGATTTTCCTCGATAGTGAAACCGGATTTTGTATTTCCATGCGATTTCAGGTCATTTTATTTCATGTAATGCGACGTTAGATTGGATAATGGAAGGGATCTAAACCAATCACAGCCGAGCTTACAAATTACATTTCGTACACCAACTTCCGGTAACGAAAATTTCTATAATTGGTAATCGTCGTACAAGTTTCTTTTCGGGTGACCTCGTTTATCTATCGGAACATCGCTCGGACTTTCTCGTCCATTCGCCGAATCCCCAAGGCCATCCGATGCTTGATTTCTACTGTTACGATAATCGCAAGTCTTTTCCCATTATATTTTTTCGTTCTGTTCTTTCCGACATCTCATAATGAATAACAGGAGCAATCTCTGAGAATTTTCCGATCTGATCACAAAAATATAATGTTAACCACCCTCACCCCTCTTCAAACTTTTCTCATCGGATTTATGCGATTTGGAAAAAATGGTCCCGGCGGCCGACCAAAATACGGAATTCCGTAATAATACGGAAAACTTTCACCCATGTAATTATAATGAAGAAAATTTCAATGCCTGATTTATAGATATCATTGTAAATGTTTATTTCTTGTTCCAAATGCATTATTTCAATTTCAAGTAAGAATTATAACACTAAGATCATAAAGTCTTGCAATCCCAGTCTTATTGCAATATGATGTTTTAATTGCAAGATATCTTTTTAACAACTACCCTTATCATATCACATTAAGCATGGCACTGTAAGAGCAAAATTTAAATTTGTGAAATACATGAACATCTTTCTAAAATGAAGTGTATATATATAGGCACTTGCAATAGTTTTGAACAGACCTTTAGTTTTTACAATCTTGAAGCTGATGTGAAATCATTTATTTAGAACCCTGCAAAAAAGTTTAAGGTACTTCGAAAAGGATTTTACATTTTGTTCAAGTGAAGGAAAAGTCATTAAAGAAAGTTCTCTGTTAGTTAACAAAACAGAAATGATGCTGAACATCTAATTAATACCACTTTAATTACAGACAGGCTTTCAGAAGAGTTAGAGTAAACCGATCTCTTACTGAAGTCTCTTTCCATTCCCCAGAAATTCGTAATGATATGGTCCCTCATACAAATTATTTCTAAAGCATTATTTTGTGTTCACAAAATTGTGCTGTGCTGACATAGCTTTTCATTGACCTATTAAAAGTTACAAGAATCTAGGCAATCACATGTTCCACACCTGTTGCCTCTTTAAATAAAGGCTTTATTATCATTATTATTATTATAAGACTGTGAGATCAGTCAACTAGATCTCATGAAGTCCCAGGACCCTACAGCTGCTATACTGTCTCAGGGATAATACTGGCTCAGAATAGCATAGGCAAAAAAGTTGAAACTAGTTGAAACTAATGAGAAATTAAGAAGAATTTTTACTAAGAAATTTTAATAAATCAAATGTGGAGTTAAACGCTTGTAACTGCTTATAGGCATTTACAATTACTGTTTTGCTTTGAGCCAACAAAATCCTTCACTAAATTACATTTAGCTTTCAGACTTTTCTCTCATTCAGATATTTTCAATGAGATTTCTGGCAGAAAAATGAGAGATTCTCTCAATACCTTGCAGAAAAATGATCCCTGCTGTCTCTGTATGGTCATGGTGACCGTGCATGACCTTAGGATGGCATGTCTGTATGGTGACCTTGCAATGTTTTTAACCCTTTCCTGTTTTACAAAATTTTGGACCTGTCCAAATTCAAAGGTTTTGCAGACGAAAATTTAAAGTGGATTTAATTTGAAAAATAACCATTCAGTAGGGTAGAAAATAGTGTGGAAAAAGAAGACATTGCTTGTCAGAAGCAATTTCTTCTTTTTTTACAATGTTTTCTCAATCATAAAATCACAGGCACATAAAAAGCAGGGATTAAACAGCAAAGGGTTTTAATATAATGCATCTTCAGGCTTCAGTAAATGAGATTCAAGATTTCAAGGAGTCCCCACAACATAAGGTTTGGTGGACAAAAAAATTGACTTTCACATTTTGTATACATCAAATTATCAAACCCTATTTCTAGAGCTGTGGTGATAACATCATCCTAGCTTAACTGTTATTTCTCCCCTAAACCCAATGTTTTAGGTACTCATTGGAATAATCTACAACAAAAGGTTTGGTGGACAAAACAATCCAACCCTCTATTCTAGCACTGCAGTGAGAATGTTATCTAGTTCCTGGATTTACATGGAATCTAAATCTTATCTCTACTAATTCCCCTGGGTAACAATTTACCCTTTATATGAAGCAAAACATTTGGTTCTATAGGACATTTACAGCATATATTTGCTGAAAATGCTAGCTGTTCTACATGACATTTACAGCATATATTTGCTGAAAATTCTGCCTCAAATGACCATTCAATGTCTACAAAAAAAATATTCAAAAAAATGTTTATAAAAATTTGTGTACATTATAAATCATTGTAACCATATCCCATTTCTTTGCATACTGAAGGTTAAGCGTAACACTATCTTAAGTGCCTATAAATATGTAGGCACTTACACTAGTGTTGCACAGTGACCCATCAGTACATACTCTAAAATTCCATTATAATTGAAATCGCTCTAGTTTGTTGGTTTCTTTAATGGCTTTTATTTTATCTAACTATGAAAATCATTTCATAAGTTTTTTCTTTAAATCTCTTTTAAATTGAAGTTCAATTATTCTATAAAAGAGTTAAATAAGCAGCATGTTCTTGAACATAGAAGGTAATGCAGGGTACGATTTCAGAGGTACTACTAAAGCAATTTCTTAATCTCCTGAACCCAAGACATTTGTATGTCTCTTTTTTTTTACTTGAGTAGTATTACATAGAGGATCAACTTCACTGAGACTTTGAGACATTTCCATCATGTTTCAAAACTCATTCTGGGTTTAAATTGTTAACATGCTCACTATAGAGAGGCAATGGATTCAAACCACTGCTAGCCATTTCTAAACCCTTTGCTGTTTAATCCCTGCTTTTACGTGTCTGTGATTTTATGATTGAGAAAACATTGTGAAAAAAGAAGAAATTGCTTCTGACAAGCAATTTCTTCTTTTTCCACACTATTTTCTACCCTACTGAATGGTTATTTTTCAAATTAAATCAGCTTTAAATTTTCGTCTGCAAAACCTTTGAATTTGAACAGGTCCAAATTTTTTTAAAACAGGAAAGGGTTATGTGGACTATCATGGAATCTATTCTGTAAAGTGTCCTAACAAAATTGACATTACTTGCCTACAGCAACGTCCAACAAGCAACCATCAGATTTCAAGCTGAGCTGGGTAGTAAGGCCTTTGTAATTCAAGAGGTAAAAGAAATAGTTTTAAGCCAACTGTAACTCACAAAACACCTGGAGAGCTCCCTACTGAACATTTCTGTAACTCATAATTATGTTAGACAGGTAAAAAATGTGTTTTGCCAACTTAAACATCTGGGAAAACATTATGCATCTCTCTCTTAGCTCATTCACACTATCAGTTAATGACATTTTCACTGCTTCTTTCTTTTGTCCTTGGTTCATTTATGAGTTCACTAAATTTATAGAATTTACCCCTTTTGAGAGGCAAGAAAAATATTTTTAGCACAACACACTTCTTTTCTTCCTGTTTAACACTAATTGATTTTATAACGATTGGGAAACAAGTTGGAACAACTTAGAAAAATCCCTCTAAATTCTGCTTTCTTTAAATTCACCAGTATATTATCTGCTTCCTGTAAAATTCACCAGTATACTCAGGCCAAATGTGTAGACCATTGACAGAATCAATATCAATAGCCCATTCTGGGAATCAAATTTGTGACCTTTAGGCAGGGTTCAACACTAACACCAGTCCTCGGGCCCCGAGACCTTTGGATTTTAGGTGCTCGATGCTAGATGCTACCATGCTACAGGTTCTACAGGCCTGTTGTATACGGAAGAACTATCTTTTTCAAATCTGTCCAGTTCAAATATGGTTTTTATGCAGGACCTGTTGTTTTCAGGGAGGACCTGTTATATTTCTGGCTTACAGGTCCTTCAGGCTGGCTGCAAAAAGTAGTTAGTGTCAAACCCTGCCTTTTGGCCAAGAAGACAATGCTGTATCTCATGTCCACAGACACCACTCTCTTTTCAATAGTCAATCATTCAAATATTTATTGATTCCTAATAATGACATTGCCAGAATCTTAGATTTTAACATTTTTTTAGCCTTCAAATTTGAACACCTATCATTTAGAATTATGTTATCATATTTTCGTATCGAGGCAAGGGCATATAATTCTGTAATACTATTAAAGCACCCAAGATGCATCAATTCAGATAACTATTATTCTCAAAATCAAAAGGCAGCAAAATTGGAGAAATCTCATTTTATAATTAATTCCCCAATTCAAGACTAGACATTTAGTCTGGCTTAATGTGAAATGCAATGCCTCATTACCAAAGACAATTTTTGTTACATTTGCATAAATAATAACACTTTTAACCGTATCACTGACTTTCCAAGGAAATAGAAGTATTCTAGACATGCCTAGATTTAACTAGAAAGCCATGAATGGCTTGTGTCGCATCACAGGCTTGAATTTCTTGTAATAGCAAATCTAAGTTTTGACTAGATTTTTAAATATTTTGGGTTCTAATGATGTTGAAATGATTTTCAAAGTTTCCACTATTATAACATATAGAGAAATGACCTCCACCCATAAAAGACATATTTTTCATCCAATGATAATAATTTTTGGCTGCATGATAATGGATCACCCAAGGATCATACTAATGAAGTTTGATTGATATCCATCAGTTACATTCTGAGAAAATGATTTTCAAAGTTTACACTATATAACATATAGAGAAATGACCTCCGCCCTTAAAATACATATTTTTCATCCACTCACAATAATTTTTGGCTGCATGATAATGGATCACCCAAGAATCATTCATGTAAAATTTGGTTGATATCTATAGGATAGATTCTGAGAAAATGATTTTCAAATTTCCACTATATAACATATAGAGAAATGACCTTTGCCCATAAAATACATATTTTCCATCGGATCACAATAATTTATGGTAGACTGATAAAGGGTCACCTTAGAATCATTCATGTAAAATTCAATTGGTAACCATCAATTAGAACCTGAGAAAAGTCACTTTTTACCATATTTGGAAAATAGCCACGCCCATTAAATCCATGTTTTTCATTGGATCAAAATTTCTTGAACAACTTTGAAAGAGGGTCACCAAAGGATCATTCCTGTGAAGTTTGGTTGAAATCAAACCAGTAGTTTCTGAGGAGAAGATTTTTAAAGAAAAAGTTTACGACCGGATGACCGGACGCACGGACGCATGGACAGGCGCACGACGGACACAACAACATGACAATAGCCCCAACGGCTTTCAGCCAGTGGAGCTAAAAATTGATGCAGACATTAAATTTATGCTATCATATTTTTTTTAAAAAATCTATGAGTTTTTTTCTATACATTATTTGAAGAAAAAGAAAACTTGGCTTACATGTTGTCAACCCTGACCAAGGCAATGAGTTGATGATTCAAGAAAGACCTTGGTACTTTTAATTGATTCAAATAAACCTATTTTTGCACATCTTTTAATTTTGATCTCAGTGCAAAACTTTTACTGGAAACTTAATCAATACAATTCTTTCTGTTTTTGATAAATAGAGGATATTGAATGAGTGGTCATTGAATACCGAATTTATTAGCCGAGTCATCTATAAACAGATAAAAACAAGGCTGCGCCGAGTTTTAATCTGTTTTAGATGCCGAGTTTAATAAATTAGGTATTTCATAAGCACAAATTTGATATTCTATTAATAATATGACGCAAACTTTGCGAAAAATCGTCAAAGTCCTTGATACTCATCATTTCAATTTTTCTGCGAAACTTATAACGCCGTATAAAACCGACGTCACAATATATACGTCATTTTCGGGGTTACAAGAGAGCGTTGCTATTCGCTCTGAGCTCATTTGCATATTTATTACACTATTGTAATAACACCTGTGTAATATCAAAAGTATTCAACCGGGTTATTTCACTCCCGCGACATACGTCATATTATAAAACATTTTCTTACAGTTAAAATATCAACATTACTAACATGGCAAGGAAGGTTAAGTGAAAACCCTATCCAAAGATGTCCTTAAAGATATCCTTTTCTTTGTTGTTGTTTTTTTCTTTACAAGGCATTATGATCTGCAAAAGGAATCTGTCTGCAGACACCTTCCATTTTCTAATTAATTTAACTTTGTGCCACTTTTGGAACCAATTACTGCCAAGAACAGATATCTGTCAGATTTGACAGACTTAATTTTGGGAAAAAAATATACATGTATTTGCAGAAGTGAAGGCAATTTTATTTCAAACAGTCACTTGATTATATTGTCAGTTTTCTTCCAAAACTTTGTTCCTTGGGATCTGTACCATTTTGAACTATTAACCCTTGTCATGCTGAACCCGGAATATTTCTGATTTAACAGGCGGTATAGACAAAGATCAACCTGCACATATGTGCAGACTGATCTAGGTTCATACCACCTGAATTCCATTTTCAAACCAGGAAGGTGTAAAACAATGCATTTCAGAAATCAATACTCACTCACATTTGGTAACTTCCAGTGCTTTTAGCACTTTGATTTTACATTTGTTTTGCAAAGCTTTTTATTCAGCATGACAAGGGTTAATTTATACCCATCCATTATAAAATGCATACTTTGTGCTCCTGTCAAAAAGTTAACCTTGTCCTTGACCTTGACGCTTGAGGTACAAAATTTCTTTCAAATGGCAGATCTTTGAGGGAAACAATTCTAAGATATAATTCTGAAATCCATTCAACATATAGAGGATATTGAATGAGTGGTCATGGAATACCGAATTTATTAAACGAGTCTACTATAAACAGATAAAAACGAGGCTGCGTCATCTCGTCATCTTAAACAGATAAAAACGAGGCTGCGCCGAGTTTTTATCTGTTTAAGATGACGAGTTTAATAAATTCTGTATTTTATGAGCACAAATTTTATATTCTATTTACAATATGACCCCAAATTTAGAGAATAGTCATCAAAATTCTTGAAATTCAACATTTCATTTTTCCGCAAAACTAACAATGCTGTTTAAATCTGACGTCACAATATATGCATTATGATGTCATTTTTGCGGTTACAAAATAGCGTTGCTATTCGCTCTGGGCTCATTTGCATAGTTATAGAACTAGTGTAATAACACCTGTGTAATATAAAAAATATTCAACAGCGTTATTTCACTCCCGCAACGTAGGTCATATTATATAAGGGCATACAGATAGTTACTTTTTATACAATGATGATGCACGCATGTCAGTACATGATTGATGCGCAACTAAAAACAATATCCAACTCATGCATACAATCATCTGAGGGCTGCTTTGACCTAAGTCAATCAGTCTTGATAATATTATATTTTCTCACATATCTAATCTTGTCTTTCATAGCCAACAGCCATCAGAGATATATCCTTATTTTACACATGTGTAAGATCCCATATTCTAAATGATGTCATCACAACATTATCAGACGATCATTTACCCAGTGTTTCTGTCATCAGCGCATTTCAAAAATTGGTTTTAAACATAAATAATATTTGTGAGAACAAGAATTAGTTACTTGATTTTATGCAAGATATTTTGCACTTGACAAACTCTACATATCTGAAATATGTGATTTCCATTCAGATCTTCTCATTTCAAAATTGATGGTTCAGGGCAAAACAGTTTGATCTGCTTATGTTTATTGGTAGTTGGAACGAATGTTTTGCACTGAGCCTATGAAATATCTGATTTGGATCATTTAACCCTATGAAATTTGGTTGAGATCCATCCAATTCTTTTCTAAGAAAAATACCTTCAGGGATGGACAGACACAAGCACACCGAAGCATGATGGACACCCTTAATATTGCACCATAACAATAACCCTAGTGAATCATTTGTTGTTCAGGTCTCAAATAATTGGGTAAATGGATAAATGTTTTATTATTGTAAAATATTGATGAATGTATTAACAAGATAATAGCAGCACATTTAGGTATTCCACAGGGAGATATCATTTTACCAAACTAAATCCATAGTATATATTGACTTTTGTAGCTTCAAACACAGAATTTACAGGAAAAAATTATAATTCTTTGGCTCTGGGTTCATGGCATGTACCGTTTTTCTCCTTAAAACGCTCCAAGGAGCTATACATAACATGGTCAGGGAGCTTTAATTTAATATACATTTCTGATTAAAAAAATCATTAAACTTATAATAAATAAACTAAACTAATAATGTCTTTTAGGGCCTTTTCCCTTCAAATTGAGGTAAATTAAATTCACATCAAATAAGAGAAGAAGTCTCAGCAAGTTCTTAAAATTTAGGCATTTGAAGTGGATTTTCTAGTAAAAATCTAGGGATGCCACTATTAGGATGTATGCTATTATAAGGAGAAATACGGTAAACATAAAAGAAAATATTGACACAATTTAACAAAGAATTAGGCATCTAGTGATCTATAATCATAAAGGACACTATCTTTTTCCCCCAAGGATACTTGAATAATCATAGACTTGTATTTGGTAAAATTAATCAATCATTTGTCATTAATTTGTTATAGTGAAGACAATATTCTAAATGATACAGACCTTATATTCCCCTTGGGTGCTCATAGACTTGTTCCTAGGTTGCAGTAATCAATGATTGACCAATTTACCATAAAAGCTCTAATACAATTTGGAGGAGGGGGGGGGGGGGGTTTGAGCTGTTTTCAGTGATTTAATCAATCACTGATTGGTATAACTAAGAAAACGATTTTGCAAGTCTAGTCATCAGTAATTGAGCCATCTTTTGAAGATGAACATATTTCATGCAAACATCTGTATCCTGATAGTTAAACAATAATCCGTTGAACATTGCGTCGTGGAGTAGCTCTTATATAGACTTTTTAAGACTGGACTTTTACACCACAGACGGTGGACCGTTAGGTGTTGATCGGATTGTCAAGGACCTAGGAATCATAATAAATTGTATTTCATTATGTAGCAGGGAGGCATGTTTATTTTGGAGGGTCTGTCTATTAGGTGAAATACGGTATGTAAAAATCACATACCATTGCTTTCAGTACTTTCAGGTAACTAAAGAAACCAATACCAGGATATCCTTCAAATGCCTTATTATGCTATAATGCAATGTTTCTACTTTTCTTTCTTTTAAGAGGACCATTGAGTATATAGTTTTCTGGTTGTATGGTTTCTGTACCAAGAAAGAATAGCCAAGACTATGATAAATGAGGCAATGGCATGTTACACAGTGAATCATATATTAAGTGCTTTCATACCTCAGTATATAGTATACCAACAAAAACTTATATCAAATTATTTATCTTAGCATAAGATTAATACAAAAGCTTTACATTTGGTTTTTGATTTTCGATTTTGACGTCTGAAGAGGGAAGGGGATTCTATTTTAGCATGGTTTTCTATTAGAATTTTTACAGTTATAATGTATATAACCAATTTTCCATTGGAATATTAAAATGAGTTGATTTCCAATTTATGCCAAGACTAAGAAACATTTGTCTTGTGCATAGCAATTTAAATTTAAATTTAATTAAACAATTCCCTAGTCTTCATGAAATACCTAGGAGTAACTGAAATCAATAATTTCCTGTTCCTAATTGTAAAAGGTTCAAATTGAATGTGGATTCTCTCTGCAAGGTTGTCTATCAGGAACAGAAAGTCATGGGAGTAAACATAGTCTATGTAGAAGAGTTAATGATAACAACATTGCATTTGACATTCTTGCTCCCCAACCTATGTGCATGGTCAATGTCTTTGACTAGTTATACTACAGCCACTAATGAATGCACGCATTCAAAGTTTCCATATCAATTACAAATGAGCCTGTGCATGAGATTTCCAACAATTTCAAATATGCACGCGCAAAGCAAAGACTCTGGCCAGCCTGTGCATCCACACAGTCTGACCAGAGTCTTCACTATGCGCTTTGTAGATAGACAAGATCTCAAAGTATCTGTAAACCATGAGGTAACTTTATTTTTAGAGTTTGCAGCTTTCTATGGCTCTAATGTTTGAACCTCACCAACATTTCAAATTGAAACTGTTATGCACAGGCTCAAATATGTTGCATTAAATTAATGTTTAATTTCTATTTTGATAGTCAAGTTTTCAAAGGTTTTACAATCCCACTTTACAAATTTCTGGATCAACCCTTGTAGATTTAATTTAATAAAGTATCATAAAACTAAATAACTTTTAATTCATTCATACTTATAGATTAACAATTGATAAACCAGATATCTTTCAAACAGGGTTGGTTAGTTCCTTAGGTCAGCCTCCAAAATCATTGGATAACAAATAATAGACTGGGATCCTTCTTGATTATCAATCATCCTGTAGATAATCCACTGGCCACTTGAGAGTCTAGTAATATATCAGTCTGACAAGGTTTGAAGAAGGATGGTCATAAAATGATGCAGAAATATTCCGTCTAGGCATGATGTGAATTTGTTTAACCTTTAGACAGTAAATCGAGGTTTCAGCACGATACTATTGTAAGTGCCTATATATATAATACATACTTAGTATTTTGCATGAAAAAAAATCTCCTATGAGGCTGGGAGAATTGATCATTATTGAGGCTCTGCCGAGACAATTATCAATTCTCACAACCGAGTTCGATATTTTTTTCATACAATACGCTAAAGATGTATTATATTTATCTCATATAACCTCTATTTGTCTTGTTTTCATCAATGTTTCTAACAGGTATGCAAGTTTCTAACAATAACCGCATTATATCATTGTTCTGAAAATAACAATGTGATACCATAAAAAATATCATACGGGATGTTATCACACAGATATTTGTACAGTTATAAGATAAAAATTTATAGGCACTTACAATAGTTTTGCATTGACCCTTTGAAATGTTTTCTATCGCACATGATATAATATCATTTATTGTCTTTATAAGTAAAGGCTGACATGAGTTTTTACTTTTCACAATTAAGCAACTTCAAGTTCCCTTCAAAATTAATGGCACTTGAATACAGGATGAGACTTTAATCCCTAAACATGTGCACTGATTTTATAGAACATGAACTATTAAAATCAAAGCAGCCATACAAAACATCACCAGGGAGATTTAATATCTTAATAAGTACCCAATTTACCTAGCAAGGGCTCTATCTATTTTTTCTACAAATTTTTCTGACAAATTATTCTAGTTAAAACAATCTAATGTAAGGACAAACAGCAGTAGATTCTTCAAACACTTCAAAAACCTCAATTGAGCTTTAATTGGCTGATTTTGGGAGGATCAACAACTGGAGGGTCGGGATATTTTTGATACAGTAACACAAGTTTTTGTCTTTCTTTCACCCCAAAAAACTCATCTCTCAGTGCTCCATTAATGTTCTTTTTGATAGAAACAGACAGAGAATTTGGTTAATGCATTAAATTGACCATGTTAAGTTGATTCCAGAAAATTGGACGTAAAATCTATCCTGATTACTGGCATATCGTCAAAATCAATACGTATAGAGACTTTTATCTCTTCTGTAGAGAAATTGAAGGAGAATTTAGCATTCATCAGATTGATTTTTACGTAGAAAGACGTATTGAGACCTTCCTTTTTATGACTGTACTGTATGTCCGCAAAATTATTCTAGAATTCAGAAAGACCGTACATTATCCTTCCTAGCGGACTATTTGAAAGAGGATCATGGAGCCCTGTGTGGCTCATCTGAGATAAGTTAAAGACATATTGGTATGAATAAATATACCATTTCGGAATTATCTATTTATACAAAGATTTGAGTTTTATTGAGACCTAAGGTTTTAAGGACAAGATTTATTCAATTCTTTTTTAGTAAAATATACAAAACTTCCTTATAAGTCTTATAACTTTATGATGTGGATATCAGGGTTTTACCGAGCTTTTCGAAATTAGGGGTCCCAAGGACTCAACCATGAAAATATCAGGGGTCCCTGTCCTTATTTCAAGGGACCCAACGAGACAAGTTGAGAAATTTTAATTTCAAAGAACGGAACATTGTGATGAGCGATATTAAAAGTAATTTTATCATTTCCTCAAAATTCAATATTTCCATATTTCCGTTTATACATCAGTTAGAGTGCTTGTCCTAATCTCTTTAGGACTTTAGAATATAGCATATCACTTTGTTCCAGTGTGATTTTAGATTTTTGTTATGATTCAGTTGACTGGATATTATGAGTAATATTAAAGATCACTCAGTAAACGGATCTGATGTAGGAACAATGCAATATCGCAAAACATAGTTATTTTCATAAGACAACGTAACCAGTGGTTGATTATTTTCAGCCTGAATTAAGTAAGTGTTATTTTTTGGATGTTGTGGTGTTTTACATACTCGTCGAGGATCAGAGCTCATTTCGGGGGGAAACATCGCTACATCTCGGTCATTAGCTTTTTAAGTTAGATGACTAAATTGCTCACTAAAACACAAAACCCTTTAACGTAAGGGTATACGACGGTCTCAGTAAGCCACGTATCAATTTTGTGTACAAGGAAGATTGATGAACAATCCGAATAAATTAAAAAAAGGCCCGATTCGATTTTTCAATCGAACAAAAATCTATCCTTTTAAATAAGTTTACTAAAGCTCTTTAATGGTTCATAAACAATTCTTGTGGGGTTTTTAGTTGTAATATCATAAGACAAAGTTATAGTTACTAATAGACTTTAAAATAATAGAATGCGATCTCAAATTGCCTGAGTATAAACAAGACCGTTCTCGGGCCGAGATGACCATGATTACCTGAACACTCCGTCCTCGAAATGACAAAACAAGCGCACCGGTGTCATAAACGATATCTCTTCGATAAAATTGTGCATGTTTGAATTTTTCCCCGATAAAGATTCATTTGCGTATTTTAAACTGTTTCCAAGTCATTTAGAGCCCTTTACCTGAAATTATTTTTGTGCGTCCCGTTGACTCGTGTTGCAAATAAACCTGCGTACAGACTGAATTTTATGCGTATATGGACGCAGAAATCTGCGTCCCGTAAAACCCTGGGATATTCACTGAAAGACAATTAAGACAATGTCAAGACAATTTACATTAGTTCACACAACATAGAGTTTTATATAGACATAACCTATTCTATCACCATAATCAGGGGTCAGTGTAAAACTATTATAAGTGTTATGTTATTGAATTGTTTTAAGTATAAATAAAATATATTTAAATATATTATATTTATATATATTTAAATATAAATAGATAAATAAAATATACAAAGCTTCCGTGTCAGTCTCAAACTCTATGATGTGGATAATCACTGGTATTGTCTTATCAAAACAATTCATGCAAGTTCACACAACATAGAGTTTTATATAGAATCAACACATTCCTCCATATCACCATTGAATCAGAGGTCAGCACAAAACTATTGTAAGTGCCTATACATATATAGGCACTTACAATAGTTTTCACTGACCCCTTGAGAATTCCAGTTACTCTTATTTTATCTATTGCACCATATTGGTGATCATTACTGAAGAGATAAAATTGCTTGTTACCTTTAATAATACATGTGGCATTTCCACCGTTGAGGTCTGATCGATAGATTCCTTTATACTCGGCACTGATGTCTGACCAAAATAAATAATTTTGCCCCAAATCTGTGGCCAATCCTACAATGCGATAGCCAGCCTGAAAAATAGAAGAGTTTAGATATTTGATAGCAATTAAAAAGTTAAACAAAAGCAGAACTATTCCATTGAAATCTTGAACAATTTTTATAAAACATAGGGGAATATATATTATATACTAAAAGATTTAGTCTTCCTTTTTTAACTTGGCTGTTTCTGGAGAAAACCCGAGGTATTGCTGTAGCCTTCGTGTCGTCGTCGTTGTCGTCATCGTGCAAAAACTTTGACATTTTATTATATCTGATAATCTCTAGTTCTACTGAAAGCATTCACATAAAACTTGGCACACATGTTCATCATCAAAAGAGCAACCTGTACTATCAAGGGGGATAACTCTAGATGCATTTTCTTCAAATTATGCCCCTTTTTCGACTTTGATTTTTTCCCAACATCCAGCACTCAAAAGCCGTGCGTAGGCAAACATAGGCAGTGCTCTTGTTCATAAGAAAAATTTCATAACCTTGGGCCTAGCTAAAAAGACAATCAATTCAAATCAGTACCCATTCAACATTGTTTCTTTAATTCTAAAATAGTTATACCAAACCTTAGTTATAGGCCCCCAAATAATTCTACTCTTACAGAACTGTAGTCTTGATAAATACAGGAAATAAAGGATGACTTTCATGTTTTGCTGTGAAACACAGACAAAATTTACTGTAGCTTCCTTTTTCCCAGGAGCAAAAACCTGTGAATCATTTCTTCACACAAAATATCTTTTTTGAGGATTCTTTATGTTTGTTAATAAAACATGATTCCTATTAGTTAAGACCTCTGTTACGCAAAAAAGAAATCCGATGTTCTTCGCATTCTGTGCACAATTTTTAGAAGTGCTCAGTATAAGAAAAAGAACTGATTCCAAAAGTATCTCAGGAATTTTTTTCAGGAAAACTGGTTATCAATTTTTAGATGTCATGACTATATGCAGCAGCTTTGATAGGGTTCCCAATAACCCTCACACGGAGGTTTTATTCACCACAAATCAAAGTTTGTAGCCCAAATTTTTGCAAGCAGCCTTCTTAATTGTCTTATATAGAGATAAATGAATGAAGATATTCCCACAGAATTAACCCTTGTCATGCTGAATTAAAAACTTTGCAAAATAAAGGTAAAATCAAAGTGCTAAAACACTGAAAGTTTCCAAATGTTAGTGAGTATTCATTTCGGAAATGCATTGTTTTACACCTTTCTGGTTTAAAAAAGAAATTCAGGTGGTATGAACTAAGATCAGACTGCATATGTGCAGGCTGATCTTTGTCTATAACTCCTGTTCTTTGTCTATACCTCCTGTTAAAGCAGGAATTTTCCGGGTTCAGCATGGCAGGGGTTAAGAAGCAGTCACAGGGAACACTGTTTAACTTTGCAGATCTTAGCTTAAATCAACTGAGTTTTCTTGCAATAAATATAAAGAATACAGCACCATCTAATGATTTTATTATTATCAATATGGATAACAACAGGATCCCTAATGAATTACACAACAACATGGTTGTAGTGGTTTTATCACTTGATTATCTCCCCTTTGTACTTCTTAAAAGATCATTAAGATCAAAGGAATATAACACCTACTTGTAATCCATTATCATAGATTACTTTAGGGACTTGCATAATATGGCTTACATAATATGTACCGAGTCAATCTGATTAGCTCAGTCTTGGGGCACCTGACTTCAAAACACTTGAAGGTCGATATTGTGGTTTGATTCCCTGGGCTAGCACACCACAAAAATTATTGTCTTTCAGACAATATTTTAAATATGGTTGAGACAAGTAAGTATTGAAAACATTGAGATAAAATGAGAAATTGCTTTTTTAAAGCAATTTCTCCTTTTCTCATTTGTTTTCAATTACAAATTAATACAGTTCATCTATTGAAAATATGAAAATTACTTTGATCTGATACATGGAACCCCCTTTCAATGATCTGCAATTTTGTTCTAGAATTAAGAATAGATCCACTTGTCCTTGTACAAATTCCTAAGGAAAATCTACTAGTATGCAAGCTAAAAAGTCCAAGTCGTACAAGCAAGGCATGGGAATTCCACACCCATGGAGTACTATAAATGCATTTATCAAGATGAGGATGCTAACAAGTATCGAAATCAGGGCAAGACTTTACGCTAATGAGTTTATAATTCCTCGAATATCAAAAGAGTAAATTATACATACCTTTCCAAGCACTGCACTCACAGCATCATTTCCACGAGCACCCCTCTCTCGTGAGTAACTCAAAACATGTGTGCCGTTGGAAACGTAGACTTGCTGGCCACCTGGTGACAAAAATATGGGTATTTAATTACAACAGGGTCACAAAATAGGGGTTTATGGTGTAATATGTGTTTACTGTTATTTTTCAGAAATGCGCCATTAGGTATAATCTATGATTTTTGCCCTGGCAGGACAGAGCCTACTTAATATGTTGTTGGATATATGATTAAAGGATACAACAGAGAAAAAAACTAACAATCATGCAATATCAACCTAGGGGCCCAGATTGCCAAAATTCAATATTTAACATTATGGATATAGGCATTCTCTTTAAAAGTTAGGGGCCCAGCCCAAAATCTAGGGGCCATGGGTGACTGGGCCCCTGCTATTTTTTTTCCCTGATACAATGAACTTTTTTTAAGAAAAAAAGGCTCTCAAACCTATGCTTAGGAGTTTGATACCCATCTCAGCCAACTTCTATCAGACATTTGACTATGGTCATTGTAACAAGACTGAGTGTAATACATCTTCCGCCAATTGGCACATGATAAGTGGAAATCCTAATTCAGAAAAGCAGCTAGTTGCTTGGATGAAATGTTACACAACTAAGTTGTCACGCTGTTAGAAAGAAGAAACATTGGGTAGGAACACCAGCCTCCAAAATGTAGCTGCAACACCGTTGAAACTAGTGTAAAACCTCAAATAAGGAAACAAACAAATGGTTTTTGTGGCACAAACCAAACAATGAGTAATTTTCATGTCTGAAGTTCAACATTCAATGCAACTTTTGACCTTTAAGTCAGTGAACAGATTGTGTTTGAAAAGCCTCTCAAATGATGAAGATGACTCTTCAAGTATAAAGCACTTGACATATCATTTTGTCTGCATCTCATTTTGGAAAATGATGAGATAATACGAATACATCTTAACCCTTTTTCATTATTTTTTCTTCTTTTAATTTTAAACTAGTCAAACTTAGTAGCAATTGTAAAGGACAGTGAAAATTGCGCATGTTAATTTGAAACTTATTAAAGAATCCCATGTGAAAGAAACTATAGAGAGAAAACAAGAAATTGCTTGGTTGAATGGGCTGCAAGTGCCTGATTGGACTTAGCATTCTTCAAATAAGGGATATATATAATACATACTTAGTGTATTATATGAAAAAAAATATCTAACGAGGTTGGGAGAATTGATCATTGTCGAGGCTCTGCCGAGACAATTGTCAATTCTCACAACCGAGTTAGATATTTTTTTCATACAATACACTAAGTATGTATTATATTTATCTTATAACCTCTTTTTGTCTTGTTTTCGTCGATGTTTCTGACCGAAATTCAAGTTTCTAAAAATAACTGTATGATATTATTGTTCTAAAAATAACTATGTGATATCTTAAAAAATATCATACGGGTTGTTATCATACGGATATTTGTATAGTTATAAGATAAAAATCTAACCCATCCAGTGGCAGATCCAGGATTTCTGCAATGGGGGTTCAAACATACAAAACAGGGGGGGGGGGGGTTCTCCTATTTTTACAAAATTTTGACCCATATCCTGCTGAATAAAACTTTTGTTTAAATAGATTTCGTATTTTTGAAGGACATAACAATGAGTCAGAATCAAGATTTTTTTAAAACAAAAAATAGATAGAAGGCAGACATTGTATCCTAAGATCAGTCTGCACAATTGTACAGGCTGATCTTAGTCTATACTGTCTGCCAAACCTTATTTCAATTCACAATTGGAATTTTGCTTATCCTGACGAATTCAAATTTTGTTTCAACCAAAATGCCTATTTATTTTTACATTGCACCACTGTTCTTTCCCAAATAAAGCAGAAAGCAGGCAGTGAAGGCTTAGATTCGATTTCCATTGGCTGCCATTGGCTGCCAAAGCTTTATGCACAGGGGGAAAAAAAATGTATAGTAGACCGGCTTCTTTTCCACTGATACACCCTGTGTTCAGGATGTAAAAACATATTTCGCAAGGGCTTTGAGATGATATCCCGCTTTGCATGTGCACATACGTGCAAAGCGAGGTATCATTTCAAAAGCGCTTTGATAACCTTTTCATCCAGAACGCAGGAATGAAGTATTGTGAAATTTATACGCTCAATTCAACTTGAGAAAAATAATGTCTTATCAGGTTAAATTCCTCTGACTGGCCAACCAGTGCCAGTTTCTGAGAATATGGGAAGTAATTTGAAATTGAAATTGTTAAACATGAGTGACCCACCTTATCTAAATTTATTTTTAATTCAACACTAGCCGACAGCCTGGGAGCCAAGCTATAAGAATAGCAGAAGAAATAAATATTGTTTTAATCAGATCAGGCTTTACTCAAACAGTATATGTATGTTACTAAAGTTTTTCAAACAATAATTAATAAAAAATCAGGCAGTTTAAATTAAGGTCAGACTGCACATCTGTGCAAGCTGATCTTAGTCTACACTGTCTGTCATGAAAAGCATGAGAGGGGGCAGTATTTAACAAACCATGTGATTTAAGAGAATATTAGCTGCAGTAATGTACCCATTTTTCTGATATATTGAGGACTCAGTGCAAAACAGTTGTACATAACTGTCAATTAACAAATTTGCACTTAGCCAGATCCATATGCTGTTGATGGGCACATCGAAATATATATCAAATGAGGGTTATGTTTACAGAAATCACAACTACGAAACTATGGCCATTCAATTCAAATGAGTACCCAAAGCATAGGGCTATGAAAAGAATTAATGATTTTAAATGTCTTATTCCCCTAACACTCTAACTCTCTCTGGACTATCAAAATGTCTAATTAACACAGAAATATAATGTAGCTTCAAAGCTTTTGTCACCAAAACGAAATGAAACCATACATAATAGATATGGATCTATATTCTTTAAACGAGATCTTGATCTAATTCCTTCCCCTTTCCCCATAAATGATGATTTTTTTATTTTTTTTTCACTCAAGAAAATATTTAAGAAAAACGGACATGGACGCATTATGCATTATTACCTTCTGCTACATTCGTAATGAGGCAGACGACGGCGAATAAAATCCAAATCACCATTTCCCTAACTTATTATTCAACATAAATTACTCCACCATGTTTCTTAATACACTAACAACTTCTCTGTTTGAGAAAATAAACACAAAATGGAAGAAAAATCTGTTTTTCTCTAAAACACAACTTCAGACGACATATTTTGACGTCCATGCGTCGGTTTTTGTTTCCTGCAGTAAGATTCGGTCGATAAAGAGTGAGTCACCCGAATGAATTCAGCTTCCGTGTTAGCCAATCAAAAACGTCATACCGATTCTTTCATGGAACGGCGATCGATAAGCGCTCTTTTTTTCTCTAACGTTTTTTTGCGACCTTCTTCGGAGAACTATGTTTTTTGTGAATGTTTGCTTTGACAAAAATTGAAATGAGAATTTTTTTTAAAAGCAGACTGACTCCTACATATACATGGGTGTAACTTCCATTACGCAATTTACGTAGGTGCGTAGGCTACAAATAATGATAATTTATCGCATCTATTGCAAAATATCGTTGATGGATGATCATTACATCGAAACTACAGCTTATTTTTAAGCTGTAGCTACGATATTTTGATTATTCACTAACGCTAAAATCATAGTAAAGGGGAGCGAACGGAGGACATTCATCTTTTGTCACAGTCCACATATCGCGTTTATCCTATATAATATATACTGGTCACCTTCTGAGTGAGTATAAGTTTCAAATTCCTAGATATGCCTATGATATAAGCATTAAGTACGTTTGAAAAATGGTAACCCGTAAAATGCACTTGTAGCCCACTCACGAGCAAAGTGGGTGACGATTTCTAAACGTTCGCAAAGATTTTAACATCCTGAATACGGGAGCAGGATTTTAAAATTTATACGAAATAAAGAAAAAAACTATAAAAAGGCGAGTATAGGCCCAAAAGGAAAAATGCTAACACTCCCCTCCCCCCCCCCCCCCCCACCACACACACACAAGCTGGTTACAGACTGTCCTACCTGATCAGATGGAGGAGGGTTCCCCCAAAGGATAGAGCTGGCGAATTGAACGTTTGTGAATGATCAAAAATCGGTTTGCAAAGGCGGAACTAGTCTACCATTATGCACATTACGCAATTGCGTATTAGAAATACATGTAAATCATCCAAGTTTTGAAAATATCGTTGACGAATGATCATAACATCGAAACTACAGCTTATTCTACATCTACATCTATACGTTATTCCGTCAAACTTGACTATTGGATATATACAACGGTTGACTTCTGGGGGTAACGCAGGGGTGTGGAAATCCCATGCCCGACTTGTCTGACACGGGCTCTTTCACTTGCGGGTAAGTCCATTTTTCGAGACCACTTGCTCGTGGACAAGTGAATTCCAGAGCAAATATTGTAACAGTACAAAAAATATAAGAGAAAAGTCATCCTATTGTTTGTATCAAAGGAGAGAAAACATTGTCTTTAATGTAGAAACTGCTGGGTTACAACATTTTCTTCGTTAAAAACAATGTTTTCTCAATATCTATCAATTCATTATTTTTTTTCGAGCAAGTTCATTTTGATACTCGATAAGAAGGAAATCGAATTTTATTTGTTCATATACAAGTGAAGAAAAGTTGTATTTCCACACTCCTAGGTAACGCAAGAAAAGATGAAAAATTTAAGAGAAAAATAGGCAGGAGAACCAAATACTAGATACAAGACCATAATTATAACAGATGCGAGAATCCAGAAATACTTGAAGAACAACAAATAAGTACAATCAAATAGAATAAAAAGAGAAGAAGGAAAAAAAGTTTTTTCCAGAATCTTTAGCTCGCCAGGCCAATCTGCCTCCTTTGGGAGGTACCAGGGCCCTTACGTAATGGTAAGGGAGAGAATTGGTGTAACAACGTTAAAAATTTTTTAACAAAACATGGTTTTGGGTACGTATGGAATAATCCATTTTGTGTTAATCATAAAAGTTTTCACAAAATATTCAAACACAGATTAATTGATGAGTTTAGACAGAATTTATACAATGGAATCAATACGAGTCATGTACTCAGTACATATAAATATATAAAAGATAATAGCGATATAGCTTTATATTTGAACATGCTACCACGAAAATGGAGAATTTTTATTTCAAAATTTAGATTGTCATCACATTCCCTACGAATTGAAACTGGAAGGCATGGTCAAAACAGAATAACAAGGAATAACCGTTTATGCTTGACCTGTGGGATAAACGAAATAGAGGACGAATACCATTTTTTGCTGGTTTGTCCACATTATGCTGATATTCGAAAATTATTTTTGAAAAAGTATTTTTATACACGTCCGAATATGTTAAAGTTCACTAATTTATTGAATACTGAAAATAAAAATGCTCTTTTAAATGTGGCTAAATTTATAAAGGAAGGTTTTTCACGCAGAACCAATCTAGTGTTTGATAATTAGAAACTCATAGACAGTGCAATATTGTTTCAAGTACTTATATAGTTATAAGTGCTTGGGAAAGTATCGCTCTTTCTTAACTGTTATATATATATATATATATTTATCATAGATCTTGAACAGCTCAGCTTCTCTTCCAATATGTATATAGAAACTGCAGATTTTTCGTTAAAAAGTCACGTTTTGTTTTGCATTTATTGTATGTAATTGTAATATGACAAGAAACTGTAAAGTTTACGTCTATTAAAATATCTTGTATAAGTATAAGTATCTTACGTCCACGATAGCATAGCTCCTCACCTTGGCAAGTTAATCATCTCTAGATAGGCCCTTAACAAAGGAATATTGTAGTAAAACTATTACAGTCCGTAAAATTGACAAGTTCAATGACTGTTGGAATGATTTCGGACGATATAGAATGAAAAGTTTTTTTCCAGATTCTTTATCTCGCCAGGCCAATCTGCCTCCTTTGGAGGTACCGGGGCTCTTACGTCCCCGACAGCATAGCTGCCGACCTTGGCAGGTTAATCATCTTTAGGCCTTTATACTGTTTAGAATTGAGTTTCAGATAACCCCTCCTCAACGGATACCAAGGAAGGGGCCTCATCTACGGGAGCTAGAAGGGAGTCCCACAATGGAACACTGTGTGGAAAGAAACTGACCTCGTACGAATATGTACAGTTAACAACGTCGTGAAATTGACATTCATCTCGATCAAAATCATTCTAAATCACTCACTCAGCGCTCCATTCATTCATTCATTCCAAACACTCACTCAAACAATTAAAAAACGCTCCATAGAAAAAGATAAAACCAATAATTTAAATCAAAATGAATTTAGCCAGACAAGAGTCGCAATTTCATTAACATAATTGAAATTGTAAGCGTCTGATAGGTTCTTGAAGAAATAGGAAAATATTTAGTATGCGATATTCATTACCTCCCTTTTATGAAATATACCTACTTTTCTACTTGTGTGTCTTCGTGGACCAATCAGACACTTTTAAATCCATACCAGCCAATTAAAACCTGAATAAAATGTTGATCGTCTAGATCGAGTTCGAAATGTTTTCAAATGATTTTGGGGCGATTTTGATTGTTTTGAGTATGGAGTAGCCTAACTTTAAGTAAGTTATCACTTCTGCAAGTACACAAGTTTAACCTATAGCTACGACATTGGGCTCGCAAACAAAGGAATATTGTAGTAAAACTATTACAGTCCGTAAAATTGACAAGTTCAATGACTGTTGGAATGATTTCGGAATGATATAGAATGAGTGTGTGGAGCGAGTTTTGAATAAAATATAAGAAATGTAATTCAATATAGCGCTAATTTTGACGAAATTCGCGATATACATTGCCTCCCTTTTAAAAAAAACCTACGCAATTTCCAATTTGTACTAATCTTCCGTTTTAAAATCCACGCCAGTCGGAAAAATCGTTGAATAATTTGATTAATTTCATCGAAAAGTTGATCGTATTGAACGATTAAAGTTTGTTTATAACGATTGCAGAGCTTTTTTTTTTGTTGATTTGAGTTTGTGACATACTACTTGTATGTGTTGAACTCTAGATCTGCGCATAAAATATTGTGATGTCCGTGGTCTAGAGGTAGGGCGTCAGCCTCTTGGCCCGGCAGACTTGAATTCAAACTTTGCATTATTCTGTTATATTGTTGAAAATTACGCTCGTGGCGTTTCTGCGTTAAAAGCGCTATACGAGATCCCTTGTCAACCTTGTCGTTAAGATAATCCGTCCAATGACAAAGAGAGACAATATAAAGAAACTTTTATAGTAAGCTTGAAGCAGTTACTTCCCATACTTATGAAAAACGCGTCAGATATAGGGGAAACTACTCGGAGAGGTAAAACAGATACATTTTAGAATAGTAACTTCCCTTCTCCGTAAGTATCAAAGCTGAAATAAAATTTCTCAAAAAAACAATAAATTACATTTTGTAAGTGCATATATATATTATGTAAAAATTATAAAAAAAGTTAATACGCTGATTAAGTGAGTATATAAATACATTTAGATGCTAATGATGGATGAGCGATGTGCATTATAAGGTAGCTTCATTTCGGTTTTTATTGATTTATAACCAATCTTTTTAAAGCCCCAGTCTGTGTTTAAAGCAAAAAAGAAATCACTCTTTCGCGAATATTCTTTGAATATTTGTTCTTGATTGAGTATTATGAAATATGAGATACATAAAAATACAGACCAATCGACAAACGGCGGCTTTTTCTTGAAACGCATAATCTGCCGTATAAAGTAAAATATGTAAATGAGATTTTGGTCACGTGAAATACGCCCACGTGTAGGAGCGGTTGATGAGCTGTATTCAAATTGGAGTCCAAAATGTTACGTGTCATAAATATTCACCAAGTAAGGCTTATATTTAGATCATCGCGTCATAATCATTTGCATTACCGAATAATGGAATGTAAAATTCAAGCTGATCTTTGAGAATATAAGTCTAGTTTTATGTATATAATCGCCTAAGACCATTGTCTTGCGTTTCGGAAATGTTCACGAACACAGACGGGGGCTTTGAACGTCTTGTAGAAGGGAATGTTTTTAAACTCCGTTAAACGAATCCCACGCAATTGTTTCATCAATTGATTTTGTCATATAGGCTGTTTTAAAGTGCTAATAAGTCTAATTATAGATTCAGAAAATAAGCACGGTGCGAAAAATTTCGACCCTAGTCAGTCTGCGCAGTCCGCTTAGTCTGACTAGAATCGGCACTTTACGCATTACCCTGATGGTCCCTTTTCGCATGACAGATCACAATTTAAGTTTTGTTCTGCAAGGTTCGTTTCATACCCCAATACAAAATCGTTTTAGAACCCCTCCATTTTGTAAGCTTCCGAAAAGAGTAGACAAAAAAATGAAAAAGAAATATATAAAAAAAGAATAAAAAAATGAAAAACAAACAAACAACAAAACAAAAAAATCTGGGTTATAATGATAGAAAACTCATTTTAATCTAAAATAATTCAAGCAGGTTCAAATTATTGACCTTACTTTCTAGCTTTATAATAACGTTATTGATTTATAAGATATAGATGGAATGGCATATTCATACAAAAGTGTGATTACTCGGTAGATTTTTAGAATCATTCCACCGTGAATTGAAAAAAAATATGATCTTTTCATCTCTTTAATAGTTTGGCCTAAGCTCTTGCCATCAAGATTCGATCAGTCTGGTTCGCTAAAAATTTTATTCATACCTGAATTAAAACAAAATCTCAATCTCTGCAACAGAATGGAAATTCTTTTCATGTAAAATCTACCCCAAAACAGGTTAGTTTGCACAGTCCACGCACATCTTGATTCGGCCATTCTAGTTGGCTGACTTTTTCATACCTCTATGGATTCTGTTTTTCCCAAATCTCTGAAATAGAATGATAACTTTTTGTCTTGAAAAAACTAAAAAAAACCACAAACCAAAAAAGTCCGAGTTAGTCTACAGGGATCGACACTTAAACTAGTCCTCGGGTCCGAGACTTGTGGATATTTGGGAGGACTGGTAGAAGATGCTGTGCTACAGGTCCTACTAGCCTGTAGTTTATCATCACATTATTTCCAATCAGTCAAGTTTTGAAAAATAGTTTCCTTTTCAATACTATTTTTCTTTACTTTTTTGATAAAATTGTGGGAAAAGAAGAAATTGCTTTTAAAAGCAATTTCTTCTTTTCCCACACTCTTTTTTTCTTAAAATTTACTCCTTAGATTGTTAAGATAAATATAGAATTTTATGGATGACATATTATCATCAGAGAGGACCTGTAAGATTAAGGGCTTATATGTCATTTAGGCTGATGTTAAAAAGTAGTTAATGTCGAACCCTGTCGAAACCTGTTCTGCAAAAACCTATGCGTGCACGCCGTCCATGGTCACGTAGGACAAGAGGTCTCCTTTTCAGATGAGGGCTAGGTCTAATTTTATTAGAAACGTGAGTATTTAACAGCATAAATTTACCACTTATAGGTTTTTTGCCTCGAATTTTCTCAGAAGTGTTTCGGGTCGGATCGAGATAAGTAAATAAGGTGTTGAAAACTCTCCGCTTTCCAATTTGTTTCGAATCTTTGATACGTCATGCCCGTTGATCGCTATTCTTGATATGTAACGCGTATTCCCACATTAGAAAAGTGAAATTTTCGCACGAAATACGTTTTTTCTGGGATTTTAATGTATTTTAAATGAAATTTCTCAAACAGATAACATGGCTACTAGGCTATTAACCGACATCGAACGCGCTGGGTGGTTTTAGGGACAAACATCGACTTCGATAAATTTGTGGTAGTCGCGTTCGCCGAATAAGAAAGTCACGAGTTCGATACCGGGTAGAGGTCTTCGATGCAATATCACAGCGGTCCATTAATTTGACGAAATACTCATACCTTTACTAAAGACTTGAGCGGCAAATACAGATTACAGCTCTTTCACCAGAAAGAAAAATGATAATTCATGGCGTTTTATACTCAAAATAGAATGAAGATTATCGGCAGAAATATACAATTGGTTACATAATAAAATTGACACTTATCGCAAATAGATCATTCTAAATCGCTCACTCAATGATCCATCCATTTATTCCGCACATTTACTTAAACAGCTCGAAAACGCTCCAAAATCACTCTAAAATGTGCCAGAATCGTTAAAAAAAGGGGGGGGGGGTTAAAAAAATCAAAGCTTTATACTAGTCGAAAAATTCCTTGATTTGCTGAGCTGGTGTTGATTTGGAATCGTCTGCGAGAATACACAAGCTTTTGAATAGGAATATATGATTTTTTTAAAGGAAGGTAATTAAATATAGATAATTTCGTCCAATTTGGACGAAAAAATAGATATTGAATAACCCCCCTTAAATTTCTTTCAAATTTCGCTTCACACACTCATTCAATATCATTCTAGGTTCATTTCAAAATCATACATCATGTCAATTACACGATGTTATTAATTGTACGACTATCATCATCGTCATCATCATCATCATCATCATCATCGTGATCAATGATGATGATCAATTTAATGCATATTTAATGTGGAGGCAAATCAGCCCCTAGATCATAATGACAAACCGGACCAAACTGTTTTCAAGTTATACCCCGCTTTGCACGCGAACTTGCGTTCAAAGCGGGGTTTAACTTGCAATCAGTTTGGACCGCTTTGTCGTCCTGAAAGCATGTCAGAATTCTGTGTAGGCGTTCGGTAATTCTCGTTCTTTTCCGGAGACAGACTGGTTATCACATAAAATAACAGACGGGTAGATTTTCACCAGTCGGTGTCATCTAGAAGATTGAAGGAACAAAACATATGTTAAGTGGACAAGCAAACTGGTATCTATAGGTTAATTTAAGAAATTGATACGATATTTAAGTCACCCAACGGCGATATGTTTGATAGGTACAAGGTATCTTTTTTGAAATTGCAAAGCAAACTGTCGAAGACGGGCCTCGATGAAAGAATGAAGATCACACCACAACGTCCTCAAAAACCACCATTAATGCTTCCCATTTTCGTAAAGTTAGAAATGTGAAATTGATAGGTTGAATGATTTGGGAATAATTTTCCATTTATATTGAATGAGTGTGCGATTTATGAATGAATTTTAAGGGTGGTAATACATATCGCTAATTTCGTTCAAATTCGAAGATATTAGCGATTTCTTATTACATGTACCTTCTTTCAAACATTACTGCACATTTTACTGTGTTCACGGACAACTTATACACATTAAAATTCAAACGTGTAAATTAAAACAAAAAAAAAAGATAAAAAAGAATGAAAATATAAGATAAATAAACAAATAAATCGTTGGATAATTAGATATAGATCAACGAAGTGTTGATCGTTTTGAACGATTTTGAATTAATTTTAGCGAATTCGGAGCGTTTTTAAGTGATAGGAGTGAGTGTGTGGAATGAATGAACGGCGCTTAGTGATCGATTTAGAATATTTTTTATCGAGGTCAATGTCAATTTCACGATGATTGATCGTAATAAAATCTTACCGGCTCATACGATTTACACAACATATGTTTTGGTTGCTTCGAAATGTATACACGTTCTTGAGAAAAAAAAATCAAATTTCGAACTGAGAATTAATAATTCGAATTCTAAACAAATGAACAAACAAACGAAGCAATGCGTCCAACCGCATTCAGATTTTTCGTGTAGATGTCCCACAATTTGTTCCAATTACTCGCTTGTAGAATCTGACAGGGGAAATTTAGACGAGATAAAATTTTTGTTAGATCAAAATCTTTCTTCACAAACCCTCACGCTTCCAAATGGTGAACAGTAAACATTTTAATTGATTGGAATAAAGAAGTATATTTAAGTTTAGCCATTAAAAAAAAAGAAAGAAAAGAATAAAAAATGTCACCGAAAAAAATCTTTTATAATACATGAAGTATGAAAATTATTGTATTTTGTGAAGATCACATATCTGTATAAATTCGCTTCGCATATTCGCTCAGCATGTATATGAAGAAGAAAGAAGAAGAAGAAGAAGAAGGAGAAGAAGAAGAAGAAGAAGAAGAAGAAGAAGAAGAAGAAGAAGAAGAAGAAGAAGAAGAAGAAGAAGAAGAAGAAGAAGAAGAAGAAGAAGAAGAAGAAGAAGAAGAAAAAGAAAATGAAGGAGAATGCCAGATTCCCTATCTATCGATAGTTAAGGAATCTGCATGTAGCTTTCGCATTGCCAGAAAATATTCTTCTTGCACCATTCGATTGCCCGGACTCAAATTGTCTTCGAATTAAGGTAATGGACCCGTAACATTTCGGAACACGAGATCTTTCACAATGTTAACCGAGGTTTCCTAATAAAAAACAACAGAAAACCTTGGTTAGCACTGTCAAAGCTCATGACTGCCGAAGCATTGCGGATCTATTACGGGTCCATTACCTTAAGGCAAAAACATTAAAAAAGCGAGAATACATATTCAACTTCTATGATGACCGCATTTATTTTAAGTGAGTAGCTGGTGAAGCGGATTCATACACGAGTATTATTAATTTCTCATCGAATGAAATGAAAAAATATATATATTTACTATCTTCAGCCCTGCGTTTAGGATGACAAAACAGTTCAAACGGTTTTCCAATTATTTCCCGTTTTGCACGAATGTGCACGTGCGAAGCGGGGTATAATTGAAAACGTTTTGCACCGTTTTGTCATCCTGAACGCAGGGCTGGTCTTATTTAATATCACGAAGCAAACTAGATTGATTGATTGAATGAAGTTTAAGCGGCTTTCAACATTATTTCAGTTATATCGCGGCGGCTAGAGCACCTAACAATGGATTCCTGGTATTTCTCTCACCAGTACAACCACTACATTCTTTCCTAGCCTCCAGCCGCTATCTCACATAGGTCTACGATTATCAACCCATTGGTGAGAGACAAATAGTCGGAAAGAATGAGTGCCACCGTCGGGGATCGAACCCGCGAACTCTAGATTGACAGTCCGACGCGCTACCAACTGCGCTATGACGGCGGCTGAAGCAAACTAGAAGTCGGGGACCTTTCTGTGTAGAAGGTTACAAAATAGTAGACAAGCTCTCGTCCCACTGCCCTGAGGGAAATTTTTAAGTGAGCCAGTGTAGCAAAAAAGCTACGTACTCGAATTTTGAACTGAAATCAAATTTCCAGTCATTCGACGAATCTTGATTGACTCTTCTACATTTAAATTATTTTCATGTCAAATTTCATATATCGTGTATGAACCTTCACGTTCTAATACCGACATGTTTTCTCTCCATTGTAGAAATATTTTCCAATGACTTCTGATGAAAAAGACACATAATTTTCCGTACGTCGTCTTTTTGAATGTAGTTTCTTTTCACATTTCTTAAAAAGATATGTGGCCCGTCACACGAAAAGGGACCATCTAGGAACTACGTAAGATTGACAAATGTAAAAGGGATTATGTCCAGCAAAGGTCAACTAGAGGTCGATATGCAGGAAGAAAGAATAATTACTCTAGATTCAGAAATCCACCAGAATGCAAAAAATTTTGACCGTAGTCAGTCTGCGCAGACTGACCAGGGTCGGCACTTTCCGCACTACCCGGATGGAAATTAACGATATTAGATTACCTGACTTTGATTCTACACAAAAATTGTTCAATCGTACTCATTCAATCTCATCTCATAAATAATGCCAAAATCATTTACCTTTTCAATTTTCTCGATTGTATATTGATAATTCTAGAATCAGAAAATCATCAAAATGCGAACCCAGATGGTCCCTTTTCGACGGACGGGTCACATAAACGTATATCAATTATTTTTTCTCTCTCTCGTGTTTTTGCCTCTTTAGCGATGTTTCCCACAGAAACGCGAATGTTGGAATTTAATTCATTCCGAAAATAAATGAATTTCTTTACAATAAATCTGTCAAATTAGGCGTTTTGTCCCGAGAAAAAAATGATCTGAAATAATAAATGGACACAGGCAACTGTCTGCGAGAGAGATTGGGATCTTTCATGTCTAACTAGCTGTCGAAAATGGACCGCTCCGATTTTTGTTTAAGCCGCAACTGAACACCAAGCTTTTGTAGCCTTCCAAAATAAAAGGAATCACAGTTTCAATGGCGGATACAGAACTTCTGCAAAGGTGGTTAGAACATACATTTTCCGACAGGGTTTTAAGGGACGCACGCATGCGAGTCTGAGACTCAGATTAAGAAAAATCATCCAAGAGCGAGAAAAAATCTACCGAAAAATATGAACACCGTCGAACAGTTTGCAACATCTTGTAATAGGCAAGTTGAATGATTTTTGGAATGATTTCTGAATGAAAATGAATGCGAAGAACGAATTTTCAATGAAATTAATGGAGATAGTACAATTTATCTTATAACTATACAAATATCCGCGTGATAACATCCAATACGATATTTTTATGATATCACATGGATATCTTTTGAACAATGACATTACTTTAAGAAACCAGCATTTCTGTTAGAAACATCGACAAAAACAAGGCAACTAGAGGATATAAGATAAATATAATACGTACTTAGTGTATTGTACGGAAAAAATATCTAACTCGGTTGTTGGAATTGATAATTGTCTCGACAGAACCTCGACAATTATCGATTCCCCCAACCTCGTTAGATATTTCATTTTCATATAAAACACTAAGTACGTATTATGTATCGAGGGTTCAACGCAACACTGTTGTAACTCCATTATTGTAAATTTTACAGGAGGATGAAAAAACTTTTTCTTTTTTGCTGTTAATGCAAATGCCAAAGTCCGTTCATGCAAAAGCCTTCTTATAATCTTCAGTTTTAACATAGAAGTGAAAACTTCAGAAAACATAAAACATTAAATAAGATATTTGTAAAAATGTGGCTTACAGCAGTTTTCCACTTCAAACTGTTCTTGTCCGAGTTGGACATCTTTATGCAACACTGAAGTAACTTGACTCACAACAGTTTTCCAACTCAAATTACTTAAGGTTCATGTAAAGTGTTTGAGATCCAATATTTATGGCACTTAATTAGCCAAGAAAAATCAGTATGTCCAGGTATATTATATATCAAAATGAAGCTATTCGTGAGCACAAGCAGTTAGGCAACATAAGACCTCCATAGCTATAGCGGTATAGCCAAAACATTGTGGAAAAGGGTCATTTTGTACAGAACAAGCAACTGCATGACGGTTGCATAAAACCGCCCCATATTTTTACAAAGTACAGTCTGAAGTACCATCCAGGTAGTGCTACAACCTTAGATATAAAACTCAGTCTCAAAGGATCTTTTGAAACAATCAATTTCCATTTATTTTGTCAACATACTTGTCAAACCGGTTCGGTCTGTTTTTAAAATACACGTTAGGTATGGTGCAACCTCACGCCATAATATTGTGAAATATTTTCTGCGATTTATTTCAAATTATAGTTTTTTTAATTCAATGAACTACAATATTACTATATATTTATGATTCTGTGAAATAGAAATTGATATATTGCCAATCAACCTTACAGGTATATAAACAATTAATGTCTATATATGTTGTGATAACACACCATACCCTAAAAAGATCTACACATTTACAAAATTAGAATGACATATATGACATATGTGTTTATAAAATAAGACAAAATAAATTGCTTGCATAACTACGTTTTGGGGCTCAGTTTTATACGAATGGTTGTAGCACTACCTGGATGGTACTTTAGGCTAGACTTTGTTAAAATATGAGCCAATTTTATCCAACAGTCATGCAGTTTCTTGTTCTGTACAAAATGACCCTTTTCCACAATGTTTTGGCTACACCGCTATAGTTATAACAGTCTTATGTTTTTCAACTGCTTGTGCTCATAAATAGCTTCATATTAATAAATAATATACCTGGACATACTGCTTTTTCTTGGCAAATGAATGCCCCTAAAATTGGGTCTCAAACACTTTACATGAACCTTAACAGTGAGTTGAAATAAAATATGCAACACTGTTGTAAGTGGACTCTCATCAGTTCCCCAATTAAAATAAAAAACAACTCAAATACATATCATGGCAAATTGCTGGTTTAATGGTAAAGCAGTAAATAATGCATGATATTACTTTTTTGGAAAACTGAGAAAGAACATGTTAACCTCTTAAATTTGACTTATAGATTTTGTAAGATCTTGTGCGAATTGGGAATTTTCTTGCTAAAATCTTTCTTTTCGGCTTTGGGAAAGGGTCATTTTAAGAGTTTTATTTAAAGAAGTAAACAAAACAAAATCAACAAAACACTGGAATTCACTGAAAACATTCCCTAACTTTATTGTACTCCATCAAACGATGTATGGCAATATGTCTTTAAATTTCCATTTGTTATTTGAGAACTATTTTAAGAAGTTTGAAATATTGGTAAGGATAATTAATCTGTTCAGAATGAACATTATTTTGTCATACAACATGGTTACATCTATCCATACAATATTTTCCGTAGTTTGATTAATTGTTACATAAACTTATCGGCTAGTTAAGAAGATAGATGTTGTTGTTTTTGTGAAAAGAGTAGTTCTTACAGGTGCCTTATTACAAATTACAAGTGAATCTTTATATGAACTTCACTTGAATATCAAATATATTTCATTAAATTAAGGTTTGAAGAAAGGACTTTTTTAAAAAATCTATTCCTTAGAAAAAGAAACAATACAAAAAAGGACGAAAAAAGATTTTTGGTTATTTCATGTCATATCCAATTCAGAAGTTAAACATTTCTGGAAATTCTAAGTGCATATTAACATAGGAATATAAACTGGACCCAAGATTATTCATATGGCAAAGTCAGATAAGACCTTTTCATTACCACAATATCAGCATCATTTCATATCATCCACTGGCCAAAGGTCAGCGAGCTGTTGTGCATGTGTGCGTCCGTCCATCTCTCTGTCTGCCCGTCCGCGCATAAACTTTTCTTTAAACATCTTTTTTCCTTAACAGATGGGCAGATTTTGAAAAAAAAAAACTTGGCAGAAATGTTCATCTAAAGTTGTTCAAGAAATTTGGATTGACCCCCAAATATAGGCATAGCAGGGCTGGGGTTATTTTCACTATAAAATCTTTAAAAATCTTCTTTTCCCAAACCATTAGCTCGATTTCAATGAAACTTGGCATGAATGATCCTTGGGTGACCCTCTTCTAAAGTTGTTCAAGAAATTTATTTGACCTCCAAATATGGGCATCGCATTTAACGGCTTATTCTCACTATAAGATCATTGAAAATCTTCTCCTCCCAAACCAGTTGCCTGATTTCAATGAAACTAAGCATGATTGATTCTTGGGTGACCCTCTTCTAACGATGGTCAAGAAAACTGGATTGACCCCCAAATATGGGCATGGCAGGGTGGGGCTTATTTAACTATATAAATCTGTAAAAATCTTCTCCTCCTAAACCATTGGCCAGATTTTCAATGAAACTTGGCATGGATTATCCATGAGTGATCCTCTTCTTATTATTAAGTTGTTCAAGAAATTTTGATCGATCATCAAATTTTGGCATGGCAGGGTTATTTTCACAATAAAATATTCTTCTCCCAAACCATTGGACCAATTTTCAACCAAACCTTGCAGTATTATGTTCCTTGAGTAAAATTCCACCTAGTAGAATTTTGATTGGCCCATATGGTTGGCAGGGCTTATGTGCACAAAAATGATTGTTGTTTTCCCATGCTTTATAAGATTGTTTCATTGTAAAAGATCCATCAAGACATGTCTAGTGTATTAAAAAAGTACTTTTCCTATTTAGAATCAAGACATGTAGATTTTTTTTGCAAAACAGTTTTCCATATAAGTTTAAGCCTACACTAAAATCAGTTTTTCTTTCAATCTTTTGGCCTCTTCACAAATTTCCTTGTTAGCTTCCATATCTGACTGAGTTTCTCATTGATTGATACTTGAAAGCCAGTGGAGTGATACAGGCCCTCTTGGGCCTCTTGTTTGAAGGTTGATTAGATTTGTAATGTCTGTCTATACATATTCTGACATTCTTATAAATACCCTACAAGTATCGAGCATTTTGTTCACCATGAAAGTTTAATAGAACCCCATGCTAATATATAACCCCATCCCCCTCTTCACTTATAAAATCTTCCATTTTTCGACTGATTTTTTAAAATTTGAAGCCTCTTATGAACCCCCAACCCAAACAAATTTATGCCACAATGATTTCATAGAGGGGCAATATGACTTTTCCCGGCCAAATGTTAAGCTTCTGTATTCATTCAACGCTTAGCTTTAAGTTTCTTTTATATCTCAATGCGCTGTACGCTAGATTTCATCAGAAGACCAGTGTGAACCTCACTCCTATGTGGTAAATGTTGTATTCATTCATGAATCAACTTTGGTTTTGATCTTGATCTTGCAGTCTTAGGTATTGTTGGGTTTTGTTGTGGGTTTTTTTGCCATTTTTCCATGTAATTCCATCCATTATCCTCTGTCCAATCCCAACCCCCTTCTCAAAGAAATGTGATGATTCCAATAAACCTTGAGGTAAGTTAAATTGATGAGTCCAAGACACCATATTTGACCTTTACATTGAAAGAACAAGTTTCTTCTATAAAATTGAACCTTTGCTATATTTTCACTGATCACAAGAATGGGTATTGATACTTTTGTTAAAAAATACAATGACAAAATAGAAGTGGTGGTGTTCCATTTTCAAGATTTTTTTTATGAGAAAGATAATGCTTACCATAAAACCTCTTATACAACCCCTAGGTACTATTAGAATGATCATATTATTATTAACAAGAGTTGTCCGCGGACAACGTAGCTCGCCCAAACAGCTGCTTGTCACAAACAGCGCTTGACCGAAGACCGAAGTTCAAAGTGGTTTCTTTTAATGTTAAAGTCCATGATCTAATATATATCTGTTTGAGTAGTAATTAAGAAATATAAAAAACTTTTTTGTTTTAATTGCATGTATAAGGTAAGGCTAAAGTGAAAGCCTACAAGCAGATGAGGTTACCAATTGAATTTCTTTGTATCAAACATGAAGTTTTTCTTTAAATAATTTCTAAGTCCACAAAAGGTCAAGATCAAGGTCAAATTGTAAAGGACCTTGGTCTCTGTAGAAGCCTATCACCTAGTGAGTATGTGTATGAAGTAATAATGTCCCTGAGTAAAACATTTAGAAACTATAAGCAAGGTTAAATTTTTAGTTAAAGTTTTTCAGTTTAAGTTTTTCCAAGTCCATAAAAGGTCAAGGTCAAGGTCAAATTGTCAAGGCCCTTGGTTTCTGGTGAAAGCCTTTCATCTGGTGACTATGTATATGAAGTAATGATGTCCCTAGGTTAAAGCATTCAGAAAATATAAGCAAGGTTAAAGTTTTTGGTAAAAGAATTTCGGTTAAAGTATTTCTAATTTCATAAAAGGTCAAGGTCAAATTATCAAGGACCTTGATCTCTCACAAAAGCCTATCACCTAATGAGTATGTATATGAAGTAACGATGTCCCTAGGTTAAAGCATTCAGAAAATAATAAGCAAGATTAAAGTTTTTTGTTAAAGTTTTCAGTTAAAGTTTTCCTAAGTCCACAAATGGTAAAGGTCAAGGTCTAATTGTGAAGGACCTTGGTCTCTGGTGAAAGCCTATCACCTGGTGAGTATATATATGAAGCTATGATGTCCCTAGGTTAGAGCATTAAAAAATATATATGCAAGGTTAAAGTTTTTGGTTAAAGTTTTTTGGTTAAAGTTTTTCTAATTTCTAAGTCCACAAAGGGTCAAGGTCAAGGTCAAATTATCAAGGACCTTTGTCTATGGTGAAAGCCTATCACCTAATGAGTGTGCATATGAAGTAATGATGTCTCTAGTTTAAAGCTTACAGAAAATATAAGCAAGGTTAAAGTTTTTTTGGTTAAAGTTTTTGGTTAAAGTTTTTTTGAAAGGGTCAAGGTCACAGTCTAAAAGTCATTTCGACATGGATGTTGGTCTCAAATGAAAGCCTACGCCCTAATGAATGTTTCTGTAAAAAATAAAGCCTCTAGGATAAATATTGATAGAAATAAAAAACATTAACCTAATGCGGACGCCGACGCCGACGCCGACGCTGACGCAACGCCGACGCCGACATCCGAGGGTATGACAATAGCTCTTCCGAGACTTTCGTCCCGGGCGAGCTAAAAAGGGGGAGGGGTTATTAAAGGCTACAGATGTTAAGACGTCAAAATTTGGTCAAAGTTAACAAATACCAAAGATTTTTAAGACCTCAAAGGACTTATCAAATTTGAAGGTGATTAATGAATGAATATAATTTACCATAGTGTAGGAGTGAGATTCACAGGCCTTGTGAATTATCAATTGTATTGTAGTACCAGGGTTTTGTTTGACCCGCTATACTAGGGTTTGACATTCAGGAAACCAAATGATGCAATTTTGACTCTTGGAAATTTGAGCTGGTGCGTCATTTTAAAATAATTCTTGAAAATAAGCATCCTATGTCAAGGCTTATTGAAAGTGTGTCTATTAATGGAAAATAGTCAATTGGTGGTCTTATAACATCCAGCTTGATTAACAATTAAATGTAGTCTGTAAGTTTGACTCTTGAGATTTTCATTTTGACTTTTGGAAATTTTGACTCAATAGTCATTGACTTGGCTTTTGGGCCCTAGTGGGGCTATATTAGAACTTTTATGGTATATGTACAAAAAACATATGTTTTTAAATTGCATTTATAGCTTGACAGTACATGGCTCACACAAAAATTTCACTTAAAGATAACAAAGCTGGTAAGATTTGTATTTATGCATCCACATTCAATATTTTTTTATTTTCGAAATATTTAAGATATAATGGCCTGAATACAATTTGATCTCCGTTTCCTCTTAAGAATCCAGAAGAGGGAAAAAACCCATTTAAATGAAAGGGGAAAAAGCAAAAGATAAGTTTATGATGTCATTCACATAAAAGCAATAATTATACATGTGGAAGTACAACATACTGGAGTTACAACAGTGTTGCGTAAAGGATTTCTTATCTTTGTTCATTACTATTGATATGCAACACTGTTGTAAGTGGAGTTACAACAGTGTTGCATTAATTAAAAAGTCCATCAGGGGTTACAACATTTTGCCAACTTATCAATGAAGTACTTTAAAAACAAAATTTTCACATTTTTTTTAAGAGTAGGTGTATTTTGTTTGAAATAAACAAAAAAAAAAAAAAAAAAAAAAAAAAAAATACCAGAAAACAAATTTGTGAAAATTTGGAGTTACAACAGTGTTGCGTTGAGCCCTCGGTATATCTCTATCTTCGTTCAAATTTGATGAAATACCTCGCTTTAAAAATGTACGTACTTTCTTATTTGTGTGTCTTCGCGTACCAAGCAGGGGCTTTAAAATCAACACCAGCCAAAATAATTGTGGGCTCATTTGATCAATTGAAATGAAATGGTGATCATTTAGAACGATTTCGAAATGTTTTGAACAATTTCACATTAATTGAAATTAATCAACTCATCATACACATAACTTTTTTATTACGGCCTCTTTTTCAATTTATTTCTCTTCGGCCATCAACGTGATCTTAAAATTCACGAAAAATGAGTCTCGAACAAGTAGGCATCTTAAATGTAAGACAGAAAGTGTCACATACTTAAGCAGAATAAAAAGTCAAGGACATTTATCATAATTTCAAGTACCACCTTGTTAAAACATTAATAAATGTTTGGTCTATAAGTGATTTTGATTTAGATTAACGAATAAAAATGAAATAAAATGATAATGATTATAATAACAAAAACTTCTTAGAAAAGACCGAATTTAAAATTGATGAATCGGCAGCATGTTATATTCTGTCAATTAAACGTTCGGACCTTTGTCGGACAGCTGCTTCTATACCTTTGAAAATACAAGTACTGATAGTACCGATGGCCAGGATATTTTTTTAAAAGTTTGTAAGATAAGAATTAGGCATGTCGAACGACCCTTTATATTACCCGTAGACTTTTTTTGATGCCACATTGTCAGCCTAATCAATTTGCATATTGCTCAAATGATAAGTCTGATAATTTTTATACAAATCTTAGATTCGGTCGACTGGGTCAAAAACTAGGTCAACTGGGGTTAACTTTTACAAAAAATACCAGTCTTTGATGCTATTAATACCATTTTTAGTCTAAATATAGTAAATAACATGGTGAAATTGACGCTCCAATCATTCTAAATTACCCGCTCATCTTTCCATTCTTTGATTCCTTATAATCACTCAAATTATTCAAAAACCCTCCATAGTCGTTCAAAGTCGCTTCGAAATCAATCAAAAGGATCGACCTTGCATTCAAAATGATCAAAACATTAAAAGATTTTAATAGCTGGTAAGGATTATAAAGCGTCTGGTTGGTTTTTGAAGACACAAAAAAGAAGAGAACGTAGCATTTTTTAAAGGAAAGTAATCAAATATCGCCAATTTCTTTTTTTTTGTTGATATTGTATTACCTCCCTTTAACCTATTTCAAAACGCTCTCCTCCCACAATTTCTCGGAAATAATAATAAAAAAAATGCTTCACCTTGTCAATTTCACGATATTGTTAACATTTCCGAAAATTGTCTTTCGAAAATTTTGACTGAGATCGTAAGGATTAAGAATTTTAACTCAGGTGGGCGATTAAGGACTAAATTATGGCCCTATTGTTTTTTTGGAGGCATGTTTTTTTTCGCCAAAGATTACGCGCACTTTTGATAGACAAAGCTATAAATCGAATTATAAGGGTGTTATTCAGAGATATATATACAATGTTCGGTGTAATTTTAGCTTTAAATTTGTTCAGAAATAAATTAATTTAAAAATGTCCAATTTCGATCAGTCTTGACAAGCGATTAAAAAAGAAAAAAAAACTTTTAACAGGTTGAGTATAGCTTTTTACGGGTCAAAGAGGATTACTTATTGTCTATCAAAGCAACTTCTAGAATAACGATGTACGCATTTCTTCATGGTAGTATGAATTAAATCCTAAATCCAATCATAATCAGCATTTTTAGTTAAAGAGAATTGATGTCAAATAAGACGATTTATTTGAAAGAGGAACAAATCGTCGGCTCCGTTCTATAAGGACGTATATGCAAAATTCCATTTTTTCTTTTATTGCGTTTTCGCACACAAATGATATTCCCGCGTCTTTTGCGAAGATGCTGGACCTGATAGTTAATCGTATCCCCCCAAAAAAGCTTCTTGAACTTGTAAGATACGTCATTTTCGCACCGGAAGTGGTCGAAAAGTGAAGTTCGAAAATGACGTTTTGACAAATTTGATAATTGTTCATGTTTCCTTATGATAAAAGTTTATTTTTAAAGATCAGTTTGAAAAAGAAGACAACCTTTACCCAGGCCATATAATTCGTGTGTCTCAGTTACATACATAAAAATGTTATATGTGTTTTTCACTTTTTTTGAGAAACGTCTCACTCAACGGATTTCGGGGTCTCGTATGCACCCGAAAAAAATTTTTTTACAAGCGATTTGTCCTATATCTTATATAACATCAAATTCAATTAGTTTTTTTCATGCATTTATCTTTTATGCCTTTTTTTGTCTATACGGCATTTTGTACCGTAAAAATTAAGTGAAAAAATGACGTACTTGACGATTTTTTTGTTGTTTTTCTTAAATAACTCATTATTGAGACAAAATTTAATATTTATGACGGCAGATAATATATATAGTGATTCGATTTAAAATGTTTTCGACCAAAATGGTTGTAATAGTGTTTAAAGGTAAAAAGTTATTAAGTTTTTTCCTTCTCCTGAAAAGTAGGCTTTTCCCGGTTTCGTCCTTATAGAACGTAGCCGACGAAATGTAGTGCTTCTAAAACTTTTTATTTTCCTTTATTTTTTCTTTACAGGGCATCAAAATGATTTTACAACTCATGGAAAAGGACGTATAGTCCGTGGGCCAGGAGGGGTCACCGTGCACCCCCCTAAGGGCTCTCCGAGAGTGGTATAGAAATGTTCATAGGACCTCACTGAGTGACAATCACGATGTTAACAGGTGGCAATTTGGGTCCCGACTGCCATTCCGTGTGGTTTTCTAGATGGCAGCCAAGAACAAATTCATTTTACCTCTGATGCACTATAGACGGATTTTGTTCATATAAAACTATATAAAAATATATTTGCGTTCTGGTAAAACCCTTAATTACTTAAAGTGATTTTGAAGATGTCAACTTCCGAAATGGGAGATGGCAGCCAATTCTAGATAAGATTTTTACTATTTTTTCTATGAATGCAATGAGATAAAAGTGTTCACCCTGTACTACACAATAGATCATATTGCAAAGTGCTATGATATTGTGGATATGACCTTCCCGAGTTCAAATCAAGTTGTTAACAGTCGATATCATGGGTTCTGACTGCCTTTCTCGGTGTTTTCTAGATGGTAGCCACTAAAAAAACAAATTAACCAGGAGACACTAAAAGGATATCACTTGATTTCAAATCATATTTAACTATCAAAACGTGTATTTCTTACGTTCTTGGTACAATATCTATTAGTTTATGTTAAATTGGATATCCTATCATCCTCTATTAGAGATGGCAGCCAGTTTAGGGTAGGAATTTTGTTATTTTTGCTGCAATCTGTGAAAGATGAAGGATCACTGTGTACTTTGCCAATCAATCTTCTCTGATTGTACCACAAAATTGTTAATTCAACATTCCAAAGATTGAATCGAGTTGTTTACAGTAGATATTTTGAGTCCCAACTGCCTTTTTGGATGTATTTTCTAAATGGCAGTCAAGGCAAATACAAGTAAATAAATTGGAATAACTTGTATATGGGCAACCTATGTTTTTTTTTATTATATTTAATGACAAAAAAACAAATATTTAGTGTTCTTGCTACATGCTGAAATAGCTAATGTCTTTTTGAAGATCAAACAGCCTGAATGGTAGATGGCAACCAGTTTTGAATGAAAATTTGCCTTTTTTCAGTTCATCATCATCATCATAAAAGTCATCTCTGATAGGACAAGGAAAAGTTTAACCGATATTACTCAGTGAGAAGCAAAATAGTATCAATTGATGCTTTTGGTGTTCCGACTGCCTTTCCGAATGTTTTTTTTCTAGATGGCAGCCAAGAAAAAGTATAGATTACATAAGAATACCTTTACAAACATTGGTCTATTTTTTATCTAATTTCAGGACCAAATCACCTAAGTTGAGCGCAGCTCTTCATATTTCTTCAATTTAGAGTCTAATTTAAAAACCAAACATACTGAAATGAAGATGGCAGCCAATTTTAAACACGTAATTTTGCTTACTTAACTGTTATAGTCTCTGAAACTAGTAAGTTGGGCATGTTACTCCTGTGTAAGGAGTGTGTATCAAGTTGTTCACCATATATCCCTGATATCAATATTTTGTCTCTTTCGTTTCACATGACGGATTGTCTCCGAGAAAATACGTGATAAAATGAAATCTGAAATATGAGATGGCAGTCAGGTCATAATTTGAATTCATCTTATTTCTGTAAAAAAACATCTTTATGTGTACATGTTTCTGTCGAAGATGTATGCATATTGGTAACATTTTCTCCATCTGTCAGTCCATGTGTTTATACATAGCTTAGTTCATTTCTTGTTTCGATTTAGATCATCGTAGAATTGATAAGGGCTATTAGCATAAGAGAATGTTTAATGATTTGAATGTTTTCTTTTTTATCGAACTTGAGCATAATTATATAATGTAATGCCTATTAGATGATATGTTTGTCTTCAGGACCAATCAGGAGCTTCCAAATCCACTCAAGCTAATGGAATTATTGAATGATGGGAAAACTTTGAATGATTTCGGAGTGGTTTCGGTCGATTGGATTTTTTCTAATGATTTTGGGGCATTTTGAGTTAGTGCTTCAAAAATGCCATGAATGGAACGCTGAGTAAATGATTAATAATGGTTTTGACTAGACTTAGTGTCAAGTACACATGTTTTTTTTTACCGCAAAACATTTCCTTCATTTATAGACATACTTTCATGAAACTTTCACAGAATATGACAAAACTAATTTTGTTGATGATTGCTGATATAAAATGCCGAGTAACGGAAAAAAAGGGGGGGGGGGTTGATGTAAAACTTCTTTTCAACACATTCGTCTTGGATTTAATTGTGGGTTTGCGTGAAACCTTCACAGAATGTTCCTCGTCATCTTACCATGTGTGCCTATCAACTTCTTTGGATGACATCATTCCAAATCACGAAAAAGCTGAATAATTATCAATTTTCTTGTAAACGTTACTCCTTCTACATCAATGCATGGATTTCATCAAACTATTGATAGATTTGTAAGAAGGTTTCACATAATTTTCCTGATCATGGGGCAATCATAGCACATAAATGTCCATGCTATATATTCATTGTCTTTAAGGGTAGTTTTTGATGACACTTTCGAAGTATACTTCATGATATGAATATGAGCATATATTAAACGTTTGTCAATAAATAATGCTGCATCACAAAAAATGAGCTCTAAGAATGTTTAAGTGAAGCGTTTATTTTGTGAAACAGGACGCATGTTTTAATTTAAAACAAGTAATTCCAGATTTACCTTTCCATACAATAATAAAGTTATATTTTGGAATTAGTCGATATAGGAAAACTTCCACATGGGCAAATGGCGGCCAATTTTTTGTTAAAAAATTAAATAAATTAATGCTAGGTAAAATGTCGTACACAAATTGATATATGAATTTATTAATGTATCAGCTACGTAGAGTTTAGCACTGCTGAGCCCTTCAATGGAAATATGAATAAAACAGACTTAAGTAAATTTAAGATATTGAAATATGCAAAAGGGGTGGATTTGTTTCGGATTCGTTTACATTTATTTAATTTGGCGGACATCATCCGTCGCCATTTGAAATTATTCCTATATCGAACTAAATAATTTTGGCGTATTCATATAAATATCTGGCTGCCATCTCGCTTTGAGAATTTCAGGAACATCAAATTATCCATAGATAACCAAGAAGAGCATTTCAAAAAATTCAAAAATGTTTCCCTTTCAGTTTGAAAATGTTTATTAAAAGGTGAAACCAAAGATACCGAATGTTTATATTAATACATGATTTTACCGCAGAGGGTCTTGTAAACAATTAATTTGATAAATCTTTTTATAGACCCCCCCCCCCCCCCCCTCCCCTCCCCGCCCGAATTAAATTCATGTTTAAAATTTAGTATTTTTGGGATTGCAATTTCGACATTAATTGATAGAAAGGTAGCTTAAACGCTAAATATATGTGTCTGGTCCTTACAATAAGGTAAAATGAGAAGCAATGTTTGCGTAGCGATTCTAATTTAATCCAATCATCTTCTTGGCTGCCATCTAGAAAATGCCCGTAAAGGCAGTCGGGACACAAAATACCGATTATTATTTTTTATTCTCACTCAGTGAGGTCGGTAAAACATTCCTTTGCACTCTCAGAATGGGTTTTTAGGATTGTTCGTATCCTCTTGTCTTATGCTCTGCAGCAAAAAATGGCAATTTTCATATTCAAGATTAGCTACCATCTACCATTCAGGATGTTTGATCTTCAATTAGACTTTAGTTTTTTTCAGTTTGTAGCAAGAATACCAAATATACATGTTTTTGGCGCTTAAAGATAAAAAAATAAAGGTTGCTCATATACAAGTTGTTCCAATTTATGTACTTGTATTTGCATTGGCTGCCATTTAGACACCGCAAAAGGCTTTCGGGACCCAAATTATCGACTATAAATAACTTGATTATACCTTGGTATGTTGCATTAACAATTTTATGGCACAATCAGTGGGAATTTTTGGCAAAATACATGGTGACCCTTCATCTTTCATAGAATGCAACAGTCAATAGCAAAATTTCTATCTTAAACTGGCTGCCACCTCTCATGAAGGATGCTAAGATATCTAAATTCTCTTCAACTAATAGTAATCGTACCAAGAAGGCAAAATCTACTTGTTTTCGTCTTTAAATATGATTCAAAATAAAATGGTGCCTATAAAAAGCTGTCTGGTTAATTTGTATTTTTATTGGCTGTCATTTAGAAAAAACACAGAGAAAGACAGTCATGACCAAAAATATCGATTGTTAACAACTTAATTTGAACTCGTGACGGTCATAACAACAATATCATAGCACTTTGCATTATGATCTATGGTGTAGTACATGGTGAACACTTTTATGTCAATGCAATCATCAAAAAATAGAAAAATCTTATCTAGATCTGGCTGCCATCTCCCATTTCGGAAGTTGGCATCTTCAAAATCACTTTAAGTAATTAAGGGTTTACCAGAACGCAAAATATACATGTTTTAAACTCTCAAATAATATTTTAAATGAACCAAAACCCTATATAGTGTACCAAAGGTAAAATGAATTTATTCTTGGCTGCCATCTAGAAAACCACTCGGAATGGCAGTCGGGACCCAAATGGCCACCTGTTAACATCGTGATTCTCACTCAGGGAGGTCCTATGAAAATTTCCATACCACTCTCGGAGAGCCCTTAGGGGGGTGCACGGTGACCCCTCCTGGCCCACGGACTAATATATAACAGTTTGGTCTCCGAAATGTAAGACAGAAAGTGTCACATACATGCGTTAAATTAAGTCAACGACATTCGTCATAATTTCAAGTACCAACCCGTTTAACCAAATCATAAATGTTTGGTCTATAAGTGATTTTGATATAGATCAACAATAAAAAAAATTAAATAAATAAACAAACGGAACGTTTTTTTCTTTAAAGAAATCTATTTCGTTCAACTAGACCATGAATGTTTGGTCCTTGAGGCAATCAGCTCTGTGTTCAGGATGAAAAAGTTAGTGAAGCGTTTTCGAAATGATACCTCGCTTTGCACGTATGTGCACGTGCAAAGCGGTGTATCATCTCAAAGCGCTCGCGAAAGAAACGCTTTAACATCCTGAACACAGGGCTGATTAAGGTCTTCGAATTAAAAAAAAAAACTTAGAAAGGTGCGAATTTCAAAGTAATGAATCTTCAACCTGTCGCGTTATCTTTTTCCTAGAAACTTAAATTCAGTAATAACGGATCCGATGGCTCTCGTCAAATATATAACATATGTCTGTGTAGAATCCTATTAAAGCATGTGTAAGTAACATCGGCGACATTATTCTAGCCACAACTCTCTTGCTATAATAATAATAAAAATAATAAAAGTAATAGTGATAATAATAAAGATAATAAAAGTGATGATAATAATAATAATAATAATAATAATAATAATAATAATAATAATAATAATAATAATAATAATAATAATAATAATAATAATAATAATAATAATAATAATAATAATAATAATGATAAAATATTGATAATGGTGAGCATGATGATGCTAATAATAATAATAATGAATCAATTATATGTATTTTATCTACCGAATTTAATTTAAGATGTAGTTGTATCTTATCATTTTAAGTGATCTTGGAGCGTTTTTAAATGCTTGGAGTGAGTGTTTGGAATGAATGAATGGAGCGCTGAGTGAGCGATTAAGAATAGTTTTGATCAGATTGACAGTCAATTTCACGATGTAACTAACTGTAAATTTAGTGGCTGTGTCCATATTGTGTGGTATAAAGGCGACATAGTTCTAGCCACTGTTCTCTCATAAGCCAGGTGGGTAGCATCAGGAGAATACAGGCAGAGATTTGGTTATCAATAAACGAAGAATGCCTTCATAAAAGTCTCATAAAATTGGGATAAAATTAATTGTTTTATTCAGCAGCTTATTGCAGAGATTTCTGGGAGGTAAAGCTAGTTACCGTACTGTGTCCAAAATAAATACACCGAATATGTCACACGAAAGATAGGCATAAATTAAAATAGATTTAATTATTTTATTCAGTAGCTTTTAGCGGAGATTTTTGAATGATACAATAAGTTACAACCATAACAAAAATTACAAAAACACACCAAATATGTCACACGATAAATTGAGTTAAATTCATTGTTTATAATTTACTTATAGGAACAAGTGGCATCCTCCTCCCCCTCCTAGCTTTTTCACCACGGTAACTTGATAGCCAGCACTTGACTGCTGATTAGATATTAACTGTTATATATAAATTGCATAAAATGTACGTTTTTGGGCCGACATGCGTTTACGGACAAAACCCGGGCGTTAACGGGAGAAAATGTAATTTAATCAGCAAATTTAAACAGTTAACGCCCGTTTTTGTTTTTTGTTTGTTTGTTTGTTTTTTAATTAAATATCCTCGATTTGTGCTCACACTTTAATCGATTTCAATGATGTTTATATTTTTTCTGCGTTATTAGTTATTTATTATTGTAGTCAACATATTTTATCCACTCTGTTAAAATGCTTGAAAATTAATCATGTCCAACATTATTATAGAGCATACATAAACAACGTTACCCTAAATCCCGCTTTAAATTGTGTGACGTCATGAATTTGTCAAATAACGTCGGTATAAAGAAAATGGACGTTGTAATGCATGGCGCAATTGTTCCAGCATATTCGTAGGATTGTAACTAGTTTTATATCGTTTCTATTGAATCAATCCACAATTTCCGTTTACACTATTATACTCTTATCTATCTTTTATACAAATATAGCGTTAATTCACGTTTTTTCGGCCGTTAACATTGATTCTTTAATGCTTTTCGGTGGTTTATCGAGAAATAACGCTAAATTATCACTTGATAATCTCACCGCAAAAGCAGTGAAATTATCAAAAACTTATACCCTGCTTTTGTGCATTTCATCCTATCTGACGTCATCTATGCGGGGCGAAATATGTGACGTCACAATGAACGTTGCATAGCAATCACGTGCAAAATGCCGCGCTTTATGAAAATATGTCCTAGGATTTTCACTTTTTGTCTCAATTTTGCATTAAAGAAATAGAATAATCGTTTGTTTTTCGAGTAAGATCGATTAATATTTCATTTCGTGAAAAACAAAAGCTATATTTTCACTCGTGGCTCCGCCACTCGTGAAAATATAGCTATTGTTGTTCACTCAATGAAATATAAATCGATCTTACACTGAAACAAACGATTATCCTCTATGTAATCTCCCCTTGCAAGATGGAGGACATGGATTTTACCGCTCCGTGAAAAAATAGGAAAAATATGTTGGATTTAATCAGTGCCGATCATGTATTACATGGATAAAACCAGTTCTAGACACAACCACCTAAATGCCTCATGATAAAAAGTCTGGAAAAAAGAAGAAAGGAGAAGGAAAAAAGAGGAAAAATATTTCTCCTTTGTCAACAGAGGTGAAAACGGTGAGCACTAATCAAGGTGAACAGTCCAGCAGAAACTAAATACAGATTCTGTCTAAATACACAAACAAGTTCACACCAGAACCAAAACGGACTTATAAACAACCAATGTACACCAGAAAATCAAAGTAAATTCTTTCGTTATTCTTCTCCTTCTACTTCACAATTTTACTCCCTAGACGCTCCAGATAACCACAGCAACATGAGCAACATGAACAATATAAACAATGTGAACAATATGAGCAATAACCAAATAATTTATAATAAGGTTTTCATTTGCAATTCTAGAAAAAAGTAGAGAATTAATGCAAGTGAATAATTATTGTTATCTAAAAATAGATAAAACATAAAAGTGATTTTGAGAAAATGCCTGTTTTTGGAACGCAAATTCTATTTTTTTAAAGAAATCATTATTATCATTATTATCTATTGTTATCATTATTATCTATTGTTATCATTTTTATCATTATTAATATCATTATTATCATTATTATCATTTTATTATTATTATTATTATTATTATTATTATTATTATTATTATTATTATTATTATTCATTATTTTTTTTCTTTTTTCAAAATGGATCAATGATGCTTGAAAAAGAAAAAAAGTCGGTAGAGCACAGTAGTTGAGCAATTAAGGTCTGGACTGTGTCGCAATTTGACAGGTATAGACGTAAGACTGGGAGTAAATTATAGGAAACCCGTCTGGGCACTTGAGTTATAATGGCGGAAATGTGAACTGCACTCGTAATTTCTTATCCTGCGATTTGACTACTTCTAAAGAGAGTCGACACAAATAACTCGAGACCTTAAATCGTAGATTGGTAACCAAATCCTCGTAATCAAGCTGAAGTTACGAGGCCTTTGTAACCAAACGATGAAATGTGTTCACTCTCTCAAAGCACGTGAATTCTTTAGGTTTTAGGATACAGTTATTTGCACGCGCTAACGATCATTACCGACTAACATTGAAAGAACCCAAACTATTGAAAAGTAAACTCGCCAAATTACGTCACGGTTAAGCCCCGCCCTGCCAGTTCATTAATTACGCAGAATACGAAGAACATATTTATATCATTTTTGAAAAATAATATTAAGCGGCATTAAATTTCGTTACCATAGTAACAAATAACTGCTCAGGCGGGGGAGCCTCGACAATTATCAATCCCCCAACCTCGTTACATATCTTTTTCATACAAAACACTTTTATATTAATTTTGAAGATGAATGTATGTATAGGTAGATTTTGCGCGGTGAGCCGTGAAATCTACTTTTAACGGTTAAATTACCGGGTTTTTCTTTCAAAATAGATAAAACAGGTTTAAACAATACCTAAAAAAGATACAAATCATCTTACAAATGTATCATATGCTTTTTAAATATACCCGATATACATGTGGTAATGGATTAAACGCCTACGTCAGAGCTCAGTTTTGAAAATACACCTATATAGGTGTATTTTGTAAACTGAGCTCTGACGTAGGCGCTGAGTCCATTATCATAGGTAAATCGGGTATAATTAAAAAGCAAATGATAGAAATTTAACCTGGTCCCTTCACTGCAATTATGAAAGTACACGTTTAAATGAACCTTACGTTTTAAGACAAGCAGTAACGTTGGTTTAAAGGGTAAATTTTAAACGTTCTCAATGCATTATTTTAACCTGGTTTACTTATTTCGAACAAATGGCACGAGAATCTAACGGTAAAAAGTTGATTTCACGGCTCACCGCGCAAAATCTACCTATATACATAGAGGATAATTGTTTGTTTAAGTGTAAGATCGATTTATATTTCATTGAGTGAACAACAAAAGCTATATTTTTACGAGTGGCAGAGCCACGAGTGAAAATATAGCTTTTGTTTTTCACAAAATGAAATATTAATCGATCTTACTCGAAAAACAAACGATTATTCTATTTCTTTAATGCAAAAATGAGACAATTGTGAAATTTCTAGGACATATTTTCGTTTAGCGCGTCATTTTGCAAGTAATTTCTATGCAACGTTCATTGTGACGTCACTTATTTCGCCCCGCATAGATGACGTCAGATAGGATGAAATGCACAAAAGCAGGGTATAGGTTTTTGATAATTTCACTGCTTTTGCGGTGAGATTATCAAGTGATAATCTACCGTTATTTCTCGATAAACTACCGAAAAGCATTAAAGAAATGCACGTATCTTCAGGTGATTAGTTAATGTTCTAATTCAGTTGATCTAAGATATTGCGGTTTTGCTGATCTAATTGATCACATTCGGAACATCGCTCAGTCGGACTTTTCCGAAAACTGGAAAGTACATCGGATGTAATTGCAGTAATTTCAGGTCATTTTTTTGGTCATTCGTCTTCTGATAGCAATTATATTAGGTTATTTTATACGTTTGAAGAAAAATGACATTTGGTTAATCCTTTCCGATAGTCTGTGGAGAATTTTTGGGCATTTTTATAATCTGATGTGTTTTACTGCGTTTTGTAATCAAATTATGTTATGCCCATTTTTATTCTTTCGTCGATTTTGTTTTATGCAACGTCATCCTAAGTTGGATCGTTGACGTTGGTGACGTCATATAAAGCCACGTGCGAAATTACGCGCTTTCATGGTTGCGCCAGTATAATTCCAAAGGTCTATTCCGTAGAATCGCCGAAGGTCCCCGATTGGACTTATCGAATACTAACGATAATCCCATTGATTGGTAAAGGTTACGTTTTCGCAAGGAAAAGGTTATCATATGAATTTTATTTCACGCCCTCATAATGGATTAGTTGATTTCAGCAAATTGAGAACACAAGGTTGTTCTTGGAACTTGAGATCCTATAGGTTGGTTCATTAATTAAGTTCTAGTCAATCAGTATCAGTTTCATTCATTAATGATTTGAACTGGAGCTTTTTAATGTACATAGGCTATATTTGTCGGTTTTCATTACGATTATGTAAAATATGCCCGTGATAATGATGGTTTGACAAAAAACGGCCTGTAGCACCCCCATTATTCCATGTTATACTTCAAACTAAACAAAAACTTTCCAATGTTACTAAAAGGTCCAACAACCGCATTCAAATCGCTCGAGAAAGGCCATGATTTTGAATGTCTTGCTAAAATTGAAAATTAACTGCAGCTGTATTTGCGAGATTTGATTTGTTTCTTATTAATATGTGACCCGTCACGCGAAACGGGACCATCTGGGAACTCCGTAAAATGAATATTTGAAAAAGAGATTGATTCTAGTACAGGGCAACCGGAGGTCGCATTTCTAATATTCTTTCATGAGAAGGTAAATTGATTATTCTAGATTCAGAAAATTAGAAAAGTGCGAAAAGTTTCGACACTAGTCAGTCTACGCAAGCCGCGCAGTCTGACTAGGTCAACACTTTACGCACTACCCAGATGTTCCCTTTTCGCGTGACGGGTCACATATAAATGTTTGATACTATCCATGAACGTGTTCCTTTAAGTTACAAATAAACCATTTACACACATTAGCACATTCCTTTTAAAAATGGTGGCGATGAGTCATTAAGAAAAGGATAAATTGTTTTCTTTACTCCGCGAAGGGAGAGGGGAGCATAATTATAGCCGCCGCTACGTCAGTCCGTCCGTCTGTCATTCCGTCTGTCCGTCAGAGTGATTTCTCCATAACCCCTGGGGAAAATGTAATGAAACCTTTCATGTGAATTCCCTATGATATAATGCCAATGACGTTTTCGAATTTAATGCCTTGTCACGAGAGAGGCTTTGATGTAAATATCCGATTTTCGTCCTTGTCTAATGGTTAGAATTTAATGATGTTTCATGAATATCAAATCAGATGCCCTTAGACAGAAACCATTTGAAAAAATGCGTGAAAAAAGCGTCAAGGTAACGCGGGCTTAATGTAATTACCATAACGTAAACTAACCGTTTCTCGACAAAAAAAATAAATTTGCCATGTATAGCTCTACTGTTTGGAAAGAGATAAAGTCTTTATATACTCACGAGCAGCGAAAACGCACCACCCGATTTTTTTCTCAAATATTTAGGCCGCCGTCATAGCGCAAGTGGTATTGCGTCGGGCTGTCAATCTAGATGTCCCGGGTTCGATCCCCGACGGCGACACTCATTCTTTCCGACTATTTGTCTCTCAACAATGGGTTGATAATCGTAGACCTATATGAGATAGCACATTGAGGCTAGGAAAGGATGTGGTGGTTGTACTGGTGAGAGAAATACCAAGAAACCATTGTTAGGGGCTCCAGCCGCCGCGATATAACTGAAAAAAGTGTTTAAAGCGGCGTTAAACTCCATTCAATCAATCTGAAATATTTATTTAATGTACCTAAACTTCAGACATGAATATTACCAATCTAAATAAATTTGTGATGGACCATTTACTTGACAATAATGTTAGAGTAAGCTCGAAGGTTTTGAACCTATGACTTAAGAAAATAGTTAAAAACGTTAATCTTATATCTGCAAAGTAGGTTTGCAAACCCTTTCTCTCGTTGGATTTTTGGTAAAATAACCTCTAATTCAGTTCAAAATGCTGGCTATCACTCTGAAAAACGGTAACTATTGTCTAGGCAGTTGATTGGTGCAGAGGCTCACGCTCATTAATTTCTATGTCTACACCGTACCCTCGGCGTCCCTGATGGACCTAAACATGTCCTTTTGAGTTCAAATCACACGAAAACATCAGTACGAAAATTTTATTTACGATTCTTTGATTTTAACGAAAAATACCTTCTAATCTTTGTTGATCACATATCACACGTAAAATGAGATCGCTTTACTGCTTTTTGCTTAGAACAACTTATGGTTGGTGTTTAAAAGACATGCGATGTCTACATGTTCCTTTATGGGTCGAAAGACGATAAAAAAAGTAGTTGATTGAAAATTTTATGATTAAGGACATATTGTGCAAGTTTTTTGGGTGGTGCATTTTCATTGCGCTTGAGTATATTTCATGTTTACAAGTTTACAAGTTTATTGAACAAACAAAAGACAAAATGTCTATCATGTAAAAATACATGTGTGGATTGCTTGTGACAAGAATTTTCTGTTGGTTTCAAATTCAAGGTCATCAGTAGAGATCGAGGGCAGTTCTCAATTTTTAAATTTTTACATCGTCCATATATTCCTTTTTTGCTTGTTCTTTTCACCACAGTACCAACCGTCCACAGTCAGTACTTTCAGTGCTTTGATTGTTATTATTCTTTATTTCATACCTTTGACCCGTCAAGCGAAAAGGACCATCTGGGTAGTGCGTCGACCTTAGACAGACTGCGCGACTTGCGCAGACTAACTGGGGTCGAAACTTTTTGCACCGTGCTTATTTTCTGAATCTAGAATGATCGATCTACCTTCCAGAGAAAGAATTCTTAAAATGCGACTTCTGGTTGACCTATGCTGGATCAAATATCTTTTTCAATAATTCATTTTACAGAGTTTCCGGGCGGTCACTTTTCGCGTGACGGGTCACACTTGCTGATAATAGAACAAAGTATGTGAACTTGCCTGTATTCCTGTAATGCTGATAGCGTTGATCTCGAGGTACATTGCTTCTTGCTGATAATTGCATGTCATTTGTCAGATTCAATTAGACGTTCATAACTTGTGCTGAACGATTTTTTTCTGTATTCTCTTTCTGTATTCTTTCCTTAAATGTATAACCCGTTCTTGAAGAAGTAATAATTGATATATCGAGAGCTTAGAGCAAGAACTTAGTATGTGTCTATACACTCATCATACGTTTTTGCTACTAACCCCCGATTTAATTACTTTAAGTCCATGTTTTGTGTTTTTTTTTTTATTTATAAAAAAATACTTAATAATATTGCTGGCCGTGTTGGCAGAATTATATTTTGTAAAAGATTTCCCTAAGACCCCCCCCCCCCCTCCCGAAATCGGAGGATTTATCTTTTTAATCCCCTGCATATTATGTTTTGGAAAAAATGGCCGATCCATCTAAAACGTGTTGGGATTAGGAAAATTAATTTCAAAGAACCGAAAGAAGGTGAAAAGGGAAATTAAGCCATCCATTCGATGTTTAACAGTTTAAAAGATTTATTTCCTATATCTATACTTTACTGTTCTTTACTTTTATCTCTAAATGTTATAGTTGAGAAAATCGTGACAATTGACAATATGAATGAATCTGGAATGATTTGGGAATGAAATTGAATGAGCGCGATGAGCGAGTTTTGAATGAAATCATTCACTCAGCGCTCCATTCATTCCTTCAAAACACTCACTCAATACTCAAAGTCGCTCCAGAATCACTTGAAAACATTTCGAAATCGAGCAAAACGATTAACATTTTATTCCAATCGATCAAATCATTCTACGATTTTTTTGGCTGGTGTGGATTTTAAAGTGTCTAATTGGTCTATGAAGACACACAAATAGAAACCTACGTATATCTTATAAAAGAGAGGTAATAAAAATCACTAATTTAGTTCGTAAGGAACAGAATTAGCGATATTGGCTTCCCTCCCAATAATTTCACTCAAAGCTCGCTCCACTCTCACATTCAAATTCATTCCAAAATTTAATTTCACGATGTTCTTTATTGTACTGGCACGAAGAATTCATCCTAAACGCTCGCAAACATGATGCTATCCTGAACGTAGGACTGATCGTTTTCCATCTTTGTTATTACATAATGGCCACACACCGTGCGAGCTCTACCGGTTCTTTTCTGTTTTATCCGGGATCGCATTTCCCCGTTACTTCTCAACTGTCGTGGTTTTATTTGTTCTGTTTAACCGAACCGATTTCTGCTTTCTGGGATTTCCTAGTTTCCAGTGTTTATATTAGAACTCATATATCCCCCATATGCGATTCGAAAACAAAAATGAAAATATAAAACTGATGTTACCCGCCAGGCATTTACTTCATATTACAAGATTTGCTTACAAGTAAAGATAATCTTTCCACTATAACGGTTTTCTTTTTTTTCTAATAATTTCATCTTCGAATCTTACAAGCTTCTACGAAAACTGTCATATTGCATATATGAATTATATTTACCACATGATTTTCAGTGTTTTTTGTTCGAGTTCTCGAAATAACAATATTTTAAAATGGAAAGAAATTCTGTCTTCGTTTCATTCATCTTTTTCTTGTTTGTTTTTGTTTTGGATAAATACTTTACCTAATATTTCAGTATTAAAAAAAAAAAAAAATCCCTCATAACTTAGGTTTAAATAAAGCTATCGTAACCGATTTTTAGAATTAACAAATCGAAATGAGCATGACATAGGATGACGAGGGCTGCACCATTTGCATTTCAGTATTGCACTAAATATAAAATTCGACCATGCCAATATACAAATACAAATAAATTAACTTTGGTGTGATATCCCGTCTGAGCTATTCTGGATCCAGTTTTGATCTCCTTTTCAAAATGTTGAACGCCGTTCCTGAAATGCCCGGGGTTTTTGCAATATTTTTTTTTTAAATTTCAACAATCCTGGTTCAATAAATCCCCAAAATTTATAATTGAAAACAGGAAGTCAAGGCTAAGACCAGTCTTCTGTGCAGGCTGGTCGTAGTCTTTTCTACCCCCAAAAGCTTTGCGAACAAACACAATATTTCCTGAAGATAATACAATTAAGATCATCGTGAAATTAACAAGAATTTTGCTTTTTGGAATCGGAAATTGAATGAGTATGTGTAGCGAGTCTTGAGTGAAATTGAAAGGAGGTAATCCAATATAGTTAATTTTGTTCAGGATTAATAAAATTAACGATATTTATTACATCCCTTTAATAAACTATCCAAACAGGTTCTATTTCTTCACGAACACATCATACGCTTACAAACTTCAATTGTGTTACTGAAATCGTGGTAGTTTGAATGTAAATTTTAATCTAATCATTTAAATTGATTTTGGAGCGTTTATTTATAGTTTAAGTGAGTGTTAGGAATGAATGAATGGAGCGCTTAGAGCGCTTAGAACGATGTTACTAACTGTAGGAAGAGTTAAGGGCTGTTGACGCACGTCAAAATTATACTACAAAAACAATTTTTAAAACCCGTAGTTTTTCTTTTATTACGGTCTTAAACCGTTCCACTTTCTGGGAGAGCAAGTTTTATGCTTGTTTTAAAGACTTAGGAAAGAAGGATTTTGATCTTTATTCATAGATCTTCAGAAGACAAACTTTCCATTAAATTACGTTTTTTGTTTCTATGATGTTTTACAAATCCGACATTAATTATTCCGTGTTTTTTCATGAGCTTGTCATTTTTATTGTTCAATGGTTCATTACATGCAAGCTCCGAAAAGCTTTATATATGTGACCCGTCTCGCGAAAAGGGACCATCTGGGAACTCGGTAAAATAAATATTAAAACAAGAGGACCATGACGGTCCTAGATCTCTAACCTGCGTCTCTTTGAACCCTGGGACATCACATTAATTGAATAGGCGGATGTCAAAAGGAGATAATTTCTACATAAGATCAATACCATGGAATATTTTGAGACAAGAGCAAGACAGATATGCCTTTTCGCTCTTTGATTCTATGTAGAGATGATTTTTGAAGGTTTTCTTATTTTCACCCATCATGCTCAGATGAGCTATAAGGGATGTGCCAGGATGGGGCCCAAATATGACCCAAGGGTCTTGATATGAATAAACTTGGTAGGGGCCCAAAAAATAGATGATGCTACATACCAAATATGAAAGCTGTGTGCACTCCGGTTTCAGAAAAGAAGAATTTATAAGATTGTTGCTCTTTGATTCTATGTATAAAAGGAATGCGCCCGGGCAAAGCCCAAATATGACCCCAGCGTCTTAATCAGAACAAACTTGGTAGAGGCCCACTAGGTGATGCTACATACCAGATATGATAGCTGTCTGCCATCTAGTTTCAGAGAAGAAGATTTTTTAAGATTTCGTTTTTGATTCTATGTAAAAAGGACTGCGCCCAGGTTGAGCCCAAATATGACCCCAGGGTTTTGATATGAACAAACTTGGTAGAGGTCCACTAGATAATGCTACATACCAACTATGAAAGTTGTCTGCCTTCTGGTTTTAGAGAAGAAGATTTTTGAAGATTTTTATATTTTCACTTTTTTTGTTAAGGGTAAATGGAAAGTTAAGTGTGGATTTCATTTATTTGAACAAACTTGGTAGAGCTTAACCCAAAGAACATCCCTGCCAAGTTTCATCAAAATTGGCCCACTGGTTTAGGAGGAGAAGATGTTTAAAGAAATTGTGGACGACGCACGACGGACGACGCACGACTGACGACTGACGACGGACATTGTACGATTACAATAGCTCACCTTGAACACTTCGTGCTCGGGTGAGCTAAAAAAATGAGATTTGGTCAAGCATAGGCCAACCTGAGGTCGCATTTCAAAACTTCTTTCACGTAATAGTGGTTGAACATTCTAGATTGAGAAAGTAAGCAATGTACGAAAGGTTTCGACCCTAGTAAGTATGCGCAATCCGCGAAGTCTGACTAGGGTCGACACTTTACGCACTACCCAGATGGTCGCGGGACGGGTCAAATTTTATTATAAATTACCCGTCGTGCGAAGAAGCAACCATCTGGAAATCCGTAAAATAAAAATTTCAAAAGATAATTTGAACCATAAGAGGTCGACCGGAGATAGCTGACGCAAAAAAAGATGTGTAGAAGGTAGAAGCATGATAATTAATTCTGAAAAGAGACAGACAGTGAAAAGTTTCTACCCTATTCAGCCTACGCAGTTCGCGCAGACTAACAAAAATCGGTAGTTTTCGCACTTCCCATATATTCTGTTTTCGCGTGACGGTTCACAAATGATTAAGAATCGATTCGAGTATTTTTTGGAATGTAACGTTCTTATAGTAAGCGATCGATCGTTCGGTCCGGGTACTGCACTTTTTATTCTCAAGGATCGAAAATTAAGAGGGATTCCAGTAAGATGTAAACTAGAAAGCCATGAATGGCTTGAGTCGCTCCACAGGCTTGAAATTCTTGTAAAGCAATAATAGTTTTGGCTAGATTTTTAGATATTTTGGATTCTACTGATGTTGAAATGATTTTCAAAGTTTCAACTATATGACAGATAGAGAAATGACTTCTGCCCATAAAAGACATATTTTTCATCCAATCACAATAATTTTTGGCTGAATGATAATGAGTCATCCAAAGGTCATACAAAAAAAGATTGATTGATATCCATCAGTTACATTCTGAGAAAATGATTTTCAAAGTTTCCACTATATAACATATAGAGAAATGATCCCCGCCCATAAAATACATATTTTCCATCCGATCACTATAATTTTTGGTAGACTTATAACGGGTCACTCAAGGATCATTGCAGTGAAATTTGGTTGATATCCATTGACTACATTCTGAGAAAACGATTTTCAAAGTTTCCACTATATAAAATATAAAGAAATGACCTCCGCCCATAAAATAAATATTTTTCAACCGATCACAATAATTTTTTTGTAGAATAAGAAAGGGTCACACAAGAATCATTCATGTGAGATTTCATTGGTATCCATCTATTAGAATCTGAGAAAACTCACTTTTTACCATATTTGGAAAATAGCCACGCCCATTAAATCCATGTTTTTCATTGGATCAAAATTTCTTGAACAACTTTGAAAGAGGGTCACCCAAGGATCATTCCTGTGAAGTTTGGTTGAAATTCATCCGATAGTTTCTGAGCAGAAGATTTTTAAAGAAAAAGTTTACGACCGGACGCACGGACGCACGACGGACACAACGCCAGTGGAGCTAAACATTGTTTCAAATCGTTAAAAAGGTTAAAGCAAGGACGGGGGGGGGGGGGGGTACACTTCTTCAAAATAAGTACCAAACGAAACATGATGAACACTATCAGGAAGACAAAACGGTACACACCGTTTGTGAATTATACCACGCTTTACACGGAAGTGCACGTGCAAAGCGGGGTATAATTCACAAGGAGTTAGTAACGTTTTTTTTCTTCCTGGCCATTTGGCTGTTTTAAACGTTCGGGAACGTGATTTTTCATGTACGAAGTATGCATTCTTAAATCAATTTCGTTATGGGCATGGAGTTTATTGGATGCCTAAAAGTTAAGATATATCCTCCTAATTTAGGAAAAACAAAAGTGTAGAGACAAAGTGATAAATAAGAATTGATAAATTTATCATTACATACAACATGAAATAATCACAATACTGAACAATACATTTTGCACATATCAAAATATAAAATAAAACAATTGTAAAATTCGTTTCGCTTGCATAGTTATTTCAATTTACCCCGTGCATCCCCTCAAAATCCAATTTTTGACGCACCGGGAAAAGAAAAAAAATGTGAAAATAAAAGGAATTGCTCCTAAAGACAGCACCGCTTATATCATATAAGGCACCTAAAATATACAACAAGAGGACCAAGATGGCCCTGGATCGCTCACCTGAGTCTCTATGACCCCTGGGACATCACATTAATTAGCCCGGGTGGAGCACAAATATGACCCAAGGGTCTTGATATGAAAAAACTTGGTAGGGGCCCACAAGATGATGCTACATACCAAAAATGAAAGCAGTGTGCCCTCTGGTTTCGATTAAAGAAGATTTTAAAAGATTTTCGCTCTTTGATTCTTTGTAAAAAGGGTTGCGCCCGGGTGCAGCCTAAATATGATCCTAGGGTCTTAATATGAACAAACTTGGTAGAGGTCCACTAGATGATGCTACATACCAAATATGAAAGCTGTCTGCCTTCTGATTTCATAGAAGAAGATTTTTGAAGATTTTCATTTTTTACCCTTCGTGTTCATAAGAGATAAAGGAATGCACCAGTACAAAGTCCAAATATTACCCAAGGGTCTTGATATGAACAAACTTGGTAGAGGCCCACTAGGTGATGCTACACACCAAATATTTAAGCTGTCTGCCATCTGGTTACAGAGAAGAAGATTTTTAAAGATTTTCGATCTTTGATTCTATGTAAAAAGGGTTGGCCCCGGGCAAAGCCCAAACATAACCCCATGGTCTTGATATGAACAAACTTGGTAGAGGTCCACTAGATGATGCTACATACCAAATATGAAAGCTGTCTGCCTTCTGGTTTCAGAGAAGAAGATTTTTAAAGATTTTCATATTTTCACCCTTTTTGTTAAGGGTAAAGGGAAAGTTAAGGGTGGATTTCATTTATTTGAACAACTTTGGTAGAGCTTGACCCAAGGAACATCCCTGCCAAGTTTCATCAAGATTGGCCCACTGGTTTAGGAGGAGAAGATGTTTAAAGAAATTGTGGACGACGGACGACGCACGACGCACGACTGACGACGGACGACGGACATTCTACGATCCCAATAGCTCACCTTGAGCACTTTGTGCTCAGGTGAGCTAAAAAGGAAAGGTATTGCAACGACATCGAAAATTGACACGGTGAATGATTTTCGAATGGTTTTGGATCAAATTGCATGAGTGTGTGGCGCGAGTTGTGGGTGAAATTCAAGAGAGGTAATCCAGTATCGCTATTTTTTGTGCAGGATGAACAAAATAAGCGATATTTATTACCCACCTTTAATAGAATATGCATCCAAGTTCTATAATTATTTCTCCAAGAACAAATCAGACACTTTACATTTCAATTATGTCAGTGAAATCGCGATTTTTTTCTAGCTTAATTTATTTTGACTGAAGTTGTTGTTCTTATCTTTTTTGGTGATTTTTGAGCGGTTTTGAATGGTTTGGGTGAGTGTTTGGAATTAATGAATGGTGCACTGAGAGAGCGATTTAGAATGGTCTTGATTGAGATTAATGTCAATTTCACGCTGTTATTAACGGTAGCTCCGAATAAAAGCGAACTGTGGTTACTAGACAAATTAAATACACAAGAAAACATTTTTTGGTGAAAGTTATAATCGGTAATGAAATTGAAAAAAGGAACCCTTTTATCTGCATACACTGATTTCATGAATTTTCGAGGCGTTACAAAAATAACATATTTTTCACTAAATGTTAGTACACAATTAAACTATGGCTGCATAGAAAATGCGTAGTGGTATATCAATCTGATCATTGTCTCTGATCCAAGAGTAACCAAAACCATTTCTATGCAGCCAGTGTCATGTACACTTAGAAACATCATGACATTCACACTTATTCCATTCTAAAATATTCTTAAGCGCTCACTAAACGGCCATTCATTCATTCATTCATAACACTCACTCAAACCACTCAAAACCCCAAGAAACCGTTCAAAAACATACAGCTTGCTCAAAAAGATCAACTTTTTTTCCCGAAAAAGATCAAATTATTATTTAATCGGTAGAAGTGGATTTTGAGCATCTGATCTGTCTTTTAAGACACACGAACAGAATGATTGCGATTTTTTAAAGAGAGGGAATAGAACATCGCCAATTTCGTCCAATATGACGAAATTAGCGATTTTGTATTACCACACATATATATCGATCAAAACTCGATCCTCCCACTCATTCAATTTCATTCCAAAATCATTCTAAAATCATTCATCTTGCCAATTTTACGATGCTGTTAGCTGTACTCTTGCATCAATTTTTACAACAGTACCATATTTTAGACAGAAATCACTAGTTCACGTACTGTGCGATCAAGAAAAAGAAAACCCTACAAATGCTCGATGGGGTTCATTTCCTAGCTTTTTTGGAATTACGTGTACTTACAGATTATATAGCCGCATAATTTAGATGTTGCAATACTCTTTTCTTTGGGTATATAGATTCACAAGATTTTAATCCGTAGAAAATGTAAATTTTTCATAAAAAGGAAATTCATTAGGAGTTTCATGATTTTTTGAAAATTTACATTGTTTGTTCTTCAAAATTTTAAACAAAGAAATCCGGAGACTGATTTCAAATGGCATATTGCGTTAGAAGGCTGGCTAACGAACATGTTGCATATATAATACTTATTGAAATGTTAGAAATGAGGCACATTTTTTTAAGATAATGGACCCGTAATAGATTCGCGAGGTTACGACAGTAATTGACTTCAACTGTGTTGACCGAGGTTTTCTAATGATTTCATTAGGACCTCGGTCAACATTGTAAAAGACATTGAGTTCCGAAATGGTGAGGAACTATAACGGGTACACTACCTTAACACTGTAAGTCCTAGCGAATTCCTATATATTCGTTACATGTAACGTATGTATATTCCAAATCACGCTTCAATATCGTCACCTGCTTTTTTTAGACTTTATTGCACATTTTTAAAACATGTCGGACGTCAAAATTTCTTGTTATGTATTATTTCTTGTCCCTTATCGAAACCGGTGATTGTCATCACGTTACTCTATTTTAAGACCTAAAACATCTTTCAAAATGCGTTAGTTGGTGTTGCATAATGTTTATGTTGTTTGTACCACAAGTAAAACATGTTTTCCTGTCACGTGAACCGTACTTTGACGATGTATAAGGTGGCGTTTATCACGTGATCCATCTTTAAATCACATGACACATTTTTCATTATATGGCGAATGGTTCAATGCCGAGTTCATATTTCAGATTCCGCACGAACAGTGTTGGGTTCTTGTCACATGTAGGGCATGACGCCGACATGAAAGATGGCAAATGATACGTGGTACCATTCAGATCATATGACACATTTTTCTTACTTTAACATGGCGAATGGTTCAAAGTCGAATTAATATTACCAGTTCCGTGTGAAAAATGTGGTCTCCTGATACTTGAAAGGTACTGTAATGATATATAAGATGGCGACTATCACGTGGTGCTTTTTCAGATCACATGACACATTTTTCATAATATGGCGAATGGTTCAATGTTGAATTCATGTTGCTGGTTCCGTACGGGAAGTATGGTTTCCTGTCACAGGTAGGGCTTTGACTATATGCTTGTGATTGTAACCGCATTCCTGAAACGAGATTGAAGAAGATTCTTTAACCTTAACCCTTTACTGTACAGTCTCCTTTGATATTCATGGTAGAATAGAGGGAATTGCTTGTGACAAGCAATTTCGTCTTTTCCTAAACTATTTTCTACCATAGTGGATGATTTGCTTTCAAATCACACTCAACTTACATTGTCGTTTGCAATCTATTTAACAAAAATGACTCACACGAAAAAGATAACAATATTGAGTCGGAATTCGAATCCACGACATTTGCCCTTTTTTATTCACATGTTAAAAAATCCAAGATATCCCCCCTTGCTTCATTTCCCTTCTTACAGAGACATACTGTACATATACTGTTACCGTATATGCCTCTGATATTAATAAGGTAAAACTCATCAAAACATTATGATCCCCATGAGACTTTTTGAGTTTTTGAAGGAGAAAACCACATCCTTTTAAAAATCAATTAAAAAAGAAAAGCGGAATCCTGGACTCTTGCATTGACATACTTTTTCGCGTCTAAAAACGATCTAATTTCGACGAAGATTCGTGTTTTAACTTCGCCCAAATTTCATTTGCTAAAATACAACGTAAATCAATCTCCGTCAGTAGGATTTTCTCTGTAAATCAATTTGATTCATGAAATGGGATTAAAATTTGATAGCTAGTTAACCTCGAAAATGTTGATGACACGCCATAAATTAACATTTTTAATGCATGCTAGGTGATAAAGATATAGATAAAACAAGATAGGGAATAAGGTAGCACATTGGTAAAGGCCAAAACTATCAACTTTCATTTCCGATTTCTGTACCTTGTCTATTTCATACTTTACTTTATTTCTTTTTCTTTATAGTTTCGTTAGGTGGTTCTGAAAAATGTATAACCCAATTAATGTCTAATGAAATCATTGAAAAAATGTAATTGAGCTTGTGCGTGACATTTCCAACAATTTATTATATCTGTGCGTGATGGATAAACATTTTACAGCCTAGACAACCAAACAATACATAGAGGATACTCGTCTGTTTCAGTGTAAGATCGATTTTTATTTCATTGAGTGAACAAAAAAGCTTTATTTTCACGAGTGGCGGGTCATAATGGGACTGCAGTGACATCATATTAACTTTTTTTGTACGAGTTTGATACCAGATGCAATTTTGGAAACTTCTTTGCTTTATGGTTTCTAATAAGAATATTCTTTTGAACGTTTTCCCTATTCCACGTCTGTGCATTTTTAAAAAGTTTTTCTCTATTCGTTGCAGTCAGACTTTTGACAAAATTTATTTTTTCCAGAACTTTGGTATACCGGCGGCGGCACATATCCTTTCTACCAGTGAGCGGGAAATCTTTAACCTCAAACGGTTACAGTGGAACGATACAGTGGAAGTATTGGTGCGAGAAATACAAAATAATCCATTATTGGGTGCTCCAACCGCCGCGATGAGACTGAAAAACTAGTAGAAGCGACGTAAAAAAAAAACAAAAAAACATTCAAACAAACAGCAACCTTGTCCAAAAGATTATCCCAAAAAACAAAATCAATATTAATCTCTAAATGAATGTGCTAAGGAATAGGGTTTATTGAAAAGTAGGTAAGATCTATATACGTAATATAAACTAGTATAATCCGCGAAATCACACGTAAAATCTATGAATCTACACTGCGGTAATATTTGTTTTGGGCCAAGGCCTGAAATGTGATGCGCTAACAGCGCTAGAAGGAACACGTCTTTCTATATCTGTGCAGTACATGTAGCCAGGCTATGATATATAATGTGGTGGAATAAATCGAAAATGAGCCTGTGCGTGAGATTTTCAACAATTTCAAATATGCGCAAAGCAAAGACTCTGACCAGCCTATGCATCCGCACAGTCTGACCAGAGTCTTCACTATGCGCTTAGTAGATAGCTTTGGTCTCAACGTATCTGTAGACAATTAGGTAACTATATATTTACAGTTTGTGGACTTTCTATACTGCCCAATATTGCATTTCTCGCACTTTCCAATTTGTTGGAAATGTCACGCACAGGCTCAAATATCATGAATTATATTGATAAAGATTGACCTACTCGCTTTTTACTTGCAGGAAGATCAAAATTAAACTTTATCGGCGAAATTACCAATCTCCTTTGGTTTTATTGTGAACATATTCATCAGGCATTTTGTTGAAATATTTTTCCCAAAAGCCAGGTTGAGTATGGATCTAAAAAACGTTTACTCTAAACTAGAATAATTCAAATTCAAATTAATCAAATGTATTATATAATATTACTCTGAAAAATCAAATGGTGTATGTCTTGTGTCATAGGAGTTTTTTTTTTTTTATTTACAAGCCTGAATGAATTAATTACAAGCATCCGATAATGAAATTAATTTGGGTAAAACTAATATCAAATAGATATGTCAGTGCGTGTTTTTATTAATTGGTTGGGATATAAATCTAAAAATATAATCACAGTGTATGAAGACGTATGTAGAACCAGTCTGAGAGCAAGCACACTGAAAGCATCTAAATTGGCTAAAGAGTTTTTTCACGCCTTAAAAGATTTTTTTATTTAGTTTTTAACAAACTGTTTGCCCGATTCAAGACGCTTGATTTGATAGGCGAAACTGAAAATCATATTATTAACGTTAGTTTATTTTCACAAGTTTATGATTCGGGATCGTGTGTTAAAAAATTTAAATGCCACTTTTGCTATAATTCCATGACGCCTGGAATCGTTTTTTGACGATATTAAAATGATGATATCATCTTTATTGGTACTCAAATGTTCCCATTTCCACGTTGTAATAAATTTCAATTAAATTATTAATGACACTGCAAGAAATTTCGAAAGTCTAGACCATATCATTACGTAGTAAGAATTGAAGAAATTGTCACCATTTTATTATTATTTTGGTTTGGGTTACGAGGTATGCTTTAATTTCCATAATTATTTCTGGTATAATACAATAGGAATAAAATGTACACATACAGTTAAAACCATCGCGAAATTGACATTCATTCCGATCAAAAGCATTCTAATTCGCTCACTCAGCGCTCCATTCATATATTCCAAACATTCACTCAAATCGATCAAAAACGCTCAGAAATACTTGGAAACACTTCGAAATTATTAAAGACGATCAACATGTAATTCAAATCGATCAAATTATTCTACGATTTTATTGGCTGTTGTGGATTTTAAAGTGTCTAATTGGTCCACGAAGACACACACAAAAAAAGAAAATTGCGTTTATTATATTAAAGGGAGGTTGCAAATATCGCCAATTTTGTTCATTTTGAACAAAATTAGCGATATTGGATAACCTACCTTAAAATTCACTCAAACCTCGCTCCGCGCAATCATTCAATTTCATTTCAAAATCATTCCAAAATCAATCTTCTTGGCAATTTCACAATGTTGTTAACTGTAAACGGTGTAAAATAAGACCTCTTATAGCACATAATTATTATTTCAAATAATGTAATAAAGAAACACATACAATATTCATAACTTATCTTACAGGAGTTTCCGATTTAAATAACTGCAAATTCTACTCAAACCGAGGAAATTCTATGTGCGAGAAATTTGCACAGTAAATAACTTTTAGCAAACACATACAATTTCAGAGAATATCAAGTGCAAACATTGCACCAAGAATCACTTTATCCTCTATGTTACTCAATGACAAGAGAGATATTCGGTTATTTACCGCCGCATGCGGCTAGTTTCGTACATTAACTGTTATCAAATACCAACAGCGATCCCTAACTAGATTAGCAATCTACACGTGATAGCGGCGGCTTTTTTGACACCGAAACGGCGAAAATTGGTAACGAATACATTCCTTGTTATGACAGATAATTCGGAGTGTCACGTCAGTACGATTTTCTTGAAATTTTAGTGAATAATCGTTGCTTGTTGCTCATATTGCCGAATGAAACGAAGCGCTCGTAAGCGACTATCTCCTGAAACTCTCGTACCATAGCCGAGTGGCTTGCCTTTTGCGCTTTGGTTTTTTTCTGAACGGCTGAAAGTTTTCACCACTTTTCATGAGTTATAAATGTCTTATCAGCAAACATAAAACCAACAAATATACTTAAACATGCCCCGCGAAACCTTACGTTTAACGATGGCGACATGCTCATAATAAAACGAGAAGAAAACAGGGCCGAAAAACCACTGGCGATTCCGAAGATAAGGTATGACTGCTAAAAGCAGATCCCGTACAACTTCTGGGCTCGGTTGTATTGATATAACCATTCGTTAGATTTTAACCGGAAGTTTTTATTCAGCCAATGAGGATTGTTGTTTCAATTGGGACAATTGAAACAACAATCCTGATTGGTTGAAATAAGTCCCAATTGAAACAACAATCCTGATTGGTTGAAATAAAACTTCCTGTAAATATGTAACCAATGATTATCTTTCATATAACTGGTGGCTGGTGTTTAAAAGTATCAGAATGATACTTTGAGATTTTATTCTGAATCATTTAAATTTCGATGGCGATCTCATAATAAAAACTGAAGTCGACATCATTTTGACACTAAGACCAAGCGAGTTCAGTTTGATTGAATTTAACCAAATTACAGTTTTAAATAGGCCTACATATGAAAGCGTATCACTTGTGATGTTCTAGGAAAAATGACTTTAAATCCAAGCTACATCTAACACTATTTTTTCTCGGTAACGAGTGGATACTAAAAACAAAACCTATTCATTTTTACTTCCAGCACATTACAATGAGGACAATTTCTACACAAAAATATACATGATAATATAAAAGTTCTGTTAATTGTCAAAATACAATACAATACAATATACAATTTAAATGTATAATACAATACAGTACAAGTTTATTGTATAAAAATTTTTCTGCAAATGGCATACAATAAAAAAATAGAATCTAAATAAATATTGAGAATTTTGATTTTCGAATGAATAGACGCTCGTTTAATTTTGAATTTGAATTCTAAATATAAAGTAAAACATGAAAAAGTGTTGACATCAATCCCACACTACGTGTAATGGGTCTAAAGCTTCACAGTCCGGTTAATTTCTTCTTTGTACCAGCCCTGTCTTCAGGATGACCAAACTGTGCAAACTGTTTGCAAATGATATCCCGCTTTGCACGCAGGTACACGTGCAAAGCAAGGTATCAAAACAGTTTGCACCGCTTAGTCGTCCTGAATTCAAGGCAGAGAAAGGGTTAATGGGATATGGTGTAACTGACCACTCTAAATTAATGTAATGCTCTCGATAGGTATAATGGGGAGTACTCTTTGGCCTTCAACTTACAGTTAACAACATCGTGAAATTGACATTCATCTCAATAAAAACCATTCCAAATCGTTCACTCAGCGCCCCATTCATTCATTTCAAACGCTCACTCAAACCATTCACAAACGCTCCAAAATCAGGGAAAAAGATAGAATCAACAACGTCATTTAAAATAAATGAAGCTTGAAAAAGCATCGCGATTTTAATGACACAATTGAAATTGTAAGCGTCAAATATATGTACGAACATAATATCTTGAATAGGCTTGAAATAATTGGCAATGTTATTTTTTTAGATTAAGTTTTGCAGACACACGGACAGACGGACGAACAGAACAGAACAGAATTTTATTCAGAAATACGACTTAAACACATAGGTTCATCGTCGCCATACATACATAAATAATACATAACCTACATGAGTATGGGGATATTGATTCTAATTCTTAAGCGCGGAAATACTGAACAATGAAGAGTCACAACAAATATTAATGAGTATAAAATGTAAAGTATTAATGTTAGTTAGAAAATCAATTCGAAACGTTGTTTAATTCAATCTTTCTTTTTTTTGTCGCCTTTGTATAAAATATTCCAATACCGTTCAAAGTTTTGATGTATCATATATATTCAGATTTTGATAATTCTGCCATTTTAATCATATTTGGCCTAGTGAAATACTATTTCTTCAGATATGTATTTCTTAATTCTTTATACGCCGGGAAAATAATAAAAAAAAATGGAATTCATCTTCCAAACAGACAAGCGAACAGACAGGCGGACAGACGGAAGGACGACAGACATTTAGATGTTTAAATGATGTCTTCATCTTCTCAAGTTTCCCATTTACCGAGAAATGACGCCCATGTTTTTAGCGGGTTTCAGTCCCATGGGTAGAACCAGTTAACGAGGCGATGAATGAAGCTTAATTCATCTTGTTACCCTTCGTTAAACGTGTAAACGCGATTTTCTGCTTTACATTTTCTGTTTTTGTTCATTGTATAAACTCGCCGGTGGGTAGACACTATATTTTAGCCGCCCAAAAGTGGCATGTATATTTATTTACTGTTATTTCTCAGATTTTATGAGATTTTTAAAATTTTCAAAGTAATTCGATTTGTCCTTCAAGTTTTGTACATTCTTGTTGGCTGAATATGTTATTTTACACCTCCGTGAAAAGGGGCATGCGACTAGTTTTAAGTTTTGTGTGCAAAGTAGTCCCCTCGTGAGTTAAAGTTTCAGTATGGTTTTATACTTGTAGTCTACTTTCGAGTCTCCAACTACAGTTAGTAACATAGTGAAATTGACATTCATCTCAATCAAAACATTCGCTCCCTTGGCGCTCCAGTTGTTCATTCAAAACATTCACTAAAACCATTAGAAAATGCTCTAGAATGGCTTAAACAGATAAGTTCAAACAACTACATTCAAAATAAATATGGAAAAAAATCGTGATTTCACTGACATAATTAAAATTGAAGTCTATTGATTGGTCCTTGAAGAACAATGAAGCTATTCATAGAACTTTTATGCATATTTTACTAAAAGGAGGTAATAAATATCGCTAATTTTGTTCATCCTGAACAAAATTAGTTATATTTGATGACCTCCCTTTAATTTCACTCAAAACTCACTCATCGCACTCATTCATCTTGTCAATTCCACGATTTTATTATCTGTACAGTGTAGTTAACTCGCCATCTTTTTGTTGTCTTTTTGAGCAATATTTTCTTTTCGACGAAGTTTGAATTATAAGGAATTATTCTCGAAATAAAATGTATGACCTTTTTCAATTTTTTTCCATTTTTTTCCAATTTTTTTTTGAAATACAGTTACAGGTAGAAAGGGTGGAGGTAAGCGCTTTTGCATTTCGAAGTAAAAATGTGTTATTTTTTTCATATCTTAATACACATTTATTTATACAATACTTATTTCTTTATTCAAATTATCATTATTTAAACTATTTTATAGTAACATCTACGTGGGATTTGTTACCAAAATTGTATTATGTTCGCGTTTCTTTATTTTCCATCTAATGATCTTAAAAACCATATTATTATATTATAGTTGGCACTCTTAAATCCATCGTTTCGATGAAATCACCCATATGCCTTTTAAGAGAAATTTACCGAATGTAAAAATTGGTAATATTTTTGTATCGTTTCCAAACTATTCCTAAGGAATTAATCATATAACATAAGAAAATGTTTCTTAATACTATGAGAAAGTTAAAGATTTTCTGAAAGACATCTCTTATGTAATTTAAACAGAAAGCGACGTTTTAACGACTACCGTTAATCAGATTATTCGATTTAACGATGAATAGCATACCTTTCTTTCATGTTTTTGCCGTATTTTAAATCATACTCAATAATTCCATTATTTCTCATTTCGTTGACACTGAACGGAAATATAAGATATGACGAATACTAAACAATCACAGTAAAGAAAATTCAATAATTCCATTATTTCTTATTTCGTTGACATTGAAGGGCAATTTAAGACCCGGTGAACATTGTACTATCAAAGTGAGGAAACATTATCTTCAATGTATATAAACAATAAGTCGGAATTCCGTAAACATCGAGATTTCTGGTAGAAATTCGGGAAAAAGAGGCTTTGAAGCTATGTTCTTATTGAATGTAGTACTAAGGTATCTAAAAGAAGTGTGTCTTAACTTTGTGACAACAGGGAAATTTTTAAAATTAAATTTAGACGTTATAAATGTCCCGTTTTGTGTGTCTATATGTGAGCTGTTGAACAAAATGCACATCAGTTTGTTTATTGCTGTAACTTAGTGTGTCATTTTTTAGTTTTTTTGTTGTCGTTGTTATTAACATGTTCTGAACAATACTTGTCACAATCTTAATTGTGCGAATAAATAAAGCATTCGTATTTTGTTGTACAAAATTCAGTGGATTTAATCAATGTCTGAAACAATGACCAGTAATATTTTTGAAGCTTAGGCTTCATAATTTCTTGACATGGGGAAAGCACATTGACAAACAATACGGTCCATTGTTTTACCAAACTGTTTGCCTAATGTAGCGGTTTATTTTCACAATGATCAGGTTGCCCCCTTGCGGCCTTGACGTGTCACTGTTTGTTTCTGTTACTATGAAAACGGAATTTGATGACCTCGTTACTAATGAGGCAGTTTGACATTTGAAATATCGAGCCACAGAAAGTTGGTACAGTGGAACCAAAATTTAAATTCTTCGACGGACGTATTAAAGCTATTGTTGTTGATACTCTACCTACAACGTGGAGTTTTCATTTAGATGTAACAATTTTATATGGCCGGTAGTAACACCATATGTCTAAATATGATTTGTAAATTATGATTGATTTGTTTTCGGTCCAGCATCAGCTTGCTTTTTTCAATATATCCAATACACGTTTTATTTCTTGATGTCTTTATTCATGTCCATTATAACAAGTCTTAAAAATGTATTTTACTTGGGTTTTTTCTGGATATATTTTCAAATAAAAAATACTTTAAGCAGAAAAATTACTACAACTACAACAACTAGTCTTTATTGCCTTAAGAATTCAATTCTTACAGCAAATATAACATATAAACATTACAAAGATAACAAAATGAGAGTTTTAGATTATTTCTCAGACCTGCGACGTTAAAATCTATAAGTAAAGCTAATCGTTTTTTACAGATTTTACATTGCAACTGTTTTGTTTTGTTTTTTTTCCTTTCTTCTATTCTTCCCCATAGCATTCTTTCACAAAATTATTAATATTCTTAGTACAAAACAGTATAGATGTATAACGTTTCGTGATATTCAAACGAAGCACACACTCTTAGATCGAAAATTCAAAATCGAAGGAAGAGGTTCAAATTATTTCAGATTTTTTTTTAAAAAAATCCCATTTCTTTGTAGAACAGTCTTTATCTCACTTAATTGTTCCTTGGAATAAGTAAGTGTATTTGTTTCAGATTGGGATGCAGATTTGATTTCTTTTCAAAACATCGCCTGTAAAATCTGTGACATCGCCACCTTGCGACCATTGCGCCTTATTCTAATAAGTATTGAACTATTTGTAAATGGCTAATTGAAAATGTATTGCTCACTTGCCAGATAAAGAAATTGGAATTTGAATTGTATGTGCTTGTTTGCATTTTTAGTTTTTTTCCCCCTCAAAAATATAAAGATAAGAAGAAATAAATTTCGAATAATGTTCCAAAACCAAATTCAGTCCACGACGGGAAATAAATTAAATCAATTAACGACGTCATTAACGGTGTCATGTCCGTTAGTAATGACGTAATAAAGAATACGATGGTCTCCCTTGTTGGTGATCTTTATAACAATAGCACCTTTGTATAGGCGTGTCATAGTGTTGAATGATAAGACCGGCGTTGGGGTGCAAAATGTTCTTGAATCGGTTTTGTAATGATATCCCGCTTTGCACGTATACATACGTACAAAGCGGGATGTCAGTGCAAAATGTTCGCAAATGCTTTTCCATCCAGAACGTCGGGTTTATTTTACGGACATTTCTGCGTTGGGATGTAAGACGTCGAAGCCAATATAGACTTACACACATTCATTTCATTTTAGAATTTTATTATTTGCTCTTTTTCAAATGTTTTTTTTTTCTTTCTTTTTTTTTTGCACACAGGATGGATAATGGCGAATCTTGAAACAGAATTAGTCTTTTATACATAAAAGGGTATTTCTAAAGTTGTAGACTCTTTTTTCTTTTCAAAATCAGAATGAGTCGATTTTTTGTAGGATAGCAGAAATTTGTTGAATGGGTGTTCTGAATGATATTAAGTTACAGTTATTAACAGTTATTACAGTTATTAACTGTAGATATTTGATCAAATTTTACAATTTTTAGTATATCAAACCGCCCTATTCAAATCTACAAATCGAGGGGTCAGCGCCACACTATTGTAAGTGCCTACAAATAAATAGACACTTACAATAGTGTTGTACTGACCCATCGAAATACATAATTTCCGTCTTTTTCAGTTCACGAATTTCGTCTCGCGTATCCAGCGACAATTTGCACCCTGCAACAATTGTGTCATAGGAAATAATCGTAAAATCTAAACAACAATTCCAAACTTCTGAAATAACAGTATTTCCAAGACGATGACGAATTTCTACACATTTTTATGCCAGTGTTTTTTTGTTAGCAATGGTTGTGCAGCGGTAAGATAATGCATCGCTATGTTCACGGCCCGTTTGTCGGCGGGGCTTATCAGCTGAAATGGATGGTCGGAATACAAGGTTTATCGTGCCTCGCTACTGCAAACACACATTAAGATACACGAAATGACAGTCGCCATTATTTAACGTGAGTGGATTTGTAAGGGCCATTAATCCATCAAACAAAGATATTTTTTCTTCTTTTTCTTCTTCTTTTTTTCAAGGTATTGTTAAACGGATAAATATTTCGTCGGTGAATTCTCGAATTTGAGACTTTATATATCATGAATCTACAAAAGCAAAGATTGTCCTGTTCAAAGGAGCGTTCTCTTCGAACTATGATTTTGGAAGATCACAACAAATAGATACTTTCTTTAAAAACCTTTTAACGCCGAAAGAGATGAAACATTTTTAAGTCAAAAAGAATACCAGGACAAGATTCTTTATTGGCACAATTAATTTAAATGAAAATAAGAAATATATTTGTGAACCGTCACGCGAAAAAGGGGCCATCTTGAAACTCTGAAAAATAAATGTTTGAAATAGAGATTAGATTCAGCGTAAATCAACCAGAGGTCGCATTTCAAAAATTCTTTCACGGGAAGGTTGATTGATAATTCTACATTCAGAAAATAAGCAAAGTGCGAAGAGTGTCGATCCTAGTCAGTCTGCGCAATCCGCTCAGTCTGACTAGGATCGAAACTTTACGCACCAACTAGATTGTCCCTTTTCGCGTGACAGATCACATTTTCCTTACTAGTACTTATTATAATTATTAACGTTATTTCCATGTGTCAAAATGAAAAAAAGGAGAAAAGCAAAACCTTACCAAGACCATAAAACATAAAGGTACATGACAAGCATTATTGGGGGTTTAAAAGTTTTCCTCATGGGGCATTGGCATTTAAACTAACCGTGAAATAGTTTTTGTATGTTGAAAGATGAAATATTGAAAAAGAAACTTAAAAATGAAATTGATAGCCAAGGATAGAAGCGTGAAGTTGGTTATTACGACATATTATGAACAAAAATCCGTTCCAATTATTTTTTTTTCGCTCGTTTTCCTTTTTTTTTTTTTAATCGTTCGTTTTTTTTTTTTTCTTGTTGTTTCCATTGTATAGGACTTATACGCATTTTCTCAAGGTCTTTTTATACTAAATTCAAACTATTTGTGACCCATTCCAATTGGTTCCACTAGAGAGTAACTGGTGGAAAGTGGTGGTGTTGGGGGGGGGGGGGAGGGCGTGGGGTTGGGGGTGGTGTCACTGCATATTTCATTATTCCTGGGTAAAAAGAGGAGTGCGAAAGTATAGACCCTAGACAGCCTGTGCATTTCTCGTAGTCAGTCTTGGATCGACACTTCTCGCACTACCCACATTGTCACGTTTTTCCTGACAGGAACAGAACATAACAGAACATTTTATTTAATTTCTGACAGGTAAAAGGTGCTCTGCTTTCCTAATCCAAAAATGTTTGTAGACGTTTAGAGAAATGGTATCCCACTTTGCATTTGTTCTTACGCGCAGTTTTAACGGGATGTAATTTAAAAATCCTAGAAAATGTACTTGCATCCTGAAAGCAATGGGTTTGATATGAGGGGTTTTATCAAGATGGGTTAACCTCGCCTAAAAAAAGACCCGTATTCACCGCATGAGGCAAACTAAAATATGTCTAGCATTTCATTCATGTTTAAATGACCTTTCATAATTTTTCTCACTCCTACATATCAAAAATATCAAAAGTGCTGTTCCATATAATTTCACATTATTCGTTTCTTTTAGACCATCTCCTTACATCAAAGTATCTAAAATATTAACAACAATGTTATTAATAACAAAAAATAATAATAATAAATAAATAAATATTAAATGTTACGCTCTTGTCACTGAAAAGAATTATCGTCTCGCATATTCATGAAATCTATAGATCTAGGTTATTTCATTTTATTATATGACCTACGTTGCGGGAGTGAAATAACCTGTTGAATATTTTTGATATTACAGGAATGTTATTACACTAGTTGAATAACTATGCAAAATGAGCTCAGAGCGAATAGCAACGCTATTTTGTAACCGCCAAAATGACGTCAATATATATATATATATTGTGACGTCATTTTTAAACGGCGTATTTAGTTTCGCAGAAAATTAAAATGTCTAGTTTCGAGTATTTTGACGATTCGGGTCATAATATAAATAGAATATCAAATTTGTGCTCATAAAATACAGAATTTATTAAACTCGTCATCTTAAACAGATAAAAACTCGGCTCAGCCTCATTTATATCTACTTTTAGATGACTCGTTTTATAAATTCGGCATTCCATGACCTCTCATTCAATATCTATATCTATTTACTTAGACCGGCACAATATTGAATCGCGATATGAACATAGTTAAAAGATTTTATTTCAAATTGAGATTTTTCAAACCTCGATCAAGAATAATTTAATTGTTTAATTTGACAAAAGCGTTCTAAATGACAGAAGAAGAATATCTGTCTCCACGGAACAAAATTGTCTCCATAAATATATTTCCATTGAAAAACGTGTAAAAATATGTATAATATTTGCTTTTGCTCTTGATGTAATAAAATCATGATATGTGAAGAGATTTTTTCTAAAAAAATGATAATAATTTTCAAGCAATTGGAAAATAAATTTTATAATTTTTCTCTTCGCTATTTCATTGAATATTGGTTATTTCCTAGTCCTTCGAGTGAGTTAAAAAAATAGCGAAATCATTCAAAGTAAAAAAGGGTGCCGTAATGCAAGGCGTCAGCCACTAATCAAAAGAACCACTGTATTGCTTATCAGCCCAAACGGCTTTTTATTCATAAAATGTAATCTTATACAAGAAGGAGGGTGTAGTTTTTGTGTTTTAGCACTTTTTCATGCTGTAGGGATTTTCTGACACCCTAGTTACCTCGACGAACTTTTAACTTATCAAGCTTTTACAATTTTTTCTTTCATTGATTTTTGCGACAAATAATTTCATTGCAATAATTACCGGGCTCATCACCATGTTTTCGAACATAGTAATTCGATTGAAACCGTTTCTAAGGATATACTCGTATGAATATGTGTATGTGGATTGCTAGAATACGAGTACCTGTAGTATAATTAAGGTTTTGACGCAAACAGTGAGTTTTTTTTCGGGAAACTCACTGTATATGACAAAAACTTTATAACTTCAGCTGTTCTAAGCAGTTTTATAATGCTTTTATATGAAACATTGAAGGGCGAATATTTAACGATTATCGCCGTTTATTTTTTATTTTTTTCTATGAAAATCTTAACTTACAGGGCACGTGTTTCTTTAAAGGCAGTGGACACGTATTAGTACCACAACGTTTCGGAAGTCATGAACTTTACCAGTGTTAGCCGAGGTTTCCTAATGATTTCATTAGGAAACTTCGGTTAACGTTGTGAAAGATCATGTTTTTCGAAATGATGCAGAACTATTACGGGTCCACTACCTCTATTCAATATCTTCAATTTTAACTTCGATTGTAAGTTTAAAAGGCAAAAAGATCCCGAGACCCGAAATCGCAAAAACAAAAAGTACGTATAGACCCACCTGCTAACGCTAGATCTACAGGTTCCGATGTCGCCGCAGGATTTGCGACATGGTAAGGTGAACTTTCGCTGCTGTTAGGTGACAGGCTCGGTACCGAGCCAGTACTGCCTGTCGGACTGTTGGGCTGTTGTTTGACATAGCGCTGTCCTGGCCACGGCGCCGTCAAATGCTGACTGAGATTTGAGGTCAAACTCGACGTCATTGCGTCTCTATCGTAAACCGGTATTGGATTCGTTACTTGTGGTAGCGGATTCACATTTGTCATATGTGCATAGTCAGTATTCATACCTGATACCCCATTAGTCATTGCACAATTTGGTCCAAAACGTCCGTTCACGTTGACATTAACGTTAAAACTACAACTCGCTAAATTGTTCGCATGTTGTTGTGTTGTATTATAACTTTGCTGGTACCCTGTATTTTGCGGTATAAATGAGCTATTGTCATAACTTGGAGCCGGGTTCATGCCGTATGGCATGTTCATTGACGTCATATTATTTTGATGAAATAAATCATAATGCGGTGAAAACATGGACGACGATGACGGCATACCGTTCATATTGAACATTCCAAATGGTTTTAGTCCCTGACACTTCCGCCGGAAGCCCCTTGGTCGTCGTCTGAATGACCCCTCCTCGAACATAAACTCGGCCGATGGATCGATTGTCCAGTAATGTCCCTTTCCGGGCCTGCCTAGACCCTTAGGGAGCTTAATGAAACATTCGTTTAGGGACAAATTATGACGGACGGAGTTTTTCCAACCCTGATACGACCCCCTGAAAAAGGGAAACCGTTGTTGTAGAAACTGATATATTTCACTGAGTGTACACCGTTTATTTGGAGACGCTTGAATGGCCATGACGATTAGGGCGATGTATGAATATGGTGGTTTTTCTTGCCGTCGGACGCCAACCGTTGGTTTCTTTTGCGACTTTGGACACTCTGAAGAATCCGACATATTTGTTGTCGTTGACGACGCTTCCTCGTTATCGTCTTCGTCTATGTTGCCATGGAGATTTTGTAGTGACGCATCATCGATGTCATCTAAACTGTCCAATGACGTCATCGTTTTTACTTCAGGCGCTAAATGAGGTCCATCCATTTTCAGAAAATTTGTCTCAATACCGGAGGTTTTCGGATAATGATTGTTTTAAGGTGAGCACGTGAAATCTCAATAATATTTATCTTGTTTCGTAAACTAAGCGTGTGATATTCATTTCAATTAATCCAATTTAAACATTATTTCCTGAAGTCGTATACACTTTGTTTCCATACAGAAAATAAATAAGACGCGAACTTTTACAAACAGTCAAACGTAAATACGTGAAACAAAATCCCAGAATAACAAAAATCACACAAATACACAAAAACTCACAAAAATATACAAACGACCGATTCCCTTCCAATAACTAACATGTTCTTATCTAAATCAACCTCGAAATAATTTACAAACAAAAGTCAATCTAGATCAGCCACAATTCCAAAATGTCCCGAAAATCATGTTGTATTTAGATTAAGAGCAGAAAAGGGGCGTGGTCTTCTGTACTGAATACCATCGTATAACCAAGCTCCGCCCACTTTTACCAAGCAGCCTCTGTAACCGAAATGCTAATCATGATCTCGTTAAGTAACGTCAGAAATGGGAACAGCGGGTTTCCATTGGATAAGATCAACGACTCGTAATTACCGCGAGCTTATTTCCAAAAGTTCGTAGCTACAACTTATAAAAGCTGTAGTTACGAGATTTTGAAAATATGCCGTGCATGCATTATCTTGTAGTTTTTGGTGTAAGCTGTTCGGACCCCCGTGGTTATTTCTTGTAAAAGCCTACTTAGAAAGGAATTCTTGACACGGAAACGATTAGAATCCAAGAATTTTCTTAATATTAGTATTTTTTTCAAAGGGAGTTTTGTATCCATTCAAGGACAAATACTAACAACTCTGTTTACATTTGAAATAAAAAAATATATTCCTCGAAAAAAATATTCTAAATTTCAATTGAACCCAACTCAATCTTATATAGCAATAAATAAATAATTCATAGCTGATAAAAATGACAGAGTACGTGCAAGGAGAAAACAAAATTGTTTATTTTCAAGAGAAATGTATCTAATATGAAAAAGTAGGCATCCCATTAAGTGTTTTTTAGCACATTCTTTTAAATTCATACAAAGTTTTCCATCTGCAGAAATATTTACTGGTTGTTTTCTTCGTCCACGAAAAAAATATATCATTTAAAAATAACTTTTATTCTAAAATATGTCTTTACGAATTTTTGAAAAAAGAAATTTCAGTTGTTGTTTTTCTATGTAGAAAAAAGCTTCTTCTATGAATCTTTACAAACTTGATTTTTAGTCATTTGACCTGCGCGCTTCCGCTATTCAACCAACGTAAAAAGTAGCAAACTATTTGGCAGCAGCAATTTTTACAATGCATGTCGATTTTCTTGACTAAAAATATTGTACTACAGTTGGAAACATATGAATAATGTTGATCGATTTTGTAATTATTTTGGAATAATATTAAATTATATTGTGGAGCGAGTTTTGAATGAATTTCAATGGAGATAAAACATTATCGGCAATTTCGTCCATTTGGACAAAATTGGCGATACTTTTTTACCTCCTTTAATAAAACCTACGTACTTTTCTGATCTTGTGTGTTCATGGTCAAATCAGACGCTTAAAAATCACCACTAGTACATCAAATCGTGCAATTATTTGATCGATCTAATTGAAATAATGAACAATTGTAACGATTTCAAAGCGTTTTTTAAACAAACTTTTTCGGGGCGTTTTTTGAGGGATTCGAGTAAGTGCTTGGAATAACGACTGGAGCGCTGAACGAATGATTTAAAATGGTTTAAATCGGTTTAAATCGAGATGAGTGTCAATTTCACCAAGCATTAACTGAATACAACTGTTAATTCTGTAGTAAATTCATATGATTTTGCGGATTATACGCCAATTTCAGCCCCTTTGCCAAATCTTTCCAAACCATCTAAGATTTCATTAGAATTCACATTTGATATGATTATTCTTTTGCAAACTAGGTGCTGTGACCTTAGGATCTGTCCATTTAGGAGATTTATAGTTTAAAAATCAATAGATGTTTTAAAAATAAAATGCTAATCGTCATGTATGATTACGCAAAAAATAAATCGTTCCATTTATCTAAATTGAATGGCATTAAAAGATAGTGTCATAATAACTACATGTACTTTCTGAAATATTGTATGTGAAAGCCGATTCGTACTGAAAAATATTTTCACTGGAGTATGAAACCATTATTCAGCACATGATAAGGTTCGTTTTTGCTGGATCTATTATTTGGTGAGTATTTTTCGATATATCTTTAATGCATTGGTTGAACAACGAAAGCTTTTTTTCGAGTGGAAAAACCAACCCTGTGTCCAGGATGTAAAAGCGTTTCGCGAGCGCTTTGAGATGATTCCCCGCTTTGCACGTGCACATACGTGCAAAGTGAGGCATCATCTCGAAAGCGCTTCGCTAATGCTTTCATCCTGAACGCAGGGCAGGTTTTGAAGGAAAATTGACAAATACCAGCAGTGAATGGTGAGACGAACTTCTACTTAACCTTATGTGAACAACAATATGTACTTTAAAATTTCTTCATTTCTAGAATTATTTTTTTTTCCAGAAATTTTATTTACAATCGATTGGCACTTAGATCTAGTATATAATACCCAACGCAAAAAAAGTCCTTTTTTTATTTGTGACTCGTCACGCGAAAAGGGACCATCTCGGGACTCTGTAAAATGAATATTTGAAAAAGACATTAGCTCCAGCTTTGGTCAACCAGAGGTCGCATTTCAATTTTTTGTTTACTGGAAGGTAGATTGATCATTCTAGTTTCAGAAAATAAGCAAAAAGTGAAAAGTTTCGACCCTGGTCAGTCTGCGCTATCCTCGCAGTCTGACTAGGGTCGACACTTTACGAACTTCCAGATGATCCCTTTTCGCGTGACGGATCATATCTATCACTTTATCATGGTTTAATGTTTGAAAAATTATTTTTATAGACGAAACAAAAAAAATGTTTCTTTAGATGTCGTGGACAGATACAGTCGATTTTGCAGGCTTCCTTTCCACAGGCGATTGTTTCAAAATCCATTTTGTCATAAAGGTTATCATAATTATAATAACCTATATGACAAAAATCGGATTTTGAAACAATCGTCTTCGCTCTTTACACATAAGCATCATCTCTAACGGATAGATAATAATCAATTTTAAGATCATTCGTTAACAATCGTTAATTCATAAACAGTAAATGCTCCACAGGTCTCCCGATAAACAATTAATCTTGGTGTCGTTAGCACGAGCTATGCTATCGTTCTTCGCGGGTAGCCTGTTTAGCGATCAATCGCTAGGTCGTTAGTACGAACAACAGGTGACACCATTGCAACCTTTGACACCGCCGTCCTGCTGAAACTTGACAGCAAAGATGGCAGTGTCGTTGTGAATATGTTGGAATCGTGAGTTCGAATCCTGGCTCGACCAATTTCATCCGACAATTAACAAAAAGTCATTGTAACAAGCGTCATTTATTTCTCACTAATGGGTGAATTATATGTAGTATGCCTACGTGGAAAGGGCAGCTGATAGCTCCGATGAAATGTTGGGGTTGTTCTGGTGTGAGAAACAATGGAAGTCCTGAGAAGGTGCATAAGCCACCACGATATAACTGAAATACTGTTGAAAAAAACGTGTTTTGATAAACATTAGTCAAACCAAACCAAACCAAATCAAATCAAATGGTGACAAATCTTTACGTTTTCATAATGGAAAAATCAAGTCCACAGTAATTCTGGGGTTTGAACTGGATTGTGCAAATAAAGACGATGCATTATTATCGATACATATGAAGTGGTAAATAATAGAAGGCAGCAATACATTCTAGTTTTACAAAAGGATTCAAAGGAATGTTGAATGTAAGAAAATACTGAAATGTACATTTTCAGCTATGACTGACATTTGTTGACGTTTTACGCAAGCCAAGAATATTCCCTTTTGTCTGTTGGGTTACAAATATAATGAACGAGCAATTGGAAATTTGTGTCACGTATTCCCATGCAGTTATGCTCCCCACGTTACCTATTTATAAAAGACAAAAAATATTGGTGTCTTAAACGGAAATTGTACTGTTGTCTTGACGGGTAGTCTCTTTAACGATCAATCGCTAGGTCGTAAGTTCTATCAACAGGTGACAGCATCGCAACCTGTAGCACAGTTATGCAGCTGGGACTTGTCAGCAAGGAAGAGGGCGTGGTCATGAAGACGATATCCGAATATACAGCCAGGACTTTAGCCTGGGAATTATGCCCTGTTTTTAGAAGTTTTGATATCAGGGTAGTTAACCAAGTTGGAAGTTATTGCCTACAGAAAATAAAGATGAGTTACCTTCTCTTAAAAAAACCCGTTAAATGATGAACTTAAATCAGGCTCTCAGTTCATTGGAACTTTTTTTTTATTTATATAAATCATACATATCAATGCTCATTTTTAACGGACTGATACCAGTCTACCAGGACTTGTGCTAGCTTTATAAATCAGGGGGTCACTGACCCCTTGACCATAAAGTTCTGGGGCCAAAACTGGTTTTGAAGGAGTCAAAAAGAGAAAAACGTGAAAACTTATTAGACTTTAAAGTAAGCATTATAACTGAAACAACATAAACAATAAAGTGAAGACACACTTTGTTGTTTATGCTGTATCATTTATATAGATCTTTTGTATGAAGAAAATAATTGTTCTATATAATCTTTTATATTGTTAAGGTTGCACCACTGGAAATTCTTACAATTCTTACAAACAGAATTTTTATGCAATGTTTCAAGCAATAATTCCATATTTCTCAATGTTTTCTTCAATATTGAGAATTGCACTAGTATTTTCAATTTAAGTACACATAAAATTAACGTCTGCAAATTCTTTGAAATTGGACTAGACTATCATTGTTTGATTTTTAGTATCTTGGTTAGACAATTAAAACGGGCTTCATTTAGGCAGGTTTTTATAAAGAACGGATATTTTTTCAGGCCCCATTCGCAGGAATCGCCCGTCGAAGGCCCTTGTTGAAAATTGAACTTGATATTCATTTTCTTAGAAGAGGACTTATGTTTATTTTCTTTCAACAAATTACAGTTTAAAATCGTGAAATTAACAGGATGAATAATTTTGGAATGGTTTGGAAATGAAATTGAACGTGTGTGAGGAGCGAGTTATGAGTGAAATTCAAGGGAGGTAATCCAATTTCGCTTATTTTGTTCAAAATGAACAAAATTAGCTATATTTATTACCTCACTTTTATAAAATATACACACTTTTCTGTTTGTGTGTCTTAATGGACCAATCAGACCATTTAAAATCGACACCAGCCAATACAAAGTCGTAGAAAAAAATGATTGATTTTAATAAAATGTTGATCGTCTTGGCCCATTTCGAAATATTTTCTAAAGATTTCCGAACAAATGGGATCGAACTGAGTGAGTGAATTAGAATGGTTTTGATTGGAATGAGTGTCAATTCCTCGATGTTACTAACTAATTTCTTAAAACTCACTCATCGCACTTATTGAATTTTATTCCTAAATCGTTCCAAAATCGCTCGCCTGGTCAATTTAACAACGTTTCATCAAAAAGATCGTCTTTTCTTGAGATTTCGTGTTGTTGTTATTTTTTCTTTATATTGAAAATATATGATTAAACGTTTTCATCATAGGATTTCTTTCGAAACCTATTTGAACAATTTGTTTCACATTTACAGATGTTTATATTTTCACTATTGATAAAGCAGTTATCCCTGTTTTTGAAAACGATATCTGTTACTTGTTAAGTGCAACGCAGGGTTCCATTTAGAACAGTTTCATCTGATGTGCAGAGCAGGAATTCTGAAATTCAAATGCGAAAAGAAAAAAAATGAAAAAAAAATTACAGAGGTATAATTTAGAATATATAGTCCAAAACATAACGGATGTTTGATATCAGTGATTTGCCGGCGGAGGAATCTGGGTCAGAGGTCAATTAAAATCACGTAGAGGGCGCTGTGTCAGATCCCACCCAGGTGCGCGATGACATCATGTTGACTGATTGACAGTTCTTGTCGGTCACGCTGTGGATTTAGGGCAAAATACATCAACGTTATAGAACCAGTCTGTCAAAAAATATTTCAATTTATGGCTTGGTATTTCACTGAAAAAAAAGGTTTAGAATATTCTCACGATTGTTATTGACTCCTTTACATAAATGAGATAATGGTTTACTGTGCATGCACAGTTTTTAAATCGGAGTTTATCGAGTCATGATAATTTCTCAAAGCTGAGACAAGGGCCCAAGATTGTATGACTTTTTTCGTTTTCAACTAAGAATTTTCTCTAATTTAGAATTTGAATAAATGTATGAACATAAAAGATAATATTAACAAACCATAAATTCAAAGAAATAAAGCTGTTTATATATGATCATGAACATGCAAAGCTTTTCTTGTACGATCTTTTTAGAGAAGAGCATTAACAAAATTCAGATGTTGATCTATTGAATAGTTATCCCGAATTTCATACGATAATTTATTCGGACATCTAGCAAATTGGTTAATTATAGTGTTAACCCAGACCACCACAGACGCTCACGTGCCTCATGCGGTTTTAGCTAATTTTTCGGTGTTAAGATGATATTCGATACTGACAATAATCCGCCTAATTCTAAATCAAAGAGGGTGGTTGATATTTATGCGATTTGATCACGCAACTTTCAACATTAAGGCAGTTATTTCACAAGCATTGGTGTACCTACCCATGGTTTGCTGATGTTTTTCACACCCGTGCAACTACAACATTTCATCCGAGCCACCGGCTGCTCATCCCAATCAGGCTTACATTGTACCCCCAATATTGGTGGTACAGTTAACAACATAGTGAAACAGACATTCATTTCAATCAAAACCATTCTTAATCGCTTGCTAAGTTAATGGCACCCTGGACAAATTTCTTCCAAGCGTTAATATGGAAACAATCGTGATTCCCTTGATTTTCTCTCGAAATTCGCTCCACACACTCAATCAATTTCATTCCGAAATCATTCAAAATTCAGTAATCTTGTCGATTTTAAGATATTATTTACTGTACTTACGTGTAGAGCAAGGTTACTTTATAAACGCTTTTGAATCCTGAAGACAATGTTGATAAGCGACCTACAATTTAAGGCTAATGCATACTGGTTACAGTCAACAACATCGTGCAATTGACAAGGAGAATGATTATGAAATGATTTTAGAGTGAAAATGAATGAGTGCTATGGGTGAGTTTAGGGTGGCTTTCAAGGGAGTTGATAGAATATCGCGAATTTCACCGAATTAGACGAAATACATGTAAGAAATCTTATTACCCATCTTTAATTAAAATCTATGTAATGTTTCTTTCTTTGTGTCTTCAAGGACAAATGAAACGCTTAAAAGTCCGAAAAAGCCATCTAAAACGTACAAATGATTTTGTCGATTCGAATGAAATGTTTCGCAATTTACGAATTGTGACATTTTATCATTTCCGTATATTTCTTTTTCTGTGTCTGTACGGACCAACCCAGCGCTTTATATCATCAGCACCTAACAATGTGGAATAATTTGGTCGATTTGAATGAAATTTTTAACTCCTTTTAAAATTATTTGGAGTGTTTTGGGCTATTTTTGAGCGTATTTTGAATGATTTGAGATATTTTTCGACTTTAAATAATTTCAGATTCTCTAAACACGTACGGATTCGTTGAAACCCTTTTCAAGTACCTCTATGATCAAAAGTTTGTTCCTGTCGCTACAAAACATTTCTATATGCCTTCGCACAAGAAGGAGTGTCCTCTTAAAATGAAACATATTTGCTTATTTTATTTTGTAAAAAGTGTAATAAACGAAGACAATATTTTTGTAGATTTTTTCTTCGGCTTTTTCGTACAATATGGCTTAGTGTGTAGGTCTAACCACCCCCCCCCCCCCCCTTTTACACACACGCACACAAACACACACAAAAAGGCTTCGGATTCCTTGTTTCGAAGGAAAGACTGGATGGCTGTCTTTTAAGTCGCCTTTTCTAGTGTGTATTGAGGGAGAAATATTAGAATAATCAGATTTAACGACGCCATAAGTATTTTGACACGCTCCGCCATGTTTGTTTGTTTAAGGTAGATTGTTTTCCGACAAAACTATATGGACGTTTTATTTGTTTGCTTTGCATGGTCACCACTTTATCGACAAACCACCGTAAGCCACAATCAATCTCCACTCGACAAGGCTGGTGGATTTTAGTGGCAAATTGCAGGTTTGAATCTAGTTCACGTGTGTTTAAAAAAGAAAAAGAAAAAAAGAAATTATACTGTAGCGATCAGATTTCACTGTTTTATTTTTGCTACGTACGGAGGTTCTCGAGTACGAATAGATCATTCCCGATTGTTATATTCATTTAGTATTTATCTTTTAAACTTCTACCTAGCAATGCTTTAACCCTATATTGGTGAGCGATTTGTGCTGTCATACCTGATTATCAGTGTGTATCTTTTGGATTGCGGAGCTTGACAATAGACTCCATCGATAATCAGGTCATCCGCCATTTTGGTTTGTTTACTATGCAGGTTGCATTATGGGATGGTTACCCCTAACAACTTAGAGAAGCTCCGTTGTTTTAAACTTAGATCTCAGTACGTTAAACCATATTTTTATGTAAAGTCTTTCCCTACAAATTATTCTAAGAATATAAATAAACCTAATTATTATTGTTCAGCACCTTGACGCATCCATAATTTGGCAATTTTTCGGTTCGCGGAGATGCACGTAATTTCATTCTTCCCGCAGTGTGGGAATCCAGCAATTGCGTGAATCCCGCGTTGATGGATGCGGGAATTGCGGGAATCCCCCGTCGCGGGAAATGCGGGAGTCCCCCGTCGCGGGATGTGGGAAGCGTTTACTATATAAACTCCTGCATTGCGGGATTCGAGGACTCCACATTTTCTTTTCTTCGGTAGCACCCGTTATTTATTGTTTGGCTAAAAAATCGAACTTAACTCATTTTACTGTTGATTTAACGGGATCTTTTAGTCTAAATTCACATTCAGGATACATTTAACGCTCAATTTAAACCGATTTATTTGTTTTCAAGCTAAAAGGAACATTAGGTCATTTTTTTCTTGATTGTAACATATTTCAGTTAGGAAATAGGATTACACCATACTGTTTATTGATTTTAACTTGCATCCTGACAAATTGTTAAGAGAATCATTGTTTGTAAACAGTTATTTCATGTTTTGATGTGATTTTCAGTAGATTAAATTACTGATTGTGTTAAAATTGAATTCAATTTTTGGTTTCCTTTCATTTACCCACTCAAAAGTCTTATATTTTTTTGGAGTCCGCTTTAGTTTATATTTTTGTTCAATACCACATCTTGACCATTGATGACCCACCAGATGAAAGCTTGTCTGTCCATACGTCTGTCTGTCTAGTCCACGAAGTCGTAACATATTTCATGGTGTCAGAAGTGGGATCTGCTTGCTTCATTCAGCGGATCCAGTGAGACGAATCCAGTTGACTGGGGATTAGTAACACATAGTTCTAAGTCCTAGACGAATTTAGACGGTTTGCCCTATGCTGTTGGTACCCTAGATAGAGACAGATAAATCCATCCATTACTAAATTATTATTAAGTGACCAAAAACGTTTTGTATTTGCGGGGTTCTAATAATCAGTAAGCAAAGCAATTATGACCAGCCAGGTGCAAGTTGATAATGAGATCAGCTTCAAACTCCCATGTCGCCCTGTCGAAGAGGTAGAAGTTGAATCTCTTGAGTCTGAGTGCAGGCCTAATGTAAGACCAAGTACCACTGATGGTAGACCCTTGGCCAACCTTGATGAATGCACTGGTGTGCAAGAGGCTGTAGGCAGCATGGCATCAATGCTACGGGATGTTATGCAAGAATTGCAACTAGTAAAGAGTACTCAAGCTCAATTGGCTAAGAGTCAAAGCATAGTCAGTCAGCCAAACACAAACAACAACAACAATCAAACTAGTAGTATGCCTGGTCCAAGCATACCAGGATGGCAATATAGCTCTGGTGACTGCGAATTAAACCATAATGCCAGAGCACTGAATCAAGCCTACCCGGAGACCCAAGATGTCAAGATACCAATGTCAAAGTAGGGGCACTGGGGCTCAGACGGATGGAAACACCTGGCTGAGGTGTTTTGAAAGACCAATCAATAATGGCCAGAATAACATGCCCTGTGGTCATGGTAACACACCTCATCCCAATCACCGCCAGGGTCAGGCGTACAGACCAGGCAGTACCCAGGTGAAGTTTCCACCGTTTAACGGGAAGGATGACTGGAGAACTTGGCTAGCTAGGTTTGAGGTGATCGCGAATAGGTATCGGTGGACCAATGATGAAAAGCTAGACCAACTCCTGCCCAAACTCGAGGGAACTGCGGCCCAGTTTGTCTTCACACAGCTGTCGCCTGAGGTGTTGAATGACTATGATCACATTGTCTACGAAATGAACAGTCGGTTCCGAGTCATCGAGACTGCCCGCTCATTTGCCGCTAGGTTTAGCCAGCGCAGCCAGAAACCAAATGAGACAGTTGAGGATTATGCTGCAGATTTGAAGAGGTTGTACGACAAAGCACATGGGTTCCGGGATAGGAGAACGAGGGATGAAGATCTGGTCCGCCGCTTCTTGGATGGCTTATTCGATGAAGAAATCAGCTTTGAAGTCGAGTTCAATAAAGAACCGAGAGACATAGAGGAGGCTGCGTACTATGCAGTAAACCTCATTCAAATTAGAAATAAGTGCAGGAGGGAAAGGAAACTCTGCTAAAATGCTAAGCGAGCATATCAAGATGATGCAGCTGAGAGCTTTGAGTCAGCTGACGAAGATGACACAATGCCATCTGACTCAGTAAAGAGAGTCCCTTTTACACCTAGGCAGGGTGCAAAAGAAAAATCACAGGACTTGGGCAAAATGCAGGACATGGGAGAACCATTAAGCGACAGAGAGTTGCTGGAAAAATTGCTAAAGAGGGTAGAGAGGCTAGAAGGAAGTAACTTCGCTGCTGATAGACCAAAAGTTGGGAGGCGAGAGTGCTATGCCTGTCATCAGGAGGGTCACTTCATAAAAGAGTGTCCATTTCGTGATACTAGGAGTAGTAAAGACAGTGGACCAAAAGCCATGACCGACACAAGACAAAATAAGCTGCCTTTAAACGATCAGGGACCAGCCCTTGCGGCCAGAGGGAGGTCCAATTAGACAAATTAGAGGGAAAAGGCCAAAAGAATATTGATTACCAAAGCGCTGGGAAGCAACGGTCCAGTAAGGGTAGAGATAACAGGAGGGGCCTGTTGGATGGCCTGTATGTGGAAGGGTTCATTGAGAATGAACCGGTTATCTTTACCGCGGACACGGGTGCTTCAAAAACCATTATAGCCAGCAGGGTGTATGACAGGATGGACAAGGGGGACAGGCCTGAGCTAGGGGAGTCCACAAGTTTGAAAGGGGCTGGTGGTTCTCCAATTAGGGAAAGGGGAAAGGCTACTTTCAAATTCAACCTTGGGCCATTGGAAGTCATAAATGAGGCTATAGTGGCGGATATTGAGGATGAAGTGCTCCTAGGGTACGATATTCTTGGGGACGAAGAGAAGGGTCAGGCAGATATCCTTCTAAGTAAGAGTTTAATTAGACTGAGGGGGAAGGAAATCCCTTGTATTAAACAGAAGAAAGGACAGGGTCCTAGGAAGGTGACCATAGTAGATGATGTAGTTCTACCCGGTCTTGCTGAAACAGTCGTCAGTGTTCTTGTAGAAAGAACTGAAGATGATGATACCTCTTGTGGTGATTTCATTGTTGAAGCCACTGAGTCCTTTAAAGGGGGCTATCCCTTGCAAGTGGCTGCAACACTTGTGGATATAAATAACGAACCAACCTGTAAGGTTCGTGTGTTGAATCCCTTTCCAAAGGAGATTATGCTGCGACAGGATGCTGAAATTGGGAAGGTCGAAAGAGTTGATAGAATTGTCAGTGTGATAACTGAGAACGAGCATGCACATGAAACCAAAAATTGTGCCAATGTAAGGCGGGTTCAAATGGCCAGGGAATCTAGGTTTGAGAGCCTTCAAAGGCCGAGTAACAACCAAAATATGGGTGTGCCTGGCCACTTAAAATCTCTTTTCGACAAGTCAGTCGAAGGGAAGTCAGAATCAGAGAAGGCTATGGTAGCTAGATTACTTAGGGAATATGGGGATATTTTCTCTAGAGGTGAATGGGATGTTGGTCTTACAATTTTAACGGAGCATGAGATAAAGACGGGGAATGCCGAACCAATAAGGCAGAGACCCAGGAAAGTACCCTTGGCGTATGCCGAAGAAGAGAAGAAGGCGATTGAGGATTTGTTGGCAAAAGGCGTGATAAAAAGAGTACTTCCCCTTGGTCGAGCCCAATTGTATTGGTGAAAAAGAAATCGGGAGCCATTAGACCGTGTGTGGATTACAGACGGCTGAACGCCTTGGTTAAGCCAGACGGGTTCCCACTGCCAAGGATCCAAGATTGTTTGGATGCGGTGGCAGGTGCGACATATTTCAGCAGTTTTGACCTTACAAGCGGATATTTTCAGATACCTCTTAAGGAAGAGGATATCCCTAAAAGTGCATTCTGCTGTAAGTTCGGCCAATTTGAAATGACTAGGATGCCCTTTGGTTTAAATAATAGTGCTTCAACGTTTCAACGCACGATGGAGTTGGCGTTGCAAGGGCTCCAGTGGGAAACATGTCTCATCTATATAGATGACATAATTGTATTTGGGACCACACTTGAGGAACATCTCGGTAGGGTTGAGCAAGTGTTTGAGAGGATAAGGACAGCTGGTCTGAAATTAAAGCCCGAAAAATGTACTATGCTTCAAACAGAAGTTGTGTTCCTCGGTCATGTGGTATCCAAAAATGGGGTAAGACCAGATCCTATGAATGTTGCAAAAATCCTTGATTGGCCAAAGCCTGAAAATGCAAAACAGGTAAAACAGTTTGTGGCAACTGGATCTTACTACCGTCGCTTTATCAAAGATTTTGCTAAAATAGCAAAACCATTGACGGATCTTACCAAAAAAGATAAACTGTTCAAATGGGATGAGAAATGTGATTCCGCCTTTGAGGCATTGAAAAGGACATTGGTTAGTTCTGACATAATGGGGTATCCATTGAATAAAGGCGATGACTTTATTCTAGACGTTGACGCGAGTGGTGATGGAATTGGGGCAGTTCTCTCCCAGAAACAAGAGGGGAGAGAGAAAGTGATAGCCTATGCCAGCAGAGCCTTGAGTAAATCAGAAAAGAATTACTGCATCACAGAAAAGGAGCTGCTTGCCGTCAGATTTTTCATAGAGTATTTTAGACAGTACCTACTTGGACGAAGGTTTCTGGTGAGAACTGACCATCAGGCACTCACTTGGCTTTTCAATATGAAGGAACCAAGTGGAAAAGTTGCAAGGTGGATTGAGATACTGTCACTCTATGATTTCGCCATTGAGTATCGTGCAGGAAAGAAGCAGGGTCATTGCGATGCATTGTCTCGATGTCAAAACCCCAAAGATTGTAAGTGCCCAGAGGTTGATACTTTTGAGCCATTAAAATGTGGTCCATGCAAAAAATGCAAAAGGCGTGCCGAGTTGATGCAATGGTCAGGATTGTCTATCTCTGACAATGATCAAATGGCAGACATGAATGAGCTGGTACACCGAATCCCTGGTGAGGGTAAAGTTAGGATGGCGGTGGACTCGGATATAATTTCTCCGTCAACCAGCACGGCAAGTGCCCCCATACCAGTAACCATGGTAACTAGAGGTAAATGGCCCTGGATCAGAAATGCAGTTAAGGTAAGAGAAGCACAGCTTTCAGATCCAAATGTATGTGCACTTCTATTAGCTAAGGAGGGAGGGACCAAGCCCAAAAGCAAAGATTACATGACTGAAAGCCCCGAGAGTCGGCATTACTGGCTGTTATGGGACCAATTAGAGGTAAGAAATGGAGTTCTTTTCAAGCGCTTCTTTAGTAAAGACGGCATTGAAGACAATCTGCAGCTTGTTGTTCCTAGGCAGCTGAAAAATGATGTGTTGGTTCATTCCCATGACTCACTGATGGGTGGTCACTTAGGCTGTAAAAAAACAAAAGGTAAGATTCTTCAAGGGTACTACTGGTAACATTTGAGGGACGATGTTAAAATGTACATCCGTAAGTGTGACCAATGCGCAATGAACAAAAGGCCCCCGAGGACACCCCGAGCGGCAATGGGAAGCCTAAAGGCTGGTGCCCCATGGGACACAATAGCAACTGACTTCATTGGCCCACTCCCAGTTACACAGCGGGGACATAGATATATAATGGTACTTACCGACCACTTCTCCAAGTATGTTGAGGTCATCCCCACCAGGGATCAAACGGCAGAAACTTGCGCGAATGAAGTCCTGAACCAATACATTTCAAGATGGGGATGCCCCTTAACAATCCATAGTGACCAAGGAAGGAACTATGAAAGTAAAGTGTTCCAAGAATTGTGTAAGACACTAGGGATACACAAAACCCATACAAGTGTGAGGCACCCACAAGGAAACGGTCAAACAGAGAGGTTCAATAGAACTCTGATTAAAATGATTAAAGCTTACCTTGGTCAGGAACAAGAAAACTGGGACCTTCACCTTGGCTGTATAGCTGGCGCATATAGGTCTTCTCCGCACGAATCAACCGGTGTGACACCTAATATGTTGGCACTGGGCAGAAACATTCGTTTACCAGCTGACATAGTGTACAAGAGCCGCGGTGACACTAACCAACCAGAGGTTAACTGTGGAGAGTACATTCAGAGTCTTAGGGCGAAAATGCAAGTGGCCTATGAAATTGCCAGATAGCATATGGGTGTGTCGGCTAAAAGAAGTAAAGACTATCATGACATCCGGATTTCGTTCAATAACTACAAAGTTGGTGATAGAGTATGGTGCCTTTCGGAAGCAAGAAAGTTAGGAATAGCCGGGAAGCTTCAACCCCTTTATGCTGGACCCTACCTTATAACAAAGAAGCTTTCGGATTTAAACTTTGTTTTATGTCTGGACAAAAATGGCAAAGAGAAGGTGGTACACCATGACAAGCTAAAGCCATATGAAGGCAACAAGGCTCCTAGGTGGATGGCGACCATGAAGTTGAATTGATATGTTTTTGTAGACTGTCACTTGTTTCATTGATTTTATAAAGATGATATAAAGCGAGAGAGATAGAGAGACTAACCTTTTTGTTATGGTGTAATCCTCTTCAGATATCCATTTTGAGCATTTTTTTGAAAGAAGAAAATAAAGGTTGAACTTACCTTATATTGATGAATCCTACGTCTAATTGAGCTGATTTCTAGGCCAAGCTTTTAAGAATATTGTTAAAGATTTAAGCCGTCAATAACTGTAGTAGTAGATCAGTAACCACTGTCGTCCAATTTCCTGTATTTTCAGAGAGTACCAGTCTGATAGTCAGAATGATCCGAACGAACACTGAAAAGGCTAAGAAAAAGGGGCGTGCTTACAGCTGCACCAGATGTTACAAGATGGGTAGCCAGTTAGTTGACGTAAAATACAGAGTAGCAGACCATATTCTGAAGTACCACCTTTCACTGGACCAGGTACCCTACTGAGGAATCCCAGCTACTCCAGCATGTGACCAAGTATAAGAGACACCTGATGTTAACCACAGAAAAGGGGATCTTGGACAGTAGCCCATACCTAGTGAGAAACCCAAATCCCTACTTAGTTGGCGATGTCGATATGGAAGCATTGTCTCAAGAAGAGTCACAAAGCATCTTCTTAAGGAGAGCAAAGACCCCTAGCGCGACAGCCACCCAGTCAGCAGTTGAAGATGAGTTGACAACCGAGGTAACCACGGGATTAGACGAATCATTTGACAGTTTAGATGCCTATGTCACTACCCTAGTCCAGCCGGCACGTCAGCCTGTGTGTCCACCTGTATGCCCACCGGTATGCCCACCCACTCATCCAACCTTGTGTTCTCCAGTAGTGGAGAGTTTGAATCCACTTAGACAGTCTGACTCCATGGTCCAGGTTTCAGCTGACTATCTGGCCTCACTTTTGAAGAACCAGCCAAACACTGCAACCAGCCAGGTTATCACCCTTCCAGTGGCTACAACTACCAGACAGCCGCTGGTACCTATGCAAGAGTCCAATTACCAGGGCAGTTTAACGCAGCCAAAAACATCGACTCCTTCAGTTGGGACCCTAAGGCAAACCATACTTAATGTGAATGATGAGTCTATCTATTTGGCTAACAAGGTGGTACGAACCCCTATTACAGGAGCTACCTTGGGTAATCTTAAGCCCCTGTCTACCCTCAACACCCCAAAAATGGGCTGCTCAGCAATCCCACATACACCGTTACTTGATGAGAGGCCTGACGTTGAGAATATTCTGCCACAGCTTTTAGGTGGCAGTGATACCTCTGCATCCGCATTTACACCAAGGCGGTCATCCATGTCTGTCACCGCAACTGCCACTCAGTGTTGCCTTCCTGACGAGACTCCTGCCTGGGTGAATACCTTTCAGACCCTTGGGGAGAAGATGATCCAGTGTATGGATGAAAACACACAAACCCTCAGGGTACTCGAGAAGACCACCCTCAGTGTACGTGACACGCTTGACAATCTGACACGCCTAGTGAGGAAGTTATCAGACGACAAAGCTCAACCCGCCCAGATGCCGCACGACGATGGAGACAATACCAGGAAGCGCAAGACAAATGGGGATAGTCACCAAATGAAATCTGTCTTGGGTAAGGTCTACCCGGAATCTAAAAAGCCCCGTTACTGAAACCGATATTGCTGACATACTCCACTCCCATCGCAGTTGGAAGACATTTGAACTGTGTACTATTATCTGTGAAAAAAATGAATAGTAGATCTTTTAACAGCCATATAAACATAAGTGACAGTGATAAGCAATTTGATTTTTTTTAATATAAGGACTTCAGTTTTTTTATTCACTGTTTGGCTTAATTTAATCTTAAATTACTATTTAATTCACAAAAGGACTTTCAATAAGTAAAAATCGTACAGAAGTGACATTATAGGTATTATCGTTATTTACTTTGAACTTTAATTCAGGACTATTTTAGTGCTCAAGTTGAACATGATGACCAAAGTGCTGATTACATTAAGAACTGTGATGGACACTGTGTTAAAAATGTGTGTTAATATCAATTTTCACGTGCTATCTGTTTTTTTATAGTTTTAATCAATTGACGCTTGGGAATAATTTTTCAGTAAGTTACAAAAATCTAGTGAAAACTGAACCTACACCCTTAAACTATCTGTTTAAGTTTTGCCTTAAAGGGCCTGCACCACGTTTGGCTACTATAGGGGTGGTGCCAACCCTGGAAGGCGTAACTTTATCTAGGTCTCAAATGGCGTTATTTTGTGTTTTATAGCATGACAGTCGGAGCTTTGTCATGCTAAGAGGGGGGTAATGTAGCGATCAGATTTCACTGTCTTATTTTTGCTACGTACGGAGGTTCTCGAGTACGAATAGATCATTCCCGATTGTTATATTCATTTAGTATTTATCTTTTAAACTTCTACCTAGCAATGCTTTAACCCTATATTGGTGAGCGATTTGTGCTGTCATACCTGATTATCAGTGTGTATCTTTTGGATTGCGGAGCTTGACAATAGACTCCATCGATAATCAGGTCATCCGCCATTTTGGTTTGTTTACTATGCGGGTTGCATTATGGGATGGTTACCCCTAACAACTTAGAGAAGCTCCGTTGTTTTAAACTTAGATCTCAGTACGTTAAACCATATTTTTATGTAAAGTCTTTCCCTACAAATTATTCTAAGAATATAAATAAACCTAATTATTATTGTTCAGCACCTTGACGCATCCATAATTTGGCAATTTTTCGGTTCGCGGAGATGCACGTAATTTCATTCTTCCCGCAGTGTGGGAATCCAGCAATTGCGTGAATCCCGCGTTGATGGATGCGGGAATTGCGGGAATCCCCCGTCGCGGGAAATGCGGGAGTCCCCCGTCGCGGGATGTGGGAAGCGTTTACTATATAAACTCCTGCATTGCGGGATTCGAGGACTCCACATTTTCTTTTCTTCGGTAGCACCCGTTATTTATTGTTTGGCTAAAAAATCGAACTTAACTCATTTTACTGTTGATTTAACGGGATCTTTTAGTCTAAATTCACATTCAGGATACATTTAACGCTCAATTTAAACCGATTTATTTGTTTTCAAGCTAAAAGGAACATTAGGTCATTTTTTTCTTGATTGTAACATATTTCAGTTAGGAAATAGGATTACACCATACTGTTTATTGATTTTAACTTGCATCCTGACAAATTGTTAAGAGAATCATTGTTTGTAAACAGTTATTTCATGTTTTGATGTAATTTTCAGTAGATTAAATTACTGATTGTGTTAAAATTGAATTCAATTTTTGGTTTCCTTTCATTTACCCACTCAAAAGTCTTATATTTTTTTGGAGTCCGCTTTAGTTTATATTTTTGTTCAATACCACATCTTGACCATTGATGACCCACCAGATGAAAGCTTGTCTGTTCATACGTCTGTCTGTCTAGTCCACGAAGTCGTTACAATACTTTGCAAGATTACTCAAATTCCACTTAACTATATAGTATGAAATAAGAGGAAATGCCAATAATTAAAAAATAAAACCTCTTCGATTAAATACACTTTCTTTCTATTTCGTTTTTTTTTCAATATGTCTTGTTTTGTACTTTTGCGGAGATTCCTTGAACAGCTCTCCATTTTTTGTTTGTCCAGTTAGGAATGATTGAGTTTACAAGACAGAGAAGCTAAAGTTGATCTTCAGTAATCTGTTTTCAAAAATGTAGAAGCAACTACGTATAGCTTTTCAGAATCTGAAAATACATTTACATCATTATTGTGCAGAGTGCTTCTATACTTGGTCTAGCGCACAGGCTATATAAAGATAGGACAAAATCTGAAATCTTTGGAACGCATGACTAACCTTACGATTTATTACCGTACTGACCAATGCGTTCACCCTGTTGTTTCTATTTAAATATCCCCCTGTATTCTTTCATTATGTTCTAAAATGTAAAGCTTTGTCGAGTCGTTTTCGCATGATGGTGAACATTTTACATTTTTCGGTAACGCGCCATTCCCAAAATTTCACAAACCGGAAGTTATTACCTAGGGCACGGTCTAAGGTTGATGCTCTCGCGTTACGGAAGGCGGTAGATCGTCTCGGGTGTGAAAGGGCAGTTACTATAATTATTCCCAATATAAATTGTTTAGATAATACTTCTGGTAGGAATGTGTACTACGCCATGTGGCCGGACCGTTAGGATTGTAATGGGAAATCGCCGCTAGATATTGATTTATGTCTGATTCTTGATCATGCAACTGTTTGATGTCTGGTATTTGAGAATATTATAGATCTGTAAAGCTGAAGATGAAACCTGTGTACGAAATGTTTTCCCGCTTTGCACGTTTACGCACGTGCTATGCGGGGAACCTTTTTCTGAAATTCAGCATACGATTTTGAATCTTGAAAGCCAGGAACCATTCGATCAGTATACAAATATGTTTTCGAAGGCTTGAAAATCGTAGCTCGCATTGCACGCCAGTACACGAAAATCGGTGAGCACGTGCAAAGCGGGCTAACAATTCTCAGATTTTTCGAGACGTTTTCATCGAATTTTCTTGGGAACTATATTTTTCGACAAATAAAAGGTACAATGTAATTTAGATATTCATTTCAATTGTGTGGTTCCGATTTTCTATCTTTGACTATTCATAGAGCTAAATAAAAATTTTAATTAGATTCTCTTACAACATTAAAAGTACGATCCTTTCTTCCATTATTTCACAAAGATAATAAAAGTGTAAGTGGCGAAGAATATGTTTACAATATTAATTCAACAATGCTGAAAACCGCTGGTTATAATGACGTACTTCCGGTTAGGTAAGGTGTGGCCAATTTTAGATGATGATTAGTGACGTCAACACAAATTAAGGACCATTTTAGAAATCGTCCTTAGTGCACGGTGGCTTTGTCATAACGAACCGAAAGTTTAATATACACAAATTATTTTTGTTTCGCCTATCAAGAAAGTATGGTGTCATATTTCTGCCACGGGATACGAGATGGCAGTATTGAGATAATTTTAGAAATATCATGATAAAATAAAGTTTCCTGGAAATTTTATCTTGACCATAAAAATTATTTTCTTGATAAATCTATTGCGATATAAGTATCTGCTATCTCGCTTATTTGACGATTAATGCCCACTACTGACATCAGGAAAAAGTTGTTGCGATAGAAATTTCGACTTCTAAAAATAGATACCCCGTTCTGATGACGTTCGGATGACGTTCGGATTGTTTTGCTGTATGTAAATACTGGATACACTCTGCGCCGAATGATAGAAATGAAATTAATCCGAAAGCCATTATCTAAATATAGTCAAAGCGCTTGTAAGTTTGATGTTCACGATAGTTTTATCTTGATGTCAGTAGTGGGCATAGTAGAAGAAAAAAAATCAAGATACAAGGTACAAATATCACGATAGAATTTTTGAGAAAATTTTGACATATGAGATAAAATTTCCTGGAAACTTTATCGTACTGTGATATTGTTGAAATTATCATGATACTACTATCTTGTATTTCGTGACAGAAATATGCCACCATAAAAGAGTGTATTTTCGAGGATTTGGTGAACAACTGGCTTCACATATTCATGATTTAAGATTTGAGTACACGACCATCAAATAACTAATTTCCAAAGAAAACTGTCTAACTGTCGTTATCTGGTTACTCCAATCAGTGGCCTTGCCAGAGGGGTTCGGGGATTCAAACGACCCCCTCTGTCCCTCTGGGTCCATTTTCATGGAGAAATTTTATCAAAGTTTTGAATACCCTGTGTCCTATAATAATAATAATAATAATAATAATAATAATAATAATAATAATAATGATAAAACAAAAAACGTCGGACTTTGTATGTTCGAACCCATTTTACAGAATTCCTGGGTCCGCCATTGTCATTTAATCCATCTGCTAGTTATTGTAAAACATGACATTTTTTATGTCAGAGGTGTATAACTGGAAAAGCCTACATTTGCCTTAATTTTTATCCTTTAACCGCCGAAGGGACCGCGCGAAAAAGTGGTTTCGTAAGAGAAAAAATGATTGATATACCTTTTTTTAGTTTCAGAGAATAATGTCTAACTGAAATGCAGTAATGACCACAGCTTCATTAGAAACAAATCCTTAAATGGTGGAACTCATTAAAATCGTCTCAATGAGACGATTCTAATGCATTTCGATATTATAAGATTTAGTAAAAGTAAAATAAGTGGAAAACAATATTTTCTAAGAGATTTTGCTCTTGCAGCTTGGGCTTTTGATAATGGTCGCTTACTGAAATAAGACGTTTAGTAGAGGTGGTCGCTATTGAAAAATTGACTGTTCTCTCGGGTATGTATGTATCAGCATCGCTTCTTCATACAATGTGATTATGTGCCAAATACTTATAACTTATACATAGAGGACATATTCGGTTTTTTTTCTATTATCATCGCGTGAATCGCAATAATATGCCTGTTCATTTGTTCTTCTTATACAATGACCGGGGCGTTTTAATGATTGCAACCATGCAATTCACCCAATTGTAAACGCTAGTTTTCGTGTCAAAATGAATGTCGAGAAAAAAACCTGTTTAGATAGGTACGACTGTGTTCGAGAGTTAGGCATAAATACTGATATGTTTTTCTTTCTATTCTGCAATTTCAGTTATCACCTGGAATATTTTTTTTCGCATTGAAAAAGATTTCCTTACAACTTGTGTTAGCCCTTCTACGATCTGCTACAGCATTCTCGCCAAATGTGTCGGCCGCATAGCAACAGCTACCAACAGGACCATCTTAAACAATAAGCCGGATATATACCATTCGACCAAAAAAAAAAGCACACGTATTATTCCTTGTTTTATTTATCTAGTTATTTATTTATCTATTTATGATTATCATTATAATTACTATTATTATTATAATTACTATCAATATTATTTTTATATCATAACACTTTTTATCATCATTAGGTAATGAACGGAGGGAAATGTAATTTCTTTACACCTGTAATCCGAGGATCCATAAGACATTTCGTTTTGAAACAAAAATTAGTTTCAGAGATAATTTTTGCATACTTTACATTTTACGAGCTTTTTTTCTGTCCTAATGTCTGCTCAACTTTGTTTAGTATCAACTCTCTCGGACTTTTTAAAAATTCGGAGTAAATCATCCATGGCCGTGTAACCAGGCAACTGTTTTATTGTTTGAAGACAGGCAGTCGGCGACATCAAAAGAGACATTTCAACCGCAATGACGAACTCAAGATTCGAGCCCTGTTATCTCATTTCAATCAACGGACGATTACGACTCTCAGGGTTTTATTCCAGACCACTCATAGATCACGTTTGAAGTGAGATTATTTCACGAGAATGGACGAGAGATGGGGCTCTTTTCTTTTCCCGAGAATTTCGTCTATTGACTATCAAAACATCGTAAATCCAGCTTTTTCAAGCTGGATTTACGATGTTCTTATAGCAAAAACGGCATTTTGAGTAGAATGCGAATTTAAATGCCGGAATATGTTTACTTTACAGTGTTTGATGTTGGTCTGTGACGTTTGAAAAGGAATTTGTCTTTGAACAATATCTTGGAATTGGTTTTCGCGGGCGAGATTAGCGCTATCTGTTACACATCCTTATCGACCATTTTATTGTAACGGGTTTTAACCCTTTGCTGTTTAATCCCTGCTTTTTACGTGCCTGTGATTTAATGATAGAAAAAACATTGTGAAAAAAGAAGAAATTGCTTCTGACAAACAATTTCTTCTTTTTCCACACTATTTTCTACCCTACTGAATGGTTATTTTTCAAATTAAATCCACTTTAAAATTTCGTCTGCAAAACCTTTGAATTTGGACAGGTCCAAAATTTTATAAAACAGGAAAGTGTTAAAACCATTTACTTCTCAGGAATCCTAGCTACAAGTCTATGAGAATCCGTGAACAAAAGTTGAAAATAGTAAATGTATCGATACAAAAACAACTAATCCATAATCAGCGAAATGTCAGCGGATATTCCGCTGATTTCCTCCTGAAAACAAATATACGAGTATACAAAACAAAAATGTTACAAATATATCAAAATGTTTTGCAACTTTCTTTCGCGAAAGCCATCGACAAGGGTAAATACATATATTATACATACTTAGTGTTTTGTTTAAAAAATAACTAATGAGGCTGGGAGAATGATTGAAAATTGTCCAGACAATTATCAATTCCCCAAACCGAGTTAGATATTTTTCATAAACAATATCGTATATGTACCATAGAAGACTTTATAATGGGACTGCTTTGAGTGGAAGCTTAGGAAAATAGGTGCATATTCAGTTTTTAATTTACAATGGGAAAAAATCAGATTTTCAGCAAATCAGAATTCAGAAATATTGATGGTTATCCACATTGTTACAAACACTTCTTAAACAGGGTAAGAATCCAGCCCTGAGTTCAGGATGTAAAAACGTTTCGCGAGCGCTTTGAGATGATACCCCGCTTTACGTGCAAAGCGAGGTATCATTTCGAAAACGCTTTGCCAACGCTTTTATCCTGAACCCATCTTAGAGCTAGGCAGGTTGCGCATATCTAAAGCCACCAAAGGAAAAAGAATAAAACCAACATTTTTCTTGAAAAAAAACTTGATCAATGAAAATACTTGCTTCGAAAGCAGTTTGTTCATTTTCTAAAAAATAAAGTAAAGAGTTAAAATAAATATTAAGCTTTTTGAAATTATCGTATAACAATTCATTTTAATGTTGACTAAGACTACGTCAGAAAATGGTTTTAAACCACACAAAAAACTGTATAGATTAAGCGAGTTCCTATGAATGAATACTATTTTTCAAGATTAAACAAACTTTTAAACATTCATTTCGCCACTTCCTTCCACAAGAACGAAAAATATTCGGATGAATCCGGGTGCCAAACTGTCTTTTCCCAGATGTATTTTTTCAGACTCGAGGAACCTAAAACAAACATTACTCTTCGGTCAGCGAACTCATTAAGGCACGGAGACAGCAGAAAAGTGGTCCTTTTTCTATATTTAAGAAGAACGAACTTCAGGCGAAGACGCTAGCTAAAAAGGGAAGTAATCCGTATGACCAGACAAAGAATGGCCAATCCTCTATAGAATGCCAACAAGAAAGTTGTTATTAAGCTCCAATTTACCGTTAAATTGAGATGGTAAGTTTTGAAAAGAGTCCATCGATTCATAGCGAATTTTAATAGGCAATAAATTATATTCCATTTGCATCAAACTGACGTGTGTAAAGAAATTTTCCAGACAAAACAGCATTAAGATTTCAAACACATTTACTAACAAGGCCTCGAAAATTAAGCGGGTAAAACAAAAATCGACACTACATGTAACTGTACCGTGCAAAAATCAAGAAATCGAGTGAGACATAAGATTGCCCAACATGTAAAAAATGTTTGCGTTTTTCATCATCCATGTTTCCGATCCCGGGATATATGTCAACGTTTTAGGAGTGACAGATACCGGATGGTAACGGATAGTGAGGAGAGATTAAAAATAGACTGGCCCCACTGTCGACTATCATAAATACATGAGTCGACAGTAGAACCCGTCTAAGATTTAAAACAGCCCTGCGTTCAGGATGACAAAGTGGTGCAAACAGTTTTCAAATTATACCCCGCTTTGCACGTGCGCTTGCGTGCAAAGCGGGGTATAATTGGAAAACTATTTGCACCGTTTTGTCATCCTGCACCCAGGGCTGTTTTATTCATGCTCGATGGTTTTAAGACCCCATTCATATTCACTTACCAAATCATTGTGCAAATTTTACGTGTGTGTGCAATGCGGCAACTATAAACTGACGAATAAGAGGTAAACAATTGAATAAATGAAAATACAAAACAAAACAAACAAACAAAAATAACCCACAACACTTTGACTAGATCTATGTCAATAAAACAAATATCAGTTATCGAGTTGCTTTATGAGCGATCATTGGGCAAAATTCAAACACGATTGGTACTCAGTTAAAGTAAAGTTTTGAAATATGAATGTATATCTTTCTTACGTCAAAAACAATTCCTTTCAAATATTTTTAAAGGCTCAGAACTACAGATTGAAGTATCGAACAACGACAACAATAATAAAAATATACTGGTTTGATTGTCTGTCTGGCCGTCGACTTAAAAAAACCCGGCTATATTGATAGTTAACAGTGATACCAGTCCACAACACCATATAAACATTCTTGATTGGTATTAATTGTAGTCGTCTTTTATAGAAAATTCAGATGAATAAACACAAAATGGGGGAAATGTTTCGAATTAAGAATTATAATTAATTTTAGGACATCTATATTACAAGGAATTTGTTTTGTTTATTTGAATGGTGTTTAACACCGCTACCAATAATCTTTCAGTTATATCGTGAGGCTGGAGTACCTAACAATGGATTCCTGGTTTTCTCACACCAGTACGAACAATAAATCATATCCAAGCCTCCAACTGCTATTCCACAAAGACATACGATAATCAACCCATTCGCATTTGTAAAAGACAACTAGTGGGAAAGGATGAATGTCACTGTCTAAATTTACAAAGAAGCATAGCCTGTCGTTTGAAAATGACATTGGAAATGTATTTTGCGATTAGACCCAATAAAAAAAATGTCCTGATAAACAGATACGAGTGCATATCAGACTCGTACTAAACCTTAGGTAGGATATTGTTCCATACAGTTAAAAACATCGTGAAATTGACGTTCATTCTGATCAAAACCATTCTTATTCGCTTACTCAGCGCTCCACCTATTCAATCCAAACACTCACTCAACTCTTGTCTTGTTGTTCCCCTCCTCCCGGGAAACCGACCCACTTATCCCCCCGGATTAGCCGGGTCCTTCGGCGGGTTGCTCCGGGGGGGGGGGGGGGGGGGGAGGGAGGGGTTATTTACCCTCGGCGTTGGACTATATCCATATGCCGAGCAGCTAGAGGTGTATATTTTAGCCTACATTTTTTATCAATTTGCTCTAAAAAGAGCCTGAGATAAGGTCTAAAATGTAAAATGTTTGCACCCTGTGGTATAAAAGAGAAAGACAGATAACACTCAACTCGATCAAAACGCTCCGAAATCTATAGAAAACATTTTTAAATTGTAAAAGACGATCGACGTGTAATTCAAATCGATCAAAATATTCTTCAATTTTATTGGCTGTTAGGATTTTAAACTGTCTATTTGGTTCACGAAGACACACAAACAGAAAATAACGTAAATTTTATAAAAGGGAGGTAATAAATTTCGCTAATTTGGTTCTTGAACAAAATTAGCGATATTGGATTACCTTCCTTTAATTTCACTCAAATCTCGCTCCACACACTAATTCAATTTCATTCCAAAAACAACCATCCTGTCAATCTTACGTTGTTGTTAACTGTTCCAACGTTTATCAATTTCTCCCCTTTGTACAAAACAATCTTAACAATGGTTTTGGACCGAAATATCACATTTACAGTTTTATTCAAGTTGTAGATACGAGAATTTGGTCGCCGAAAAGTATGTCAAAACGGTTAGAATAAGTACGAAGAGAATCGGGTCCGAAATGACATGGTGCACGCTGGTTCCCGCCGAGATCTCGCGGCGATGTTGTTGATTGACGTTTAGATAGATAAATCCCACCCTTGTTATCGATATGGCACATATTGCGTGACGTCTCATTACCACGCCACACGGGGTATGAACAGCGAATAGAGCTTTGATCAGTTTAACTTAGCTTTCAACAATATTTGAGTTTTATTGTTCATTTATTATGGGTGTAGGCTAACTAAGAACTTGAAATTGAAAGCAAACAAAGGCTGGCCTTTTGATCAGAGAACAAAGAGGCATGAAGTATGCACTAAATGAAATTCCTGTCCTGCGTACAGAATGACAAAAAGTGGCAAAGTCTTTGCAAATTATTACCCGCTTTGCACACTAAATTTGCAAACAGTTTTCCCTCTTTCGTCACCCTGAATGCAGTGCACGACCCTTCCACCCGATCTCCACGGCAGAGGGGAGAGGGGAAATGGTCGAAACATAGTCAATAAGCTAAAGTGACGAGCTTTTGATCAATTTTAAACGATATGTGGAAAAGGAATATCGTTTTGGCTTATGTACTTGCGTTGCAACGCCTTTATTTAATGAAGAAAAGTATACCCATGGACCATTGATGACTTCTGCCGGATCATATCCGATTCCAAATCAGTTACCTATCAAGCTCGAACGAACCTTTTTGAGAATTTCGATCAGTTTCGATCCAGTCAGTCTGTGCTTTGAGCACAGACTTACTAGGAAAGAAACTTTTCGCTTTCGATAATTTCCTTAATCTTTGGCGGCCATTCTTATTCACAAACCGATTGTCTTTCCAAATGTGTTGTCTGTTTGACCCCTGCTAAATCAATTTATTTTTGTTCGATTTGTCTTAGAGTTAGGCTACCCATTTCTTGATGCACTCTGGTGATTGTTTCATATAGGTTTTTATATAAGAAACCTTCATTTATAAACTACATGGCAAAGAATGGGTTACGAAACAATTGCCTGTGTTGGTGTGTCACATATTTGTCGACGGAATATGAAGAACGCCCTATATCCTTAGAACCCGAGCATATCTTATATTTTCATGTTGAACCATTCTGAATAAAAGGGTAATAAAAGAATTAAATTCCGGAGTAAAAAGTTATCCAACTAAACTGATGTATTTCCTCATATTTTAAACGAAATTAATTAAAATTATTTCAACGGAACCTTATCACGGCTGACGAGGATTGGAGAGATAATCGCAACTTTTTTTTTTTCGTTTTAATTTACGCCTTTTTTTTATTGCGCAACGAAGGGAAATGAACTCGGATTTTTTCCCATTCTTATTTTCAAAATTGCACTTAGTCCCTGTATACCGCAGTCGCAAAGTGCATTAAGGTAGTTCACCCCAAATGTTTTTTTTAAAATTGGCATGTCTCGTGTGCTCTCGAATGAGTTTTTTCCCTTTTTAGATTGCCAACGGAAGATAGTTACGTAGTTATGACGTCACTGAAAGCGTTTTTGAATTACTTTTAGTTTCGTAAGAGTTTATACATTTGATAGGCTAGACTTGCCGCAGGTTTTTGTTAGCATTTTCAGAAAATATTTTTTTGTTGTAGTTCTATTTCATGCCTATTTAATCCAAGTTCGTATTAACAAGTGCTGAACAAAAGCTTTTTAGAGACAAGGGACTTAATTGAAAGATTTGCAACGATTTAATTCCTTTTAGAAAAAAACACTATAAAGAAGAGCTTGGCAGCCAGAGTATTGATAGGCATTTGCGACATTCTAATTCCACGACAAGGATTTTTTAAAAAAAGAACTGTTTTGTCAAACCGAAATATAAAGATGACCTCCGAAGCTTTCTGACACCGTATTGATTTTAAAAATTATAATTTTGGGGTGTACAAGTCAAGGGCGTAGCTCCCATTACGCAATTTACGCCAAGTGCGTAAAAGAAATAATCCTCTGTTGGAAAAATTCCGTTGATGAATGATCATACCATCGAAACTACAGCTTTTTCAAGCTGTAGTTACGATGTTTTGATTATTAATCAAAGCTCAAATTACAAAAAGGGAGAGGACGAAGTGCATTTATCTTTTGTCACAGTCGAAATATCTTCTTTATCCTATATATTCTTTGGTTGTCGCCTTATGAGTGCGTATAAATTTCAAGGTCCTAGATACGCCTATGCAATTATGAACATCGAGAAAATGAAAAGATGAATGATTTGCATCTGCGTGCAAAGCGGGTTTAATTGTAAAGCTGTTTGCATCGTTTTGTGATCCTGAACGCAGGACTGGTTCCGCCTATAGATAAGTGTGTCTGATGAAGGATGAAATACTAGGATAACCTTCAAATTTATCATGATTTTACTTGTTGTATTTTTAATTGAGATCACAAAACATTAAATAAACAACGTTTAATTAAAATCTTAAATTTGATTATTTCAGAGATGTGAGATATGGTGACGAAAGATGTTGAAGAAAGGGGGAAATGTTTAAACTGTATTTATGTGCTTTCTTAATCTAAAGGCTACTTTTTTAAGGAATACACTCGTTCGCGTACAATGCTCAAAGAATGACACATTACTGAACATGTAAAGTGCAGCCCCGCGTTCAGGATGACAAAAATGTGCAAACTTTTTGCAAATTATACCCCGTTTTGCACGCAAGTGCACGTGCAAAGCAGGGTATAATTTGCAAACAGTTCACACAGTTTTGTTATCCTGAACGCAGGGCAGGTGTATAAATAAGTGGCAACATTTCTAAACCTTTAGCGAACTTTTTCATCCTGAATGCAAAACGGAAAAAAAGTTTGTGAACCTTTTTGAAATGTTACTGCTTTGCACATTTACACGTGTGCGTGAAAATGGGGTAAAATTTCCAGAGCGTTTCGCAAAAGTTTTCATCTTGCTGGGCTAGTACACGCTTCAGTCTGTTAGCATGGGAGAATACATGATGTTAATCTCCCGTCAGTGGCCTAATTGGCCTGTTATCCGTGTTAACACGGTGCTGAGATAATTGGAAAAGCACTTAGAACCACTTGTTGGCCATAATCTCGCGCTATCAGTGACATGCGCACTGTTATCGGATATTACATCATATACATTATCTGACGTCATACTGGGGTGGGGTTATGGCAGGTTTCTGAACACTTAGAGTGCACGAAAATGAGTGATTCGCCTTAAGAAAATAATCAGATATGATAAAATAAATAAATGAATAAATGAAAAGCTAAAATTTAATAAATCAATCAAAGAATGGATAAAAAAATAGATAACTGAATTTAAAACAAATTTACATAAGACTAAGGATCTTAAATATTACAGACGCATATAAACGCGCCTATTTAATGCATTGTAGACCAACAATTATACTGTGATGTCAAGAACCGCCACGGTAAAAATTGTGCCTTTCTTATCTTATGTCTTGTGGTATTTAACATCAGCAAAAAATTAGCCTAGCTTTAACAGAAATGCATGCAGGCCCTACATGTGTTTGAATAAAAATATTTGGACCACATTATTTTTTGTGCTAAAAAAAAGAATGAAGGCCACTAGGTTTTCGAGCAACCCTTGCGCCGACTTCTAAACATTGTTTCTTCGAAACGAAATTACATACGATGTGCAAGTCTTTACGTAAGTCGCGTTGAAAAGTTAAGACTTGCTTTATTGCCGATTTTTTAGCTCTTGAAATGGTATCGATCCCAGAAAGAACAACAACAACAACAGTTATTTTTACGCGTAACTTTTTTTCAGGTCTGACAATTTCTAATTTAGAACATCTGCTTGTAAACGCTTGTAAACGCTAGCAAAAGATATACATCCAACCTTGCTCGAGCGACCACATCTTTAAGGTTCTCTTTGCGTTTTTTATTGGCGTCAATATACAATAAGAACAACAGCAACAATGAAAGCCATTATGAAAGCACAAATAACAAAGATCATGATAGTTAAACATGTATATTCGGGAGAAATCTTTTTGAAATTTCAAGAAAGTTACATGTAGCAGAAAAATTAAGTTTATGATGTTTTTCCTAGTTCAAACGTATGCGCATGCAAGTATTGTGCATGCATGCAAACATTCACCGAAGCTCTTTGAAAATTATATCAAATATATTCCCGGTTAACGGTTGCTTGACGGACTTACATGCATAATAATTCAATTATCCGGAAAATGTCAATTTGTCTGAATCAAGACAGAATCACCGTTAATGCGGAGGAATTGAATTATTACTTGATTTCAGGGCTCGTTTTTCGATAGCACCATGTTCTGTTCAAATTCACAAGCATTTAATTGTAGTCTTATTATGTGTGCAAACTGATATCGTGATTGAAGAAGATTTGTTAACAAGAAATGAATTAGAACGATGAATGCTATCGCTTGGTTCGGTAGATCCGGAATCCGGGTCCGGTTTCAAACAACTGTGCGTGCAATCGCTTCTAATGAAATGTTACCCTTTAACCGATCAACAAGCTTGCTTATTCTATCGAAAAGTGTTGGCCTACAGTTTAGAACACCTTGAAATTAACAAGATGAATGATTTTAGAATGATTTCGGAATGAAATTGAATGAGTGTGTGGGGCGAGTTATGTGTGAAATGGAAGGGAGGTAATCCAATATCGCTAATTTTGTTCAAGATGAACAAAATAAGCGATATTTATTACTTCCTTATGTATGTGCGGGTTCTATGAATAGCTTTCTATGCCAATTTTGAGAATATGGGAGGTAATTTAATAATATTTGATGAGATGAAATAGTAAAACACGAGTGGTGTACCTTATTGAACTGAACACTAACTGACAGCCTGGGAGCCAGGCTACATGGATCTGAAAACCTCTGGATTGAGTGTCTGAGAGCTGCTCAATAAGCTTGATTTTGATTAAGCGTTCGTCGCAGTCGAACTTGAATAAATAAGTGCTTAACTTAACTAAACTTGATATTTCGAAACTGATAAACCGTCAAAATGAACGCAGCTGAGCCAGTTTCTACCATTTTCTCGTTTCCATACATTTGATAATTTCATTTTTCCTTTGGACGTCTGAATACGGAATTAAGGTTTAACGAGTTAACATCTCATTTTGCAAAGAGATTTTCAACACATAAAATGTGTGTCTAAATACACCTTTTGCCACGTTTATTGCTGTTACATGCTAAAACCGTCACGATCTTAAGTGGATTAGATTCCATAAAAAACATATTTTTGTCATAAATTTAATCAATTAGTCTCCAAAGTGCTTATTTTTTGTCACGCTATCTTAAGAAGACTAGAAAACGTATCTGTTGATTAACCATGAAAGATTGAAGTCTACAGATAAAATGTCCAGCCAAATATGCTAAGTCATTATAGGGCGGTTTCATTGACCTGATGTTGATTTGTTGCATTAAGGTTGTGGACCCATAATAGTTCCACAACGTTTCAGAAGTAACGAACTTTAACAGTGTTAACCGATGTTTCCTAATGATTTTCATTAGGAAACCTCGGTCAACATTGTGAAAGGTAATGAGTACCGAAATGTTGCGGAACTATTATGGGTCAGCTACTTTACGGTCAACAAAAATCCTATGATAATGGCTAATTCCTGCTCTCTATTTTACTTTTTTCATCAGATTCATTTGCTAAGGGAACTGCATGTAATATTGTACTTTAAATTTGGATTAATTTCACGACGGTTATTGTTCGGGATTTTTTCACCCGGCAAGCGAATCAATTGGCGAGTTCATATTTTTACGAAGATTTTAAGTCCTTGTGCAAAATGTTCGCGAGTGCCTATATCAACACTTATGTTCGTTATCATTTACCACTGATATGTAGTTAGCTCTTGTGCTTTATTTATATCACAAGAAAATGCAAGTCATTCCTTATTTCGCGTGTACAGCAAGTCGCGAATATTAGCGAAAATGTACAAATTAGCACTTAGGCCTACTGTCATTTCGGACAGAGATGTACATTTGTCCTGGTTCTTTTTTTTAACGAAAAACAATTTCACGACCTTCTTTTTTTTCTGTGTTCAGTGAGTCGCGAATATTAGCACAAATTGAATTATATCTAATGATTTACTTGTATTAGACTTATTTACAGTAAGGACTACATGTTATGATAAAATATAATATGTTCCCAACAATTAGACCTCATATAGATTCGGTGCCGTATTCGCCAACCTATTCTAAATTTTAGAATTTTAGAATTTAGTCTAGGCTAAATTGTCAAGTCTGGACTTTCTGGGGAATGGACGAATAGAAGTGCGTATTCACCAACACAATTTAGTACAGTCTCAGTTTTAAACGGTTTGTACAGCACTTAAGCGACCAGACTTTTTTAACCAAATGAACCAGTCGATACCTCGATGTGTACTAAAATTTGCAAAATAAATATTTTTGAAAATTGTAAAGATCTGGCAGTGGTGAATAAGAGATAATTTTGTCTTAGCTTGACATTTCCAACAATTTCACGTATGCGCAACGTTAAGACTCAGACCTGCCTGTGCACATGGAGATATGGACAATTGACGACAGACAATTACCAAAATCGCAAAAGCTCACCCTGCACTTGTGCTAAGGTGAGTTAAATGAATTCAAGGGATAAATTTCTCCTAATCCTTGATAGGTTAGTTCTTGAGATTGATCTGTCCATCGAGTAATTAATCACTAAAATAACATCAAAAGCTCTCTGCAAGATCTACGGTGTCAGAATGTTTACACTTCGTTACCATGGTAACCAGGCATGTCACGTTATCTGGATAACATCGTTAGTGAGGAAAGCACCGAGGAATCCGTTATAAGATGGGCGTGGCTTGGTGATTGTAGGGGCGGTCTGTTGTTATCTGGTATCGTCCCCATAACAATTCGTGAACCAATATTTGGAACCTTTACTGTTATGCTCATTTCATATCTTATAAAGACTTGGTTTTTTTTCCGTTTCAATTTATGTAAGAAACTATAATTTTAGAAAATCATAACAAAATAGAGGTTAAGTCCTCGTTTTCATACTTCGATGAAAAAATCTTATATTTTAATTGTTCCATTTAATAAATAGAAAACACACAAATATTCACAAGTTGATGCGAGTTTTTGTAGAAATTTTCTATGCGCAACTGTATATACAATCTAATAGGAAATATACAATCTCCATTCTTATAATTTAATTTTATTAAGCAAAAAATGTAAAGATTTGTCAATAAATAAAAGATTTCTTATGGGACTACTTTTAGATGAAGCATACACAATAGATGCATACTCAAAAATGGTTTCATTGAGAAATTAAACTAATTTTTCAGCCAAACAAAATGCATGAAAATTGAGGGAATCGCCTTAAATTGAATTATTTAGTAATGACCCCGAAATTGATATTCACCTCGGTCAAAATAATTCTAAATCGATCACTCAGCGATCAGTTAATTCATTTCAATCTAACCTACTCAAAAACCCTCCGAAATCGTTCCCCCCCCCCCCCCAAAAAAAAAAAATCATAATCGTTCGAAACGATCAACATTTCATTGAAATTGATCATATCATTCAACTTTTTTTTCGGATTGCGTAGAATTTTAAACGTCTGATTAGTACGCGAAGAAAAACATATAGCTTTTCTAAAAGGGGGGGGGGGGTGTTAAATAATAAAGCAAATTTCGTCCAATTTTTCTTCCTTAAATATCATTCTAAACTAGTTCCTCACGCTTATTCAATTTATTCAAGAATTATTCCAAAATCATTCGACTTGTCATTTATACGATATCCTTGACTGTACCCTTGTTCGGAAATTAAACTCATCATGAAATTTAGTGTTTTAAGTAAAGCAATCAAAATGTTCTTCTATCAAAACTGCACCAAAAACTTGCACTGTAAAACTTTGTTTAAATTTATTTATAGATTTGTGAAATGATTTTTAAACGGCTCACTTTATTTTCCTTATATGGCAATGAGTCAGTTCTAAAAAAGATATATTGGTTTTTTTTTTTCAGAGTAAAATAATAATTTGGAGGCATGATAATGGTTGAGCTTATGGTAATTACCGTAAAATATAAATGAATCCGATCTTTAAGTTTCTAAATGATAATTTTTAAAGTACATGTTTACACTTAATTCCACTTTAATGGACCCATAATGGATCTTGCCATTGATTGCCTTTTTGTGAAAATTACATAAAAGATTGATTAATACCTTACTCTAGGAAAGCCGGTGCAATCTATTGAAAATCGTTTTACAATTAATAACATCGTGAAATTGACACGGTAAATGATTTTGGAATGAAATTGAATGAGTGCAAGAGAGACTTTTGGGTGAAATTAGGGGGAGGTAACTCAATATCGCTAATTTTGTTTAGGATGAACAAATATAGCGAAATTGATTACCCCCTTTAATAAAAAATGCATACCAATTTTATAAGAAACTCCCTATTTCTTCGAGAACCAATCAGACGCTAAAAGGTTCAAACACGTCGATGAAACCGTGGATTTTTCTAGCTACTATTATTTTGAATGTAGTTGTTAATCTTGTTTTTTTTAGTGATTTTGGAACGTTTTAAATGATTTGAGTGAGTGTTTTCAATGAATGAGTGGTGCGCTGAGTTAGCGATTTAGAATGGTTTTGATTGAGGTAAATGTCAATTTCACGATGTAACTAACTGTAATGGGATTGTCTTTTTTCGTTTGTCTTATTTAAATCATCCGTATTAGGAAGACTTGCAACAGAAATCATGAATTCGACACCAACATGCATAAGTGTCGAATGTGTTTTTACTCTCAGAATTTCCACTATGAACCCCATTGCACTAATTCTGGCGCAAAACATCTGACTCACTAAGCATGAATATTGACATTTCAAAAATTTATTTAAAAAAAACAAGAGGACCAAGATGGTCCTAGATCGCTCACCTGAGTCTCTATGACCCCTGGGACGTCACATTAATTAGATAGGCAGATGTCAAAAAGAAGATAATTGCCTAAGATCAATACCAGCGAAGAGCAAGACAGATATGCCTTTTTGCTCTTTGATTCTATTTAAAAAGGGATGCACCCGGGTGGACCCCAAAAAGGACCCCAGGGTCTTGATATGAACAAACTTGGAAGAGGTCCATGAGATGATATTACATTCTAAATATGAAAGCTGTCTGCCTTCTGGTTTCCGAGAAGAAGATTTTTGAAGATTTTCATTTTTTTACCCTTCGTGCTCAGATGAGCTGAAAGGGATGCACCCGTGCAAAGCCAAAATATGACACAAGGGTCTTGATATGAACAAACTTGGTAGGGCCCCACAACATGATGCTACATACCAAAAATGAAAGCAGTGTGCCCTCTGGTTTCGATTAAAGAAGATTTTAAAAGATTTTCCCTCTTTGATTCTATGTAAAAAGGGTTGCGCCCGGGTGGAGCCCAAATATGATCCTAGGGTCTTGATATGAACAAACTTGGTAGAGGTCCACTAGATGATGCTACATACCAAATATAAAAGCTGTCTGCTTTCTGGTTTCCGAGAAGAAGATTTTTGAAGATTTTCATTTTTCTACCCTTCGTGCTCATAAGAGATAAAGGGATGCACCCGTGCAAAGCCCAAATATGACCCAAGGGTCTTGTAATGAACAAACTTGGTAGAGGCCCACTAGGTGATGCTACACACCAAATATTTAAGCTGTCTGCCATCTGGTTACAGAGAAGATGATTTTAAAAGATTTTCGCTCTTTGATTCTATGTAAAAAAGGTTGGGCCCGGGCAAAGCCCAAATATGACCCAATGGTCTTGATATGAACAAACTTGGTAGAGGTCCAGTAGATGATGCTACATACCAAATATGAAAGCTGTCTGCCTTCTGGTTTCAGAGAAGAAGATTTTTAAAGATTTTCATATTTTCACCCTTTTTGTTAAGGGTAAAGGGAAAGTTATGGGTGGATTTCATTTATTTGAACAACTTTGGTAGAGCTTGACCCAAGGAACATCCCTGCCAAATTTCATCAAGATTGGCCCACTGGTTTAGGAGGAGAAGATGTTTAAAGAAATTGTGGACGACGCACGACGCACGACGGACGACGCACGACGCACGACTGACGACGGACGACGGACATTCTACGATCCCAATAGCTCACCTTGAGCACTTCGTGCTCAGGTGAGCTAAAAAAAGAAAGAACCTAAAACCCATAATTATTTCGATAAGAAAATTGTGGTAATGGCGATTCTGGCAAATAATCAATCAATCAATCGAAAAGAAAGCACTGTCTGAACTTTTTTTTGCCTGTGCAGGGATCATTTTGGGGTGAGATATTGAAAGATTCTCTCATTTTTCTGTCAGAAATCTCATTGAAACTGGCTTAATGAGAGAAAAATTCAAAGCAAAATGAAATTCAGTGAAGGATTTGGTAAAATTTCTCGCTAAATATATTAAATTTCTCATTTGGCTAAATTAGATGTTTTTTCACATGACATTCAGAACCAGAATTGTCCCTGCCTAAGAATATAATTCAAAAAGGAATTCCCGATACTTCATGGTCTAAAATATTAAAACAACAAGCCGCGGTTCCTTGGAATGATTAATGGAATAAGTTCCAGACATACGCGATGAAATTCTAGAAATCGGTGAAAACAAAAGCAATTTTTTTCGGATTACTTACATTTCGGACACAAATTAGGGTACGGTCTAAAACGCAGAATGAAGTCGTTCCGCTACGGAACCGTCCGCGACATCAAGTCTACATAGAAAAGCAGTAACTCTTTACACCTTTGTGGGGAGATCTTATATGAATTTTTTTTCGTGTTACATTTAGGTATTGATATGAAAAAGACAAAAAACAAGTCGAATATTGTTTTATTCTATTTAATATTATTTTTTTGAATATTCTTCTTATGACATCAAGTCTACTTAGAAAAGAAGAAGCTTGTATGAAAATTTTATTAGGGTTACATTTAGGTATTGAGATGCAAAACAAAACCCGCCTTTTGCTTATTGGAGTGCCTTTCTTTTGCAGCCTTTTGTGAATATCAAAATAATAAAAATAAAAAAAATGTTCAGGGCGAAAACACGCAAGTACATGGACAAGGCGGGGCATGATCTGTCAACATTTTGTCATGTTTTGTCATCCTAAACCTAGGCCAGAATCAGAACGACAAAAATAGAAGTGAGTGATGGAGATTGAGACAATTCTGAAATTAAGCGTGCAAAAAAAGGTGAAAAAATGGAATTGTTTCGAATGAACTGAAAATGGATGAAGAAAGGAATAATATCCCTTTTACAAAGTTTGGCTGTTTTTTGCTATCGACGGTATTGAAACGCTCTTGAGGAATTTTGTCAACAGAAAAAATAAAGAAACTAAAATGAAATGATAATAAAAAAACACCTGAGTACCTTTTTTAAAATTAAAAATACATTCTCAAATGGTCTTAATTGCAGTTTCGTCTTTAAAAATCAGCATCCAGACTAGCCGAATAATCGGTTTATTTTCTTTATGAAGAAAGAATGAGTATGGGGCTATTTTATAACTTTACAGACAAAGTAGTGTCGTATAAATCTGTATTATATCTTCAAAATCTTTACATTTTTGCTAAATGATATGAAATTATGAAATATGAAAGAAATATTTATTCTTTAAAAAAACCTGTTTGAAGCTAAAATCCTAATCAAACTTATGCCTGAATCCGGTTTGCGTTTTCGTACAGTTTGACTATATTTTTAGTTTCATACCTTCATGAATTAAGATATCATTCCCTTCATTTCTCAAACTGTTCCTATTTTTTGCCGAATTCGAGATTTATAGCTGGCAGAGCAAAGCGTCAAGAAAATCCATTATATATACAAACAAACAATTTATAGATTTTACTGGAGGTCTGTTCCCGAGGTAACCCTTTTCGTTTCGAATTTATTTTAATTCATTTACAATAACTACGAAGAAAATAAAAAGTTTAATTGTTAATTAAAACTGACTGTTATTTAAAAATAATTTGTGATGTTAACTAGTATAACACTCTATTGCACCTTATCTTCTATGGTATCCTATTCTTTATTCAACGCATACAAGCACCCCTGTGAAATAACGAATAATACATTACAATTTACGAATATATGAAGTAAAGCGTGGGGGCTGCCACCAAAGAACGCATTATTCCTCGAATTGTCATTTTCAAGCTTTCTGCTCTCAAACTCTCCCAGAAATTACCGTCACGTGACGCAGGAAATTTCAGTTTTCGAGTAGCACGTGGCCCATGTCAAGCACGAGGGGAATTTTATGTGGGGCGAAATTGTTAATTTAGAGGATTAATTGCTTTTTCTTCAACAATGCAGGATCGGCTCTCAGGTATTCTGTGTGTTCCCGGATTCGTTTTAACCCTTCCTATACTGTTCATAGCATACAGTTAACATCATTGAGAAATCGATAGGGTCAAAGATTTTGGAATGATTTAGAAATTGAATGAGTGTGTGGGGCGAGTTTTGGGGAATTGAATGGGAGGTTATCCTATATCGCAAATTTTGTTAAGGATGAACAAAATTAACGATATTGATTACCTCCATTTAACAAAATATGCATACAAGTTGTATATGTAGCTTCCTATCTGATCAAAGACCCATGAGACGCTAACAATTTACATTATGTCAGTGAAATCGCGATTTTTCTCTATCAAAATTTATTTTGAATGACGTTAGTGATTCTAAAATTTTAAATAGGTTTCAGCGTTTTTGAATGGTTTGAGTGAGTGTTTGGAATGAATGAATGGAGCGCTGAGTGAGCGATTCAGAATGGTTTTGATTGAGGTGAATGTCAATTTCACGATGTAACAAGCTGTCGTACGTCTCGCACAAACCTTTGGCAGAAGTTGTAGGCTAAGATCAGCCTGTAATGATTTGCAGGCTAATTCTAGCATACAATGCCTGTTTGCCATTTACATGTAATTATTGCGTGGAATATTTAAGCCGGACTTGTTGAAACGTCTCCGAAATTGGCACTTTGTTTAAAACAAAATTCGAATGTGGCAGGATAGGGTCCTAAGTCGATTGCTGAGAGAGGGAAAAAATGGCCGATTATGCCACACACATCTAAAGTGACGGGTTACTACAGTTAGAAACCATATTTGTTAAATTGATATTCACCTCGGTCAAAAGCATTCTAAATCGCCGTTCACTCAGCGCTGCAATAATTCATTCCAAACACTCGCTCAAAGCAACCAGAAACGCTCCGAAATCGTTAAAACAATTCAAAATCTATCAAAACGATCAACATTTTATATAAAAGTATCAAATTATTCCACGATCAATTTGGCTGGTGTGGATTTTAAAGCGTCTCATTGGTTCGTGAAGAAACACAAATTGGAAAGTTTTGTAGGTTTTTTGAAAGGGAGGTAATAAATACAGCTAAATTCGCCCAAGTTTTAAAGTGTCTCATTGGTTCGTGAAGAAACACAAATTGGAAAGTTTTGTAGGTTTTCTTTGAAAGGGAGGTAATAAATATTGCTACGTTCGTCCAAGTCGGACGAACGTAGCAATATTGAATTACCTCCCTTAAACTTCAATCAAAACTCGCTCTACACAATTATTCAATATTATTCTTAATTAATTCCAAAATTATTCAACGCTTCAATTTAACGATGTTTCTAACTGTAGCTTAGCCCTTTTTCGTCCGGACAACGAAATTTGTCTGACATATTTAAAAGTTATTACAGTTTCTTAGGTTCTCAAAATGTTTAGAGGGATTCCTTAGTTCAATCCATGGATTCTGTCAGGGAACCCCTATATCTAGACAATTTAGATGTTCTTCTAATAAGAATCCCCTTTTCGAACCAAGGTTCTAACTCAACTTTGTTCCTTAAATTTTTCATACGCCTTTTGTTTGGGACAAGATTTTAAAAGTTGCTAACATTTGATATTTCAGATTCTTTGGTCCCCAGGTGTGGGTCTGTTTTGGCCCACATGAATACAATTCGAACAAACTTCATAGATAACCTTCTAAATCTGTGCACATTAAATACACTAAAGATGGTAATAAAAGACATTGTTGTTGGGAAAAGATCATTTTGAAAAATCTTTTGCAATATAGGACATGGCGTTTTTGATCCCAGAGGTACAAAGAATAACTAGCACCAGGGCCCAAGGTTATAAAAGTTTTCTCGGGCTCAGGCTCAATTTTTACAAAATTTTAAATTAAAATAAATGTATGAAAAAAAAGAAGATATGAATAAGTTATTATTTATAACAACTTATTATTATCATCTTTTATGTTAAGACATTAAAATGAGTAATAAAACAGAAATCCGGCTTAATCTCAAATTGAAATTTGAGAAAATTTTGAATAGAGCCTGAGAAAACTTTATAACCTCGGGCCAAGAAGGGCTTTAATTATTACAGATCTGAAATATTTTTCCCATTAAATGGTAATTCAGTTACTTAATTATACAATATCGCATATAAAGAACAGTAAAAGTCCATGTAAATATGTCATCTGCTAAATGAAATTTTTCTTAAAAGAAATGTTTAAGAATATCTGAAATTGCCCATTAAGGTAAGTAAATGATAGGACTCGATACGAGTTGAAGGCAGATTTTTTTTAAGAAATACAACAAACTAGGTCTCAAAAATACGTTTAGCAAAGAAAATGATCATGAAGCTTTGTAGATTGTTCTTGGAAATACTATTTTAGTGAAAAATTGTGGGCTTACAGAAAACTGTTCCCCCAAACCAAATTATTGGGGATCTGCCGCCCCCCCCCCCCTCCCCTGTTCCTACGCCTATGAAATTGTGCGAGGTACTTCCTCTATCCACAAAATAATTACAAAGTGTTCCCTGAGTAGACTGTCTGAATAACGATATCACCCGCGATGGCAACAAAACTGAGCCCTGCGTTCAGAATGCAAGGAGGTTCTTAACTTGGCAAGTTCGTTAAGAACCCCCGATGAAGAAACTCCGTATTTCGAAAGCGCACAGTTATCAAATGATAATACAATACTCTATCTAACTGTTAGAACCGAATCTATTTATCTTATTTATATGAGCATTTAACTAATCTTGTGTCCTCTTGGATCCAGTGTTTTAGAAGGTTATTACGTTGGTATTTTGATCTAAAATCGAATTTAGAATAACTTAAAGGGTGAAAAACCTTCACCTTTGAAACTTAAATGTTTTTTTATCGGGTATATTAAGGGTCCGTTGCATTGTTAAGCATTGTTAAAATAAGGGACTCTCAATATGTATACGCGTATCATCTTGAATAAAACGCCTAATTGGAAACATAAAACGATTATTTTTTTACAGTTGACATTTTACTACCGTTCGTTTAACGGCTTTTTATGTACCGCCGCTCATTAAAAAAAATCTTGGGGAGAGAAGGTAAATGTAACGAACCGAGCAGATAGACAGACGTGATCCATTCAGAGAAAAGGATCATCAACCCTAAATGGGTCGACTCTGTCTATATAGGCTTCAAATAGCCATTTAACTGAGGGCAGGCCTCTCTCATTTGCATATCCAATGCAAGTTACCTCCCTTGAAACCGTTACATTACTCTCCCCTCCGAGAAGACCGTCCCGAGTCTTGGCCTGGGAGACCCGTGGGTAAGGCAATTCCGTTCTGGCAGTTGTCATCATCCAACCGCTGCCACCAATTATAACGAACCGAGCAGATAGACAGACGTGATCCATTCAGAGAAAAGGATCCTCAACCCTAAATGGGTTGACTCTGTCTATATAGGCTTCAAATAGCCATTTAACTAAGGACAGGCCTCTCTCATTTGCATATCCAATGGAACTTACCTCCCTTTAAACCGTTACAGTAATAAGCGTTTATACGAAAGTAAAAACAAAAACACCGTGTATCAACGTACACCGGATATAGCGATAAGTGGGTGGAGGGAAATGTCACGGGGTGTTGTACAAGGTGAGCTTTTTTCTCTTTTTTTTATTGTTAAATCACGTAAAATTTTTCTGTAAGCATACAAGACAGGCGTTACTGATATAATCATGTATCTATCAACCCGTATCAAATGATTGGTTAGCATCCATAAGCAGCTACAATTATAAAAAATACCCCCCTAATCACCGATGATTTCCGTTTGTCCTCCGCGAAAATACTGTTTTGACTGAATTTTTAGAGTTTCTCATACTAAAACCCATGATAAATTGCCTAACATAACACAGAAAATCACTAGAAACACTCCTGCCTTTTTAGCTCACCTGAGCACATCGTGCTCAAGGTGAGCTTTTGTGATCATTGAATGTCCGTCGTCCGTCGTCCGTCGTGCGTCGTCAACAATTTAAGTGTTTACACTCTAGAGGCTACAAATATGATCCAATCTTCATGAAACTTGGTCAGAATGTTGGTCAGGTCACAAGGATGAACCCTATTGAAAATGGAAAGGATCTATGCCATATCACGGGAAAAGGGGCCTTCAAGACAATTTTCTTGTTTACACTCTAGAGGCCACAAATATGGCCCTATCTTCATGAAACTTGGTCAGATTGTTGGCCAAGTCACAAGGATGAACCCTATTGAAATTTGGAAAGATCCATGCCATATCAAGGGAAAAGGGGCCTTAAAGACAATTTTCTTGTTTACACTCTAGAGGCTACAAATATGATCCAATCTTCATGAAACTTGGTCAGAATGTTGGTCAGGTCACAAGGATGAACCCTATTGAAAATGGAAAGGATCCATGCCATATCACGGGAAAAGGGGCCTTAAAGACAATTTTCTTGTTTACGCTCTAGAGGCCACAAATATGGCCCAATCTTCATGAAACTTAGTCAGAATGTTGGCCAGGTCACAAGGATTAATCCTATTGAAAATGGGAAGGATCCATGCCATATCAAGGGAAAAGGGGCCTTAATGACAATTTTCCTGTTTTCACTCTAGTGGCCAAAAATATAGCACAATCTTCATGAATCTTGGTCAGAATGTTTGTTAGGTCTCAAAGATGAACCCTATTTAAAATGGGAAGGATCCATGCCATATCACGGGAAAAGGGGCCTTAATGACAATTTTTTTGTTTACACTCTAGGAGCCACAAATATGGTCCAATTATTATGAAACTTGGTCAGAATGTTTGTTAGATCATGAGGATGAACTCTTTTGTAAATGGAAAGGATCTGTGTTATATCACGGGAAAAGGGGCCTTAATGACATTTTTTTTTGTTTACACTCCAGTAGCCACAAATTTGGTCCAATCATCACAAAACTTAGTCAGAATGTTTGTTAGGTCATGAGGATGAACTCTTTTGAAATTGGGAAGGATCCGTGCCATTTCACGGGAAAAGGGGACTTAATGACTATTTTCTTTTAAGAGCTCTAGAAGCCACAAATATGGTCCAATCTTCATGAAAGTTGGTCAAAATGTTTGCCAGGTCACAAGAATGAACTTTGTCGAAAACGAGAAGGATTCATGCCATATCACAGGAAAAGGAGTCTTTATGATAATTTACTTGAAATAACTCTAATGGCCACAAATATGGCCCAAACTTAGTGAAACTTGGTTTTATGTAGAAATTATCTTCTTTATGACATCTGCCTTTTTACTTGATGTGATGTCAAAGTGATCAAAGAGAGTCAGGTGAGCGATCTAGGACCATCATGGTCCTCTTGTTTATGAAGTGAATATACCGATAAATTCACATGTTGTTTCTTCTCCCGGTGTACGGCCTATAGGAAGATGGTGTTCGTCGTATAGCAAATCTCCCGTTAATAGTGTACGGCCTATAGCAAGAAAAAATATTTCTTAAATCGATTGTCTAGCGCTAAATTAAAACGTGTTTGATGGATAAAGTTATCTTTTTGTCTTTTGTACATTCGATGGAGCCTATTTCCCTTACCAATGCAGTTGCCATGACTAATATAATCTTTACCACAAATGAATAACTGTTTCAGTATAATGTTATAGTCAAACCTTGGTAATTGTGTGCTTTTAAACAGGCTTTAGACAAGTATGATATGTATAAATTGGGATCAGCGAGATCCTCGCTGTCATTTTCTCTGTCTCGACTTAAAGAGCAAAGAAACTCAGCATTACTGGCATCTCTTTCATCCTTTCCAAATTTTGGATATCAAGATCAGACGAGTCGTACTGTTACTGCTCTTTTATCCCTTACTCAGTTTGAAGATATGATTTTAATTTCAATTGTAAATAGTGACCATTCTTTCGGTGAGAATCATTTTTGTTTTATTTTGAATGCCCCTATAGCTTTTATCAGTATAAAAATGGCCAAGCTTCATCGATATATCCAAAACATGGGCATTGTCTATTTGTTGTCGGTACCGTAGTTGTCGTCGTCGTATGATTAGATAACAAAATTGAAATACGATTTTTTAATCAATTTTATCACGGCCGTGCTTCATGGGTATATCCGAAGCATAGACATTGTCCAATTGTTGTCAGCATCGATGTTGTCGTTAGATTCACCAGCCGCCGCGGTAAGACTTTTAAAGTAAGCCCCATTCAACCATATATTAACAAATTTTTAACACGGGTTTAAACGCCGCATTTCGAGGGTTCAGTGCAAAACTGTATTAAGTGTCTTTACAATATATAGACACTTAGTATAGTCTAGCGCTGAACCCTCGATTTATATATATTTCAGTCATGTTGCACGCAAATGCTTGTGTTGGGCCAAATTTGCAAATTGTTTCTCGAACGTTTTCATTCAGAAGGCAGGGCGGACCTCGAGGCCTGAGATTCGTAATTAAAATTTTACTAGTATCCTTGTATCATGACTTGTGATTACGATAAATTTGTATACACTAACTGGCCAAATCCTGTCATATGTTTACGATTAAAACGTTTGCAGAACGTTAAAGCAACGGTACCATGCTAAATCGAAATCCCCATGTGGAGATCCGTTCTAAAACTAAGCTAACTTTTGTCACCAAGAACTTCTTACAGCAACAGCCTTCGACTGCAAGAGATTGTGTCTTGATTTTTTGTAGTAGGTTTGCTATACTAATCTACAAAACGAAATTGGATCGTAAAACAATTGTATGTGGCTTCGGCTAATCTATCAATTTCAAAACGGTAAAGAGACCAATCCGATTTATTTATTATTGTATACCCCTACCTATCTGGGAACGTTTGCGTGATGTAGGTAAACGGTATTTCAACCAGTCATGCATTTCGAATATCAAATCGTTCCCAAGCGCTTCCATTTTTAACCACAATTGAGACAGACTTGAAATGGATTTTGATGATGTCTTTTCTAACGTATTCGTTGGTTCTTATTTTTCGGGGACATTGGATATAGGAAATATATGTCAATTCACTATTGTTATCGGTCATATTGATGTGCGTGAATAAACATGGTTCGAAAATACGCGTTAATTATTACCATGTGAATATCATAAATCGTCTGAGGCCGCTCAAATGTTTTGGGTGGAATCGTGATTCTTTAACAACCTTGTTAAAAATCACATCTTTTCTCTCTCTATCTGTTAATATTTTGATGTAGAAAGGTATCTTGTAAAAATCAAAGACCCCATGGTTAAAACGCCGCGATTATTTAATGACATAGGACGATAGGGTAAACATTTAAATGATAGTATTCTGATATATTACAAGAAATCGACCTGCTATCCGATTCTGAAACAGTTCGTAAAACTAGTCTTACATTAACCTGACGCTTAATCTGTAGAAATGCGAAATTTAAGACAAACATAACCGACTACCTCAGTGGTATAAATTCGTTTTTCACTAAGTAAAATCACAACAAACACAGAAATAATAAAAGAAATACTAACCATGGATCCCACTTCGTAGTATTTCCCTCGACGCACTAATCGCTATATCCGGTGTACGTTGATACACGGTGAAAAAGGTATTGGTTGGATTGACTGATTTAGGGAGGGGGTCGGTTTGGCCGATTTGGAGCCGGTTAGCGTTTGGCCGATTTGGGGCCGGTTAGGGGGTCGTTTGACGAAGGGTTCGGTTAAACTGGTTAGTTGAATTATTGGGGTGACACCTTTTTCTTGAAGGACAATTTGAACCAATGAAAAATCGACTTTTGTTCAGCGCGGTCCTGAAATATTTACATTAGTAAACTTCCGGTATGGCAGCGATCGGCGGAGAAGCTGGACCACTGCCCGAAAAATCGGAGCTGGATGAGGTATTTACAATAAGATTGAATAATTATGTGAACGTTTGGATAAGAAAACAAGTCGTCCTTTGCCGACGGGTGGTTTGAGGCGTATTTGGTGTATTTTGATGGTCAGAAACACATGCCCTCTTGGTTGCTACACCTTGTTGTTACGGTTTTAAGGGACTTTATCATTACCGATACTTACTTTTTTAGAAGTTATGCTCTTTATATTTAGAAAAATAACGTTGTTCATTTAACATCATCCGCCAACATGCCTTAGATTTTTTTCCTCTATCCGGCACTGTTGTAGATCGATTATTCTGGTATTCGGACCCTCCTATTTACGTATGGTGAGTATCTAATACCGGTGTATACGAAATACCGGCGATCGCCGAAAATTCCGAATTACTTACACGTGCGCAGATGAAAACGTTCACTTCCGCCCACGGTTGTTTGTTTTGTTACGGATCGCTGAACAATGTCATTTCTACGGGTAAGTTCGATATTTACTTTGTTAAAATAAGATATTTATGAGGGCAAATGGTCTTTTTATTTAAAGAATTCAACAATTTTCTGATTCTAATGATTTTTCATGATAAAATCCACCAGAAATGTATTCAGAAATAATGATTTGACAGCGGTGACAGCTATTGGCTGCTACATGACCTTCACCTTTTTTACACGTGAATGAATATCACGTGATTACCTTATTTGGAAAGGATTCACCTACTGGCGTAAACTTCCATATCATTATTCTTTTCCAGCAATAAATTCAAATAATTTAATCTTCTTGGTGTTTTTTAGTTTTTTTTTCTATTTTCAGCTACCAACTATTGGAAAGTACAATAAAAGGCAGTATGATGTCAATTTGATCAGAAAGGCCTATGATCTTGTCAAAATGGAGAAAATGTCAGTCTGCAAAGCAGCCAAGCTGTATGGGATTCCTGTTAGCACCCTTAGAGACCGTACATTGGGCATACAACCTGTCCCAGATTCCAAAGGGAGACCAACAAACCCTGGCCCAAGCCCTCTCTTTAGCATGGAAGAAGAGGAACAGCTAGTAGAGCATGTAACCTACATGGCAGGTATAGGGTATGGCTATTCAAGGAAAGAATTCATCAACCTAGCCACTGATTTTGCAATTAAACTGAAAAAAAGAACACCTTCAGAACCTGTTTTAGCCCAATCCTGGTTTGATGGCTTCAAGAAGAGAAACCCAGGCCTTACCCTAGGAAAGGCACAAAAGCTGTCAATGGTCAGGGCAAAAAGCACATCACCCAGTGTTCTTGAGAATTACTTCAATGAGCTGGAATCTGTCTATGAAAAGCACAATTTTTGGGGAAGACCAGAAAATATATGAGCCAGTCCACGAGAAAACCTGTATTAGTGACAAAATTTTCGATTTTCATATTTTAGTGTTTTATGAAAATATAAAATATCAGCTTTAAAATGATGTGAAAATTATTGAAATAGCCCAACAGAAAGTCTTTCTGTGACGCTTCGAACATTCCAACCCTCATCCACAAATAAAAAAGGAAAACGACGTTATGACGTTCACATTATAATCAAGTTGCGTTACGCAACGTCATTATGTTATTACCTTGTATTTTTTAACAGAATAAAAAAAACTACACTTATTAACAAAACCCTTGTCTAGAACAAGTCACCCTGATGCGATAACTGCACTAGTTATTAAGTTTAGTTGTTTCCACATATTATATACATGCCCACATTTATACAGCAGGTGTCAAGTTCAAATAATTGGGCTTGGACATGTCACATCCTGGTACATTGGTCGTACATACTGCCTCACTGTCCTATGAAGATACATAGCACGTTCTTCGGACAATCCCTGGGGTACAATTATGTTGGGTAAATCTGTCGGTATACCGTTGTTCCTGCGTTTTAAGAGATGTACATCCTGCTCGGTCTGGTCGACAGCTGTTCTCACTCGCACGGAACCAATGGAATCCGATGATAACTTGAAATACTGGTATTTCCTGAAAATAAAAAAAGAAAAAAAATGTTAATGTTTCGTTTTCTTGAAAAGGTAAAAAACCGAAGAAAATTAAATCAGCTAGAAATATCGTATAACTGGCAATTTTTCTATTCACGATTACACCTACCGCAAAATACGATAAACCCAGGCAAAATCCTAAGTAATAGATTAAGTAATAGTTTTAAAAATATCATTACATTCACTTGTTTCGATTTATTCTGAAAGCTGAAAAGTTAGCGATAAAACTGAATTTTAAAAAAATGAAATGTGTGAGTTTCAGCTATATCGAAGATACGGGACATTGAAAGTCCCTGATTCAGGTAATTGTTTTGTGTTTAAGTTTTAAATAGTTTCTATGAAATTATAGCATAATATCACGTAAAATTTTACTATTAGTCTTTACCTTATTCCAGGTATTGGTTTGAACATAAGCGACAAGAAACTTTTCCAATCTCGCCAACACCATGCTGGGTAACGAATGGCCTTATTCACTGTAGATGATCGGTTCACGACATCTTCAAGCTGCTGTAAAGTGTCACAGTCTGATCGTCTAAAATATACAAAGTGAAAATGTAAATTTAGTAGCGTACGAAGGAAAAAATGTACAGAGTCAGTCATATTCTTCACTATTAATGGAAAATATGATATTCAATGTGTAAGAGCTGAAAATAGCTAGGTGACGAGTGAATGGGCAAATAATCGACATCCTCTCTAAAAGGCTACTGGCCGCCGTCGTAGCGCAGTTGGTAGCTCGTCGGACAGTAAATCTTGAGGTCCCGGGTTCAGTCCCTAGCGGCGGCACTCATTCTTTCCGACTATTTTTCTCTCACCAATTGGTTGGTAATCGTAAACCTATGTGAGATAGCAGCTGGAAGCTAGGAAATTACTGGTGAGAGGCGTTGTTAGGTGCTCCAGCCGCCGCGATATAACTGAAACATTGATGAAAGCGACATAAAAGCCCATTCAATTAATCTAAAAGGCTACTGAAAAACAATAGACTAAATACTAAGTTATAAACATATGGCCCATTTGCAAAACCAAAGGTTAATTAAACCCCATTTAGCCTAAAACAGCGATGTGTTCAAGATGCAAAAACGTTTTCAAACGTTTACATTTTCCCCCGTTTTGCACCTGTGTGAACGTCAAAAGCGGGTAACCTTTCTCAAATGTTCGCAAGTATTTTTGAATTATTATAACAGGAATGTTGTTAGTCTTAACAATGGGTGAAATTACTTTCTGGTATTGAATTGGGCCTGCGTGTATTTTTTTTAAAAGAGTTAACCGTATGAAATGATTACAAAGAAAATCCGAGGGGAGGGATTACCCCTGTACATACCTGTATAATTTCTTTATATGGGCAAAACCACTGTCCACTAAACATCTTGAGTGTCCAGGAACTTGCATCATGTATTCGATGGAGTTGTGTCGACCAGTCATCACTCTCCAGGCCAAATATCCAATAACATACTGGTTTTTATTCTGGCCTGAAATAATACAATTTGTTTTTTAGAATATTGTGGATTGACTCGTCTACAATTACCATAGTATGAATTATGTTGCAATTAAATAAGCAGCTTGTTAACCTCACTGTCGGAATTACGCATCAAAAATTAAATTATAGTCACGGGGAAAAAAGACGACGTGCGGCGACTTAAACATTAGAAATTACACATTCCAGCTGTATTTACGACGTTTAACCCTTTCCTGTTTTACAAAATTTTGGACCTGTCCAAATTCAAAGGTTTTGCAGACGAAAATTTTAAGTGGATTTAATTTGTAAAGTATCCACTCTGTAGGGTAGAAAATAGTGTGGAAAAAGAAGAAATTGCTTGTCAGAAGCAATTTCTTCTTTTTTCACAATGTTTTTGCAATCATAAAATCACAGGCACGTAAAAAGCAGGGATTTAACAGCAAAGGGTTAAGTCGCTCATGCACAAACGTGCATGTAACAAAATGTTGGGAAAAAGAATAAAAATAAGAAAATACTAGAGTTAGTATATGCATGCTGTAAATATTTTTGTAAGTTAGGTATATTTATTTTTATTTTTTTTATTTTTGGCCTTTGCGTTTTTTGTTTGTTTGACATAATTATTCAGATAGAGAGAGCTTTCTTTTCATCTTACCTGGACAGTTATCGGCATGTATGATGCAGTTTCTTTCCCCACCTCCATAGGTGTTTGATACATGGTCTAGCATAGACAGCACAGCATTTGGTCCTTGAGTTTTTGTACCATCCGCCCCGATTGTTTCATTCTCGTCTATCAGGAAATTATATTGTTGTGACTTGCCATCTATTCGTACCCCAAATATTTGTACTTTTCTCAAAGATGTGAAAAACACCGGACCCATTTGCCTGGAATGATGAGGTATTGAAACATTTTGTGAAAAGTCAAATGTGTAGTGGTTGGTTCTTTCTGTTGGTGGGAGGGAACTTGTCTCCTTTGCTTCTCTGATGCATTTGTTGTACAAATCTCTTTCTTTTTGGGCACCTAGAATATGAGATTTAAGAGCATCTGCACTCTGAAGTTTATCTTCCTCTGACACAGAGTCCATCACTTGTTTTCTCAACTTCTCGCATGTAGCACAAACATCATCTCTAGGTGTGGCTACCTTTACGTGGGGAAGACAACTTTTCCATATGGCTAAGAAGGAACTTTTTCCAACACAACGTACACTTGCTTCTTGACAGCTTTCTTTATACAGGCTATGGACGTTAACTTTGGTAGTACTGCTGTGAAGAAATATAGGGGCTGTGTCATCACGTCCACGTTGGGCAGCTGGTTGTGGGATGCCATATTCCTCAGCGTAGTTACTGACGAATTGTAACACAGCTTTAATATCTGCAAATGTCAAGGCGTGCTGGGGCTTTTTTCCTTTATTTCCATGCTGTCTTAAACCTCGACTATGAGTGGTTTTAAATTTCCTGATAGACTCTAGTGACCATCTACCAATGTCATAAATGATGGAAAATGTTTTCTTGCAGATATCCTCTCCCTTATATGTGTACTGTGCTCTAGACCTCATCCTTTTCTTTCCTCTTTTTGTTTTGTCTGATTCAGGACCTGTGACCAAACAACCTTGAACATACATTTCCTTTTCTTCCTTTTCCATTTCTCTGATATCAAGTATGTGACCCTATATATCATCTTTTGAAAACTTGAGTTCACATTTTCTCCTACATCCACAACCCTTTTCCAAAAATGTTTTAACCTTACTGGCATCATCACCTTCCAACAACCACTGCTGATCATCAACAGTGCTATCTGTGTCGCTGTCCGTTTCACCCGTTACATGTTGCTGGTCGTCTAAAAAGGCATGGACACGATCTTCAACACCAAAAGACTGTCTTGGTTCATTATCATCAGAGTCTGTGTCTGAAGGTTGAGACGTGTTGGGTGTGGCTAGGGGTGTCCTACCAAAATGGTCAGAAAAGAGACTTTCTAGCTCCTGAAACAATGATTCAAGGTATTAATTGATGTCTATATTTCCTCAACAAACATGTCAGTTTGTTTCTTCATTAAAAAATTGGGATGATAGAAAAATCGAACGCATAACTTATCTAAGGTGCACTTTCGATGTTTTGCCTTCCCCACAAGGTATAAATGTTCCCACAAATAACTCGGGAAAGCAATTGTTTACTCTAGTAATATTTGGCTTTCCTACTAGTCACTTGTGTCCGTATTCAGTATCCAAACAACACTTTTTTTATATCAAATTTTCCAAATCCCGGTAGACCTGCGTTCAAGATAACAAAACGTTTGCAAATGTTTTCAACCGCTGTACGCTTTTCACATCAATGCTAGTTCTTAGTTGGATACCATTAATTCTTAAATGATTTGCGAACATTTTAGATACGCTTTGCCAGTATGACATTTTCTATACAAGCTGATTGGCAAACTATGATTTACCTACCTTAAATATAAATCAAAATATCTATTTTCTTTTATAAATATTTGTTCATATCTGCATTTGAAGTTTAATTACAAGATAAAATAATTAAATACATTAGTATGAGGCAACTTATCTTTGTTGTAGAAGATAACAAAAAAAAAAAAGAAAAAGGTCAGTTTTGAACCGCGACAGCCGGTTTCGGAAGCAGCGACGTAACCGACTGCGCTAACAACTCCAGCGATACCTGCGGCACCTTTAAATTATTTATTATCGTGATCTTGAAATCTTAGACGTTCTTGCCTTCAGTTATTTCAATTTCATTTTATTTTCTATTTCTTTCAAATTAAGAACACCAAATATCTAGAAACATTAATTTATTACATTACGTTTCGATATGCTCCTTTGTGTACATCAAAAATGTTGACAAGTCAAAATGAATGACACAACAATAAAACCAACAGCCCGAATATTGAATCATTTAACCGATTTCTTTATAATAAAATCGCTGGAATTCAACACAAAAGTCATCTGCTCATGAATATATATCATAACCCCAAAGAGATTGTTCTGAAATAAACAAAAAAGACAAATGTTTAGAAAAATTGCGCCATTTTGAATTCGGGGAATCTTTGATATTTTCTCGGTTATTTCTTTTAAAAAATACATACTGTCGCAGCTACTGCCAATGTTAAGTAAATAAAACATAAACTCACCTCCAATTCTGAATCCATCCCGTGTGTTGTAAAATCTGATTATTCACTATGGCCTTTGTATTAATATTCTGTTTCTCAATGAAGACGAGTTTACACGAAAAAATCAATGACGAAAACAATGACGTCATTTTATATTGGAAATTCCCAAAGTCATAAGTTATGTCACTAATACAGGTTTTCTCGTGGACTGGCTCATATGGAACATGGATGAGACAGGTTTAATGATGGAGCATACACCAACTAAAATTATCTGTCAAAAAGGTACTACACCACAAGCCATCACCTCAAATCGAGGAAAAAATGTCACCATAATTGCAATGGGGAGTGCTGCTGGAATGTGTGTTCCACCTTTCTATGTATTTCCTGGTAAGCGATGGAATGCTGATCTTTTACAAGGAGCTAGTCCTGGATCTTCTGGAACTGTCACAGAATCTGGATGGTCAAATTCTACAGTGATGCTGGAATATCTGGAGCAGCATTTCCTTAAGTTTGTATCTACCAATGGCAAGCCAATATTAATTCTGTTTGACGGTCACAAGTCACATGTAAACCTTACCTTAACAGATTGGGGAAAAGCTCACAATGTTATATTTTTAGCTCACCTGAGCACAAAGTGCTCAAGGTGAGCTATTGTGATCACTCACCGTCCGTCGTCCGTCCATCGTCCGTCTGTCCGTCCGTCCGTCCGTCCGTCCGTCCGTCAACAATTTCTTTAAACATCTTCTCCTCCTAAACCACTGGGCCAATCAAGCTGAAACTTGGCAGGGATGTTCCTTGGGTGAATTTCTTCAAAAGTTGTTAAAAGAATTTAATTCTATAAATAACTCTGGTTGCCATGGTAACAGAAAGGCTGAAAATCGCGAAAATCTTAGAAAAAATTCTTCTCCTCCTAAACCACTGGGCCAATCAAGCTGAAACTTGGCAGAGATGTTCCTTGGGTGAAGCTCTTCAAAAGTTGTTAAAAGAATTTATTTTCATTAAAAACTCTGAATTCCATGGAAACAGAAAGGTTGAAAAATGGCCGAAAATTGCTTAAATTCTAAGAGAAAATTCTTCTCCTTAACCATTGGACCAATCAAGCTGAAACTTGGCGGAGATGTTCCTTGGATGAGTTTCTTTAAAAGTTGTTAAAAGAATTCAATTTCATCGAAAACTCTGGTTTCCATGGTAACGAAAAGGTTGAAAAATGGCCGAAAATTGCTTAAATTCTAAGAGAAAATTCTTCTCCCCCTTAACCACTGGACCAATCAAGCTGAAACTTGGCAGAGATGTTCCTTGGGTGAATTTCTTTAAAAGTTGTTAAAAGAATTAAATTTCATCAAAAACTCTGGTTTCCATGGTAACGAAAAGGTTGAAAAATGGCTGAAAATTGCTGAACATCTTAGAAAAACTTCCCTTCCTCCTAAACCACAAGGCCATTTCAAGCTGAAACTTGGCAGAGATGTTCATTGGGTAAAGCTCTTCAAAATTTGTTAAAAGAATTCAATTTCATCAAAAACTATGATATACATGGAAACATAAAGGTTGAAAAATGGCCGAAAATTGCTGAAAATCTTAGAAAAACTTCTCCTCCTCCTAAACCACGAGGCCAATCAAGCTGAAACTTGGCAGGGATGTTCCTTGGGTGAAGTTCTTCAAGAGTTGTTTAAAGAATTTAATTTCATCAAAAACTCTGAATTGCATGGTAACAGAAAGGATGAAAAATGGCCGAAAATTGCTGAAAATCTTAGAAAAACTTCTCTTCCTTAACCACTTAGCTAATTAAGCTGAAACTTGGTAGGGATGTTCTTTGGGTGAAGCTCTACCAAAATTGTAAAAATAATTCCATTCAATCAAAATCTCTGGCCTCTATGGTATTGGAAATTTCAAAATATTGCCAAAAATCTCAGAGAAGGTTAATCTTCGCCTAAACTATTGGGCATATCTTAAAATTGGCAGGGATATTCTTAAAGTTTAGGTCTACCAAACTTGTTAAAAGAATTCAATTCCATCAATAACTTTGTTTGCAATCAAAAGGCAGTAGGAGGAAATTAAAGTATGTTTCTTTTAAATCCAAATTAAATGTACATCAGACAATCTCTGGTATTTATAACTTGGTTGACAAGTTATGACTTGACCCCTCAGGTGAGCGATATAGGACCATCATGGTCCTCTTGTTTGTATTGCCACCCCATACTTCTCACATTACACAGCCTTTGGATGTTGGGTGTTTTGGACCACTGAAAAACTGCTACTACAGTGAGTGTCAAGCCTTTCTTCGCAGGAATCCAGGGATCCATATCACTAGAAACAATATAGCCATGATATCAGGAAAGGCCTACAATAAAGGACTTACACCAGAAAACCTCATTTCTGCATTCAGGAAGACTGGTATATACCCTTGTGACAGGACAAAAATAGATGGACTTCAAACCGCCCCATCTGCCATATACTCTGACTTAAATAATGATTTGGATGTAAACAAAGGAAATGATAATTCACATTCTCCAGTTTCATTTTTGGACAGTTGGAAAATAACAAAAGCTGTAGAAGTAACTAAAAAAAGGAAACAGCGTCCCTCAGTAAATGGAAACCTAATGTCACCATCAAAAGCAGAAAAAATGAAACTCCTTGAACCAGAGCCTACAAAAAAATCTAAACTGTCCATTAAACAGACATTGGCACCAAATGTAAAACCACAGAATTCCAAAGAACCAATGAAAAAGAAAGCAACTGAAAATTTGACGAGATCTACACTTCCTGTAACTAAACCTGTAAAACAACTCTCTCCCCGTCCTGGACCTTCAGCCATCAATCTGATGTACGAGGATAGTGACAATTTATCATTAGAAAGTGAAGCATCAGAGTCTGATAAGTGCTGCATGTGTAAGAAAATGACACCAGATGCTCTCAATTTAGCATATGTTCTTGAGATTGTTCACTGGGGCCAATGTGATATCTGCCAACACTGGACCCACTTGAAATTTTGTACTCCAGTAAGAGTATTGAGGAGGGGTTCCACGTTCCGATGTCCTCACTGTGAAATAAATTAATGCCAATGAGTGGACTGTATCAACGTTTCTTCTTATATATGATTATCAGTGTTTGTTCCAGGTCAGCATAATGATTTCACATACAAAGATTTAAGATGTCTGTAATAATTTCTTTCCTTATCAATTAACTCAAAACTTTTGTCATATTGCAGTTGTTCTAAATTATCTGTTGTCATTTAGCCTGAACTGGAAACAACATTTTATGCAGAAACATTACCATCAAGTGATCTACTGATAATTGATCTGATTGTTGATTATGAATTAACTAATTTGATGTAAATTTATCTTGTTTTTATGTTTCTGAAATTTTCTAAGAAGGTCTATTTTAGAATCAGATAAAATTGACTAGAATATATTTAAACTATCAAAATTTGTCATTTTTCTTTGTCTAATAAAAATAGGAATCCTACATCAGGAAGTTTAAGCCAGTAGCACGGAGGATAAACTACCCCGGGTACATTTTACAAAATCACCGGTAATTCGGTGTTTTCACTTCAATCAAATGGGTCACACCCCATGCGTAAAGAACCGTTTCAAAGGCAAGAAATCGGCTTTTTTGTATTGAAAACAGTATTCAATCGCCAAAAAGATATCAAATCACGTATTTCTACTAAAAATTCTACAGTATGTTTAGGTTTAGCGAAGCTATCAGAGTTATTTCCGTTACATCAACGGTATTACGTATGCCCAGCATACCTAACCTACTGGAATTTTTAAATTGCATTTTCAACTTAATTTTCTTGTAATGATATGAAACAAGGAATTAATTTGTAGAACTTTTGGTTAGTAATTTGTAAAAATCTTAGGTATAAAACAATGTTCTGACCATTAGTAATTTCTCTCAAGGGGGTCAAAATGACCCCCATGGGAGGAATTGCTAGGGGTCAAATTAAGATATTTTCATATTTTAGGGGTCAAAACCCTGATTTAAGGGTCAAACATTAGCCCTCTGTGTATCATCTTCACGAGTCAAGGGATATCGAATCGATAAGATCTTCTCGAATACCCCTTGACTGAATGAATAGGTATTTTCTGTACGATTTATTTTTAGCCGGCCAATCAAAAGGTCAAACGCGATTTCTGTGACTGCCAATCAGAGAGCTTCTTACAAACGACATCGGTACCTTTTAATCCCTATGGCAACCTATTGTATTCCGACGACTGTGTAGATAACCCTTCATTCTTGGATAAAGAAAATGCGTCGCATCGAAGACGCTAACTTTTTAGTACGTTTTTATTCGGTGACAGATAGATTTATAAATTCAACCGATGAAAATATAAATCAGTTCCTTTTTATCAGAATGATAGGAATAGTAAGCCGAAAGTTTCCTCATTGACCACCGTGAATGTTTCCGAAGCTCTCCCCCCTTAAATTACATAAAAAATGTGAGTTGGGAATTCAGACATTATCTTTCACACGTTTTGTATTTTTGCCGACTAACAAAAATAACATGAAATGATTTTGAGTTAATCTATCCCCCATATTGTTCCATAGAAGAACATTTTGGATAGACTTCTCTTCCCCCCCCCCCCCCCCCCCAAAAAAAAAAAAATGTATTAAATAAAAACAAATAAAACTAATGGCCAGTTATGTTTTGTTTTTTATTATTAATGAAAGCAAATATATTTCGATACTACATAGAATATAGTCAACTGGCGGCAAAACTACTTAATCATAACTTGAATAAGCTGTAGCCACGAGATTTTGGACTACCCCACATTAAAACACGTATATATCATATAAATTAGAGATAAAAATCAAATAATCCCTTTTTAATTACAAATACATGTGTAATTCGATTTGGATTGGACATTGCGCGCGACGGCTTTGTTTTAAACGTCGTGAATAATGTGTTTCATAGCCGCAAAACTAAGTTTTAAATTTATCGTAACATTGTGACTACCTGCAATATGGGTACTTTTCAAATTAAAATTAATTCAAATAAATAAACAAATAAATAAATAATGAAGACAAATTATAACAATAAACAAATAAATTGATTAATCCTTCGGCTCCCACAATATTCTCACACGAGATTTATTTTACACAGATAGAGGATTTTTAGCTCCACTGGCTGAAAGCCACTGGGGCTATTGTCATGGCGTTGTGTCCGTCGTGCGTCCGTCCGTCCGTCCGTCCGTCCGGTCGTAAACTTTTCTTTAAAAATCTTCTCCTCAGAAACTACTGGATGGATTTCAACCAAACTTCACAGGAATGATCCTTGGGTGACCCTCTTTCAAAGTTGTTCAAGAAATTTTGATCCAATGAAAAACATGGATTTAATGGGCGTGGCTAATTTCCAAATAAGGTAAAAAGTGAGTTTTCTCAGATTCTAATCAATGGATACCAATTAAATTTTACATGAATGATCCTTGGGTGATCCTTTATCAGTCTACAAAAAATCATTGTGATCGGATGGAAAATATGCATTTTATGGGCGGAGGTCATTTCTCTATATGTTATATAGTGGAAACTTTGAAAATCATTATCTCAGAATGTAACTGATGGATATCAACCAAATTTCACTGGAATGATCCTTGGGCGGAGGTCATTTCTCTATATGTTATATAGTGGAAACTTTGAAAATCATTTTCTCAGAATGTAAGTGATAGATATCAACCAAATTTCACTGGAATGATCCTTGAGTGACCCTTTATCAGTGTACCAAAAATTTTTTTGATTGGATGAAAAATATACATTTTATGGGTGGAGGTCAATTCTCAATATGTTAAATAGTGGAAACTATGAAAAACATTTTCTCAGAATGTAACTGATGGATATCAATCGACATTTTTGGTATGATCTTTGGGTTACCCATTATCATGCAGCCCAAAATTATTTTGATATGATGAAAAATATGTCTTTTAATAGCAGAGGTCATTTCTCTATCTGTTATATAGTTGAAACTTTGAAAATCATTTTCAACATCAGTAGAACCCCAAAAATCTAAAAATCTAGTCAAAGCATTTATTTGCTTTTACAAGAATTTCAAGCCTGTGGAGCGACTCAAGCCATTAATGGCTTTCTAGTTACTAAAAATTGTTCTATTATTTTCTTTCTTTCTTTATTTATTTTCATATTTTATTCTCTTTATTTCTCTTGTCATTTAATGTGTTTAGAGAACAGTCTGCTGGAAAAGGAGAAAAACTCCCGAATAAAAGAACTCATATGAATTTCAAGTAAATTATCATTTCTAAATTATTTCTATTTATAAGACGGCTTAGTTATTGAATTTATTTTAAATTCCGCGTACTTCAATATAGATGCATTCTACTATATTGGAGTATGCCATCAATAAGGTCTAAATCATTGAAAACTTAAACAGGTATTGATTGATTAAATAACTTGAAAATTTAAATAAACATTGAAAAATCGTAATACACTGTCATCGAGGGTAGAAAAAGAATTTGATAACCTTTCAATGTACCATCAAATTATTAAAAAGATATGCTGTCATTTGAACAGATATAGGAATTTCGATCAGTTTTTAAATCGTACTGCGAAGCAGTAGATTTATATCTACCGTTTTCCAGAAATCCAGTCTGTTTGACCCACTACATTTTTACCATTATCTTCTGAGCAATGTGTTCAAACCAAATTATGTGTTTTCAAACACCAAAGAAACGGCCTTTTCAGTCACAATCTACAAACATTGTTTATACCTTATTTACTTTTCGACAAATAGAGAAGAGGCTAATACAAAATTTGATGTAATTTTCGCTTTTAGTAATTACCAGTTAGTATTTTCAGTGTTTATAACAAGATTTTCGATTGAGTAAAGGAGTTGAAACGTACAATAGGTTAACTGTATAATTAATTTGTAGCACTTACAATACACTGCTCTGAACTTTCTCAAAGGGTCATTTACCAGTTGTAGGGCTGACAACCAATCAAATTCTGTTATAATTATCACTCTGTCAAAACCCTCGCGTAAATTCAGACCACGTGGTATAGATGCAAATGGACATCGTCTGCTCGAAATGTGTCAATTAACTTGTTTATCATTAGTCAATAGTCGTCTGCACTCAAACAGGGAGCGTGGGAAGTTTACTTTTTTTTCGCATGTGTTAACAAATAGAAATAATTTTGTAATTTTGAAATATTTGATTTCAATGAGCACTCTGATCACGCTCCAATCCTATTTTCGTTAAATTCAAATTTGAGTATGAAGAAAAATTATTCAACAACAAATAAACCGACAAAAACATACGATAAACTGATATAGGGGTAAGTTCATATCGGACTCGGTTTCGACCCGAGTTAACCGGGTTTCCATCAGAACGGCCTCGGTTTCGACACTAGTGATGTCATTGTAACCTTTCAACCTCGACGCTTCTGATCCTGGGTCAGGCCGGTGTTACTTGGGTTCCAAAATGGCGTCGAGAATAGTGCACAACAATTCGATTACAAAAAAAATATTCTCTATTACTTTAAATAACAAATACTTTTTTTCTTATTTTATATAGTATTTTGCACGAGTTTATCACATTTCTTAATGGGATAACGATAATTCATGGTAAATTAATTATTGTAGCGGTAAATGAGAAGTTTGTTTACTACCACCAGTGGGTAACTCCGTTCACATGAATGTCTTTTCTGCGCATGCATATTACAGTCAAAGATATAAATAGCATAGTTGGCGATTTCACGTGTTTCTTGAGGGAAAATGCATTTACAGTATTTGGGAAAACCCAATGCTTGAAATACAAACATGTTGGTAATCAAAATTGTAAATAGTTTAATGAAAAATGTTTGTAGCTAAACAGGCTTTTAAACTCTATAGAGAGAGGAATAATATTAACAGACAAGCTTTTAGCTTGGCGCGTGCTCATTATTATAACAACGTAAAAATCTGCTAAGAAATAATTTAGACTAGCAGAGGGCTATCGAATCAGCAAACTTTCAAAATCGGACCCACGAGGTTGGATGAGCTGGCGATGTCCTCGAAAAGATGGAGTGTTAAGACAAAAAACTCACAAATTTAAAGATTTTACCAACTTTTATTGTCCAAATTTGAGCCCTTTTGATTGGCAAACTATTGCACTATCCCAGCCTCTCAATGATGTACGATTTACAGTGCTGACAGCACTTTGATTGTGATTGTGTATTTCAGTCTTGCTAAGTGTCACAATTACCTAAAACTGAAGGGGTTAAGCGCAATTCTAAGGGTTAATTTCACCTGTGGAAAGTAGCCGCGGGGTATATTGATCTGACATACCTCCCGCTGTCGGACCTTTTTGTAAGAAAGTTACTGATTGGTCCGCCTCGTTTTCCGTTCTGTGACGTCATGCGTACAGAAATTACCCATTCAATCAGCCAAGGGTAAGATAAGTAAAACGTTCGTAACCCTTGGTTCGACAAGATGTCTGTGTATAATTTCAGGTCAATCAGACAGTCATCTCTGTTGACAGGAACGGTGAGAAAGATGGACCTGCTATCCCACAACTGACACAGATACCTGCTGCCCCTGCTGCTCCTAGGCCTAAACCTAAGAAAGGTATGGAGAGGGTCAAGTCCATGAGACTCCCTGTTTACCAGTTAGGACTCCTTCTATTTGCAAGTAAGGAGTCCAATGGGACTCCAATAGTCATTTGAGAATAATTTGAAAAACAGCACTAGGCAGTTTTCAACCGTTGCCAGTACTATAATAGATCTTTTCACTACAAAAGTTATTGAAGAAATGTTGGGTTTATTTGCATCCTGAATATTTTGAACAAATCCTCTTCTATAGAACATTGTGGAAAAGATGAAATTGCTTATAAAAAAAGCAATTTCTTCTTTTCCACAATGTTCTCCCATTATGAAAATTCGGACTCCTTGATTTTATGTGTTAGGAGTCCAATGGACTCTCAGGAGTTAGTGTCAACCCCTACAGCTATTCAAGGTGATGATTTAGATTCTAAATTTAACTACTGCAATAAAAGGAGTGTGTTCTCTGTTGTGGGTTCCCTTTTAGATCATCTCAAAAGGCTTTCGTAGTTGCCTAATTAATCAAGGAGTGACCACAACAAATGTTTAAATGAAATATTTTATTACACTTACATTTTTTGCAGAAAGGCAAATTTAACGGTATTTCAAGACTTTTCAAGATGCATACATGTATTTGGTATGATGATATTAACTCGTATCAGTATGCAACTGCTTTAGGTTCTAAATGTTGTGACAATGACCTCCAGGTCACCTATTCAGAAAATTTTGAAGCTGAATTTTTTTCAATTTCCTGAGCTTAAACCTTTCATAGGCATATAATGGATTTTTTCTATCTTTCTCATAAAGCTCCTGATCTGCCGATATTTGAGCGAAGAAACTGGTTGATTCATCTACATTATGTTAGAAAGGAGTATGAACAATGCAAAATGATGATCAGAGAACAACTGGCAGAAAGTGGAGGGATGTGTGAATATGCTGTTTATGTACAAGGTATTGTCCTCATGAAGATATACACAAAGAAAAAAGTGTAATGAACATCAAAATGTATGTTATTAGAAAGGACATTCAATTAGGGCATAATATGAACCCCATTGAATATTTATCGGCATTCTTGGTCGCAAATTATGTGAACTGTTACCTCCTATTCAAAATCTTTCTCATTAATTTAAGATGTTGCATTAGTTATAACCATAATAATATCCTACGTCTGATCCAGGTATTAGGGGAAAAATGGATGCTGTGATTTTCGTCGCTTTTAAAAGAACCAGAGATAAGTTGTACAGTTAGGTTGTGGATAATTCTTGGATAGAGACAATAGTCAGGTTTAAATCCTATCTAGCACATTCGATGCAGCCATAGTTTATCGTGTGTGAAAAATTGATTGAACAATTTTCTTTTTCTGCCAAAAAATGTATGAAGTGGCAGAATTGGTAAAAAAGGTCTTGTTTTTCAGTTTCATTACCTATCATAAGACCCACTGAAAATGTTTTCTTGTGCATAAATTGTTTCAAGTTACCACAGTTTGCTTTTGTTCAAAAGTACATCCATTAAAAAAGGATGTTGCAATACTTTTTTTCTTCGTGTATATATTGAGTGTTCAGTACAACCTGTACTAAGTGTCTATACATTGTATAGACACTTAATACAGTTTTGCACTGAGCCCTCATAATGACATACAATTAGGGTTCAATACAAAGTAAAATCAGAGAGTCATTGACTTAGAATTTCCCTGGTCAGACTCATAAATTTTTTCAAAATCAAGTTTCCATTTGACAAAAAACTAAGATGTACAAGGGTCTGATTATCAAAATTAAGACCTGTGAAAAAGTTTTTCTCAGATGTCTATTTAAATATATAAGAATTATAACATGTGGGCGTAAAAAGCATATATGAAATAAGAAGAATAACATAGAATATTATTTGCAAAGAAGTTTGTCACATGTTTTACTGTGTACACAGATAGCTCTGTACATTTATGAGGTCATGCATCATCTTATGTGGGAATGTTGATGCTTTTACATCATATAACCCACATGCTAAATGACTTGAATAAATTTTACATCCAGAAAATGTAATTTGACTTTCTAACACCCAGAAAGGGGTAATAAATTTAATTTCAGAATCGTGATCATGTTAAAATGTATATAATTTCATTTTCGGATTGATGTGTCCATGAGTTAAGTCGGATGGGGGGAGGAGTTATATAAAAAGCAAAATCCTTTGGCTCTGCCCTTAGATTTCACCTTTTCACATTACTCCTCCTCCGTTAGACTTTTTTCATGGACACATCATGGTGCAAATGTAATTATTTAAAAAATGTATACATTGTATTTTCTAATATGAGTCTACAAGATAACCATGTGATGGGGGAAATTGTGAAATGAATAATTGCCTATTGTATGAGCCTGTGCGTGACATTTCCAACAATATGAAATGTTCGTGAGGGGCGAACACTGAGTAGCGTAGACAGCCACTTACTGTAAATATAAAATTACCTGATGGTCTAACGATACTTTGAGACCTTATCTTTATACTTAGTGCATAGTGAAGACTCTGGTCAGACTGTGGAGATGCACAGGCTGGTCAGAGTCTTTGCTTTGCGCATATTGGAAATCTCACGTACAGGCTCATATTGCTTTTTGTGTATTAATTGTTAGTGCTCAAAGTTCTTTTATTACATGAATATAAGAATTCGTTTGCTTGTCATTACAAAAGCAGTATGTTTTATTATCAACAGAAAAAATTGAGCAATTATGTTGATTATAACCTTTTTTCCAGCATTAATTATGCGTATGGAAGGGAAGATTCAAGAATCTCTAGAAATGTTCCAGACCTGTGCTCTTCTCAATCCAAGTAGTGCTGATAATCTCAAACAAGTCGCCAGATCTCTGTAAGTATTTACAGTAGAAAACTCTTAATTTCAGCACTAGTAAATAATTTTATTTTTTAGCTCCACTGGCTGAAAGCCACTGGGGCTATTGTCACGGCGTTGTGTCCGTCGTGCGTCCGTCAGTGCCTCCGTGCGTCCGGTCGTAAACTTTTCTTTAAAAATCTTCTTCTCAGAAACTACTGGATGGATTTCAACCAAACTTCACAGGAATGATCCTTGGGTGACCCTCTTTCAAAGTTGAAAAGTCAAGAAATTTTGATCCAATGAAAAAGATGGAATTAATGGGTGTGGCTAATTTCCAAATATGGTAAAAAGTGATTTTTCTCAGGTTCTAATTGATGGATACCAATTAAATTTTGCATGAATGATCCTTGGGTGACACTTTATCAGTCTACCAAAAATTATTGTGATCAGATGAAAAATATGCATTTTATGGGCGGAGGTCATTTCTCTACATGTTATATAGTGGAAACTTTGCAAATTGTTTTCTCAGAATCTAAATTATCGATATCAACCAAATTTTACATGAATGATCCTTGGGTGACCCTTTATCAGTCTACCAAAAATTATTGTGATCGGATGGAAAATATGTATTTTATGGGCGGAGGTCATTTCTCTATATGTTATATAGTGGAAACCTTGAAAATCATTTTCTCAGAATCTAACAAATAGATATTAACCAATTTTTACATGAATGATCATTGGATGACCCTTTATCAGTCTACCAAAAATTATTGTGATCGGATGAAAAATATGTATTTTATGGGCGGAGGTCTTTTCTCTATATGTTATATATTGGAAACTTTGAAAATCATTTTCTCAGAATGTAATTGATGGATATCATTCAAACTTCATTAGTATGATCCTTGGGTGATCCATTATCATTCAGCCAAAAATTATTGTGATTTGAAGAAAAATATGTCTTTTATGGGCGGAGGTCATTTCTCTATATGTTATAATAGTGGAAACTTTGAAAATCATTTCAACATCAGTAGAAGCCAAAATATCTAAAAATCTAGTCAAAACTTAGATTTGCTATTACAAGAAATTCAAGCCTGTGGAGCGACACAAGCCATTCATGGCTTTCTAGTTTTGTGTCCATCAATATTCGTGCGTTCTGATTGGCTGAAAGCTTGTTTTTTTCCCCTATTCAAATTTTTATGCCCCCACATCGAGAGATCGGGGGCATATTGATTTACTCATGTCCATCTGTCTGTCCGTCTGTCTGTCTGTCCGTCTGTCCATCTGTCCGTCCGTCTGTCCGAAAACTTAACCTTTGCCTTTTCTCCAAAAGTATTTGACATACAAAGCTCTAATTTGGCATGATGATAGATCTCAATGATCCGCATCCGCTGGTACCAAAGTCAAGGTCATGTAACAAGGTCAAGGTCATCTGTCAAGGTCAAACTTTGAAGAAAAATGCCGAAAACTTAACCTTGCCAATATCTTCAAGCCTATTCAAGATACAAAGCTATTATTTGGCATGATGATTGATTTCAATGATCCACATCCGCTGGTACCAAAGTCAAGGTCATGTGACAAGGTCAAGGTCATCTGTCAAGGTCAAACTTTGAAAAAAAATTGCTGTTACGGGGCATTAGTGTTTCACAAACACATCTTGTTTCAAACAAATTTCTTAATTTTAGCTCCACTTGCCGAAGGCCACCAGGCTATTGTCATGGCGAGGTGTCTGTTGTGCGTCCCTCAGTGTGTGAGTGCGTGCGTAAACTTTTCTTTAAACATCTTCTCCTTCTTAACAAATGGGTGGATTTTGACGAAACTTGGCCAGAATTTTCCTTGGGTGACCCTCTTTTAAAGTTGTTCAAGAAATTTGGATTGACCCCGAAGTATGGGTGTGGCAGAGAGGGGCTTATTTTGATCCCGAAATCTTTGAATGACATCTCCTCCTGAACCATTCGGCCAATTTTGATGAAACTTTACCAGAATGTTCCTTGGTTGACCCTCTTCTTAAGTTGTTCAAGAAATATGGATTGACTTCCATATAAGGGCGTGGCAAGGAGGGGCTTTTTTTGACCCTGAATTCTTTGAACAACATCACCTCCTGAACCATTGGGCCGATTTCAATGAAACTTTACCAGAATGTTCCTTGGGTGACCTTCATTTCAAGTTATTGAAAAAATTCAGATTGACCCCACATTATGGGCGTGGCAGGGCGGGGCTTTTTCTGACCCCAAAATCTTTGAACTACATTCCCTCCTGAACCAAAAGGCTGATTTCAATCAAACTTTACCAGAATGTTCCTTGGGTGACCCTCTTCTTAAGTTGTTCAAGAAATTTAGAATGACCCCCTAATATGGATGTGGCAGGGCAGGGCTTATTTTGACCCTGAAATCTTTGGATGTAAATCTTTGAATGACATCTCCTCCTGCACCATTGGGCCGATTTCAATGAAACTTTGCCAGAATGTTCCTTGGGTGACCCTCTTCTTAAATTGTTCAAGAAATTTGGATTGACCCTAAAATATTGGTGTGGCAGGGCGGGGCTTATTTTGACCACAAAATCTTTGGACTACATCCTCTCCTGAACCATGGGGCTGATTTCAATGAAACTTGGCCAGAATGTTCCTTGGGTGACCCTCTTTTAAAGTTGTTCAAGAAATTTGGATTGACCCCGAAATATGGGTGTGACAGGGCGGGGCTTATTTTGATCCCGAAATCTTTGAATGACATCTCCTCCTGAACCATCGGGCCAATTTTGATGAAACTTTACCAGAATGTTCCTTGGCTGACCCTCTTCTAAAGTTGTTCAAGAAATTTGGATTGACTTCCAAATATGGGTGTGGCAGGCATGTTTTTTTTTTGACATTGAAACCTTTCAACTACATCACCTCCTGAACCATTGGGCCGATTTCAATGAGACTTTACCAGAATTTTCCTTGGGTGACCTTCATTTCAAGTTATTGAAAAAATTCGGATTGACCCCACATTATGGGCGTGGCAGTGTGGGGATTATTCTGACCCCAAAATCTTTGAACTACATTCCCTCCTGAACCAAAAGGCCGATTTCAATGAAACTTAACCAAAATGTTCCTTGGGTGACCTTCATTTAAAGTTATTTAAGAAATTAGGATTGACCCCAAAATATGGGTGTGGCAGGGCGGGGCTTATTTTGACCACAAAATCTTTGAACTACATCCTCTCCTGAACCATGGGGCTGATTTCAATAAAACTTTACCAGAATGTTCTTTGGGTGACCCTCTTCTTAAGTTGTTCAAGAAATTTGGATTGACCCCCAAATATGGGTGTGGCAGAGTGGGGCTTATTTTGACCCGGAAATCTTTGCATGACATCTCCTCCTGAACCATTAATCCGATTTCAATGAAACTTTACCAGAATGTTCCTTGGGTGACCCTCTTCTAAAGTTGTTCAAAAAATTTGAATTGGATGAGATCCACTTGATCAATTAAATTCAGGTGAGCGGTTTAGGGCCAGAATTCCTTCTGAATGCTGTTCACTTTCATTACCTTCTATTTTCAATATCTCTCTTTCAAATCTTGAGATTTTTAAGCCAGTGGAGTGATACAGGCCCTCTTGGGCCTCTTTTTTATAAATAAGTTTGTCTCTAGAATTTTTCAACTTATCGAAAAAAAGATAGTGTAAACCTGAGATCATCCTGATCTTAGTTTATACTGTCTACAAAAAAGATAGTGTAACCTGAGATCATCCTGATCTTAGTTTATACTGTCTGCAAAAAAGATAGTGTAACCTGAGATCATCCTGATCTTAGTTTATACTGTCTACAAAAAAGATAGTGTAACCTGAGATCATCCTGATCTTAGTTTATACTGTCTGCAAAAAAGATAGTGTAACCTGAGATCATCCTGATCTTAGTTTATACTGTCTGCAAAAAAGATAGTTTAACCTGAGATCATCCTGATCTTAGTTTATACTGTCTACAAAAAAGATAGTGTAACCTGAGATCATCCTGATCTTAGTTTATACTGTCTACAAAAAAGATAGTGTAACCTGAGATCATCCTGATCTTAGTTTATACTGTCTACAAAAAAGATAGTGTAACCTGAGATCATCCTGATCTTAGTTTATACTGTCTGCAAAAAAGATAGTGTAACCTGAGATCATCCTGATCTTAGTTTATACTGTCTGCAAAAAAGATAGTTTAACCTGAGATCATCCTGATCTTAGCTTATACTGTCTGCAAAAACTTTATAAAAGGAATATGTCTTGAACAGCAGGAGAATGGTTAACTGAAATTCTACATGAAAATGGAATTATTGGTATTCAGAGGGGATTCATTTGAACCTCCAAAACCCCTCTGGATCCGCCTCTGAATTTCTACTGGAAATATACTTGTCAAAATTGAAAACAGATGCAGATGATAGTGCAATATCAAATAAAACCATCCTATGATGAAGTAAAAAGAAATTTTCACAGGATTCTTAAATCCTTAGCGTTGTAAAGGAAAGAATTAAAGGGAGATAAATAGATGATTTTTGGTGTTCCCTTGAGTGATTGCTAAATTACAAATTGAATTTATTTGTCATAAACAACCACTCAAGGGACCAACAAAAAGCGGTTGTCATAGAAAATTGTCGTTCAGTACAGGTTTTGTTTACCAAAAGAAACATAACTTTGATATGTATATTATTGCGCATTACTCAGTTATCCTATGTTGTGTAAAATCATCAGAATCATCTCAAAAAGACGATTCTATTAAGCTTGTACAACATAGGATTTTAAGAGCAATAGTACTTAATTTTTAAATTATTTTCATTTAATGTAGGGGATTTTGAAAATGGTTGATTAATAAAAATGGTTGCTGAATAGACATGGTTGCTAAAGCAAGATTCTCTGTATTTCAGATTTTTATTAGCCAGACATAAAGCAGCCATAGATGTGTACAATGAAGCTGCAAAATTAAACGCTAATGATTGGGTACGTAGACTTGTTTGATCTTGAGAAGTGAAAGCTCTGCTGTTTTTGGGGAAAAAAACCCCACTGAATTATTCAGGGTTCGACACTTAGGGGTATCCCGGAGTCTGAGACCCCTTGTTTACTAGTTGGGACTCCTTCCACTTGCAAGTAAGGGGTCTAATGAACTCCAAGGATCGCATAAGAATATTTTGAAAAACAATGCACAGAGCAGTGTCCTCTTTAACACTTTCCAAAACTAAATATTCTTACTGCAGAAGTTGTTAAAGAAAACATTTGCTTGCATTCCATAGTATTTTGAAAAAAATCTTGATTGAAAGAACAATGTGGAAAAGAAGAAATTGCTTATAACAAGCAATTTCTTCTTTTCTACAATGTCTCCCATTATGAAAATTTGAATTCCTGACTATGAGCTTTGGACTCCTTGATTTCATATGTTAGGAGTCCAATCGACTCCATATTCTCAAGAGTTAGTATTGACCCCTGGGTATTATCACCACCTTGGCGTTGTTGTTGGCATTGATGTAGGCATGAGAAACTTTAACCTAGTCATATCTCTATTTTTGAAGATGTCTTCTTAAAACAAGGCATATGTGTTCACTATCACAAGAGCTATCCAGACTATCCAAGGAAAGCAATTACGAGACACAGAGTTTTGCTCCTTTTCCAACTAAGATTTATTGGATTATCCGTCACCTGCAGCAGAGGATTGGCACCTGTAGGCACTGCTCTTGTTTAGCTTTGCGGTAGTGGACCCCTAATAGTTCCGCAGCGTATCGGAAGTAATGAACATTTTCATTAGGAAACCTTGGTCAACATTGTGAAACATGAAATCCAAAATGTTGTGGAACTATTACAGGTCCACTTCCTTAAAGTTGAGTTATTGTTACAGTTAATAACATTGTGAAATTGACGATCATTACTGATAAAAAACGGTCTAAATTACTTTATCAGTGCTGCATGTTTTAAATGATTGAAAATATCACTTTACCAACAGTGTTTGGTAAGAGTTTTGTGCTCCAAGCAGTTGAAGAAATTAACTACAATTTCTTTTTAATCTCAACCAAATTATCAAAACTAATGAAAACAACAACTCAAAATACAGAAACCCAGAAAAATTAAATAAGGGTAATGTTTTATTAATAAAAATTTTTTTATTATAGACAAACTTATTTATCAATAATGCTTTGATAACTGTGGAATAGCTTTCTTTCCATTTTATTTTTACAGGAAATTTGTCATAACCAAGGTGTATGTTACATGTATCTGAAGGAAATGGATAGGGTAAGGATTCATAGTTTTACAAAATTCACAAATAGACCTCTGGAATGTTAAGGACGCATCCATGAAATTGTGTCGTTTTTGCAAGTGAATTACATGCCATTACAAAAATCAAGATGACATTGAGGAAAACAAAATTGAGGAAAGATTTAAATCTGGCATTTTATAATGCAATAACAAAATGCAATATGTATTGAATTAAAATATGCTCAAAAGATCTTTATAGACCATAGAAAAATAATAAAGAAAATTTTTTTTCTTCGTGCATATTGACCAAAATCCCACCAGAAGCTGAATTACCTAAAAAGGACACAAAATTACCAGACTTACGTCCAAGTACTTTCCAGTTTACAGAAAAGCCCAAGCAATGTTCCAAATGGATTTTTACCTGACATGTCAGTAGTACCGGCTGTATTTTTCAAAGTCTTTTTTCTGCCCCTGCATTTAGAAGTCAAGGATCTGACAGTTAACCGTCGCCATTCATTGTGACAGAAACTCATCACAATCAGGGCTTGTGATAGTATTTGAAATTAAGGGGTCATTGACCCTTAAACCAAGACATTCTTGGGGTCAAAACTCTATCTAAAGGAGTCAAAACAATAGTAAAGGCAAATTGTTAGTAAAGTTTTACAGGTTTCAGTGTGAATTTACCCTGTCTTCTAATAACATAAAGTGAAAAATAAACAAGTAGAATTCTAAATAGTATATAAGATACAAATACATCATTGAACATTTTAGAAACATAGTTTTGACCCTAAGAATTTTCTCTCAAGGGGGTCATTTGGACCCCCTTGGGAGAAATTCTTAGGGTCAAAATAGGCTATTTTCAGAATTTTGAGGATCAAAACCCTGGTTTAAGGGTAAAAAACAAGCCCTGACAATTCCTGCTTTCATTGAAAATAATAATTGTTATAGGCTATTTTCAATTGACAAATCCATAAATAGGCTCTGGAGGATTGACGGTAATCTGTCGCTTATCCTGAAACTACAATTATTAACATCATGAAATTGACAATCATTTCGATTAAGACCATTCAAAATCACTCCATTCATTTCAAAATTCCAAACACTCACTCAAACCATTCAAAAAGGCTCCAAAATTGCAAAAAAATGGTAAGATGGACAACTACATTCAAAATAATTATCACAATGAAAAACCTACGATTTCACCGACTTGTTTGAATTTTGAAATTCATAGAACTTTTATGCATATTTTACTAAAGGGAGGTAATTAATATTACTAATTTTGTTCAACTGAACAAAATTAGCAAAATTAGATTACCTGCCTTGAATTTCATTCAAAACTCGCTCCACACACTCATTCAATTTGAATCCAAAATCATTCTAAAATAATTCATCTTGTCAATTTCTCGATGTTCTTAACTGTATTACATGGATTTGTGACTTATTCCGTTACAAGTCTTTGAAATTCTAAAATAATAGATACTTTAGAAAATGGTGCACATGTCGTTCATTACCTTTGCAAGTTATTCAAGGGGTTAACATTTACATCTGGACCTTATATTGAACAAAAACATTTTAAATTATTCAGACTTAAATCAATGCTTATAAAAAAGACTGATTTCAAATAACAGTGTCTTTTCTTGAATTGAAAAAAAAGTTTAAACATTGTTTATTCAATCATAAACTTGTGATTCAATTGTTTATTTACAGGCTAAAGAATGTCTGAAGAAAGCCATAGCCTTCAAAAGACATGAACTCTCATTTGTCATGTTGGGTAAAATACATTTAATCAACAATGATATACAAGGAGCAATAGAAGTATATAAACAGGCAGTAGAGTGAGTGAATTTTATTCCCTGTATCAAAAGATTGGGGGCATATTGATGGCTCGGCGCGAAACAGTTGTAACTCCCTATAATTATGTTTATAGGGAGTTACAACTGTTTCAGGCTGAGCCATCAATATTGTTTAATAGTGCCTGTCTGTCTGTTTCTGTTTGCAAGAACTTTACATGCAAAACAAACATTGTCACTTACCGTATTTCCCCTAATAATTGTGCCCTCCCTAATAGTAGCAACCCTACATTTTTTACTTAGAAAAAAAACCCCATTCAAATGCCTAAATCTTAAGAGCCTGTTGAGATTTCTTCTGTAATTTGGTGTGAATTTCTTCTAAACAATCATTTATATGATTGTTTATGATTGTTTAGAGGGAATTTACCTCAAATTAAAGGAAATAGGACATAAAAGACATAAGTTTAATGATTGTTTAAATCAGTAAATGCATAATAGATAAAAGCTCCCTGACCATGTTATGTATAGCTCCTGAGAGTGTTTATTAAGGGAAATATGGTAACTGAAACACTATTCAAGTAACAGTGTGCTTTTTTGGCCTTGAATTTCCTAGTATCTGTCCAGGTCTTTGATGGTCAATGTCATCTGACATGGTAAAGGTCAACCACCAAGGTCAAAATTCTAAAGAATTTGCCATTTCAGGGGTATTTGAGTTTTATAAGCACAGCTTTTTTTCTCCATTTCCCACTTTAAATTGGATGTAGAAATTTAATAGATTTACCTTGAAAAAGATACCTTTAATAAACGTTTGTGGAACTTCTTTTTGCTTGTTCTTGGATTGGTCATTTACACAAGTTTATTCAGAAACTGCCTTGAATCAGAATGCATCAAGTGTTTACTGGAATATTCGCTTTTTTGTTATTTTTTATACGCCCGTCGAAGACGGGACGTATTATGGGATCACCCGTGATATCCGGCGTCCGGGTGTCCGGGCGTCTGGGCGTCCGGCGGCGTCCACTTCTTTGTCCGGAGCATAACTCTGTCACTTGAAGTCCGATCGACTTCAAACTTGGCAATTGTATTCTTCTCATCATTGCGGAGTGCAGTGCACAAGAACCATAACTCTACCTGGCCTATTTTTTGAGTTATTGCCCTTTGTTGTTTTTCATACTAGAATCTTGTCCGGAGTATATCTCTAAAAGTATAATATCTAGGATCAAGAAACTTCATGGGTGTATAGATCTCATCAAGGGGGAGTGCAGTGCACAGGATCCACAACTCTACCTGGCCTATTTTTTGAGTTATTGCCCTTTGTTGTTTTTCAGACTTGAATCTTGTCCGGAGTATATCTCTTAAAGTATAATAGCTAGGATCATGAAACATCATGGGTGTATAGATCTCACCAAGGGGGAGTGCAGTGCACAAGAACCATAACTCTACCTGGCCTATTTTTTGAGTTATTGCCCTTTGTTGTTTTTCACACTAGAATCTTGTCCGGAGTATATCTCTTGAAGTATAATAGCTAGGATCATGAAACTGCATGGGTGTAAAGATCTCACCAAGTGGGAGTGCAGTGCACAAGAACCATAACTCTACCTGGCCTATTTTCTGAGTTATTGCCCTTTGTTGTTTTTCAGACTTGAATCTTGTCCGGAGTTTACCTCTTATAGTATAATAGCTAGGATCATGAAATTTCATGGGTGCATAGATCTCACCAAGTGGGAGTGCAGTGCACAAGAACCATAACTCTTCCTGGTCTATTTTTGGAGTTATTGCCCTTTGTTGTTTTTCATACTAGAATCTTGTCCGGAGTATATCTCCAAAAGTATAATAGCAAGGATCATGAAACTTCATGGGTGTATAGATCTCACCAAGGGGGAGTGCAGTGCACAAGAACCATAACTCTACCTGGCCTATTTTTTTAGTTATTGCCCTTTGTTGTTTTTCATACTAGAATCTTGTCTGGAGTATATCTCTAAAAGTATAATAGCTAGGATCATGAAACTTCATGGGTGCAAAAAATATTCATTCAAAATAACCTCAGTTCTATTCAAACCCCCAGTTAATACTAAGCAGTGTGACGGGCGTATCTTGTGACAATTTGGCACCTTGTTTACTACTGGATAACACGATAAAGGGTCAAATGACTCTTATTTCAATCATGGTTCTTACTAATCCTAGATCTTATCCCACAGAGAAAAAAAGAGGCAATGGGTTGTAACCACTGCTACCCACTTGTACAGCTTGGTGGACTGGGGCTCTGTCTGTAAAGTGTCCTGCCCAAATACACTACCTGCCTTCAGTTGGGCTCAAACCTGCAACTACCAGGTTATGAGTCAAGCCTGCTAACAACTCTGCCAAAGAGCCAGACTAATCATATCATATATGATGTCATCTAAGCAAGGCCAATTATACCAATGACATAATAACATTGCCAGGCAATCACATGAAAAATGATGTGCTTTGAGACAAATTTTCCTGATAATTTTATATCTATCTGCATTCTTTCAATAAGGGAATAGAATTAACATTTGGTTTTTCATTTCAGACTGATAAAACTTTCATTTTGTGAACAACAAAAGCTATATATATTCACTTGTGGCTTTGTCACTCATGGATATACATAATTTTTGTTGGCCATTCATTGAAAGATTCATTATACCCCAACCTACGAAGTAGAGGGGAGTATTTTGGCTTCACCCTGTCTGTCAGTCCATCTGCCTGTCCATACGTATTTTTTTTTCGTTTTCTGACTAACTCAAGAGCAAAGTCACCTAAAATCATGAAACTTCATACAATTGTTACTCATGATTAAAGGAAGTGCCCGATTGTTTTGAGGTCATGAAGATCAAAGGTCACAGTCACAATTGAACTTTGTTGAAAAACCGTTTATGTTACTTGGACAAAGGGCTAGTGGGGTGTAAAAATTTGCAACAGATCAAAATGATCTTGCACTTAAACAAAAAAAAATCCTCTATATAGCTGTTTAAAACTAATTTTCAGGTTCTCTCCAGAACATCCAGAGATGTTGACAACGCTTGGTCTTTTGTACATGCAGGTATGCCTTGTCTTGAATTTAATGGCTAACTGCCATCAATCACTCTTTATTTTTTAATGTTTTTCAATGCATTGTCAAAAAAAAAACACTGTAGATTATCACTCGATACATCATTGCCAAACCATTGAAATTACCAAAGAAATTATACACTGCTATTCATGAGTGACATCATCATGAATATTGCAAATTAACAAGCTTTCAGAAACTTGTCCTAAAAATTTAATATTTAGTCTAATTTTTGCATTAAAGAAATAGAATAATTGCTTGTTTATTGAGGAATTGTGAAAAAAAAGCTATATTTTTACTCATGGCTACACCACTTGTGAAAATAAAGCTTTTGCTGTTCACTCAATGAAATATAGATTGACTTTACACTGAAAGAAATTATTATCCTCTATTTGAACCATCCCTGCATTAAGGATAACAAACATGCAAACTGTTGGCCAAATTATTCCGAGCTTTGCATGCAAGTGCACATGCAAAGCTGGGTATAATTTGCGAACAGTTGGCTACTTTTGGTTATCCTGAATGCAGGGCATGTTTACCTTAATAAAAGATTGTCATTTTATACAGAAATTTATGATTGCATTTCGGAATCTCAAGCTGGATTTAGATGTGGCTACTCGGCAATCGATAATGTTTTTATTTTACAAAGCTTAGTGAGTAAGTGTTTCTCCTTTAAAAAAAAGAAAATTATATATAGCTTTTATTGACTTTAAAAAAGCGTTTGATTCCATGAACAGGAACAAATCATTTGAATCTTTAGAAAATCATGGTATCAATGGAAATCTATTAAGAGCGATTAAAGTTATATATAAGTCAGTTAAAACAGTAATAAGAAACAATGAAAGAACAAGTGAAATTATTGATTGTCCATTAGGTTTAAAACAAGGTCGTAAACTGAGTTCCACACTTTTTGTATTATTCATTGATGAACTTCATAAAATTTTATCTAAAAGTGGTATTAAAGGTATCCAGTTATATCCATCTCTAGAAGAAATATTCATATCACTTTTTGCCGATGATATTGCCCTAACATCTGATACAGTTGTAGGTTTGCAAAAACAATTAAATATACTTGAATCATTTTGTCGAGAGTGGCATTTAAGTGTCAATGTAGACAAAACAAAGATAGTTGTATTTCGCAAGGGTGGCCAAATATCAAAACGCGAAAAATGGTATTTTTCAAATGATGTTATAGAATGTACTTATGTTGGAGTCCTCTTCACAAGTAAATTATCAATGCATCGAATGGCTAGTAGCAATTCTTCAAAAGCTAAAAGAGCTTTATGTAGTATATTTTCTTCACTCAATCATTTAATGCCCTTTAGTGGCAAAACTTTCTTTAGAATTTTTGATACTAAGATTGCTCCCATATTGTACTATGGATGTGAAATATGGGGCATACACCACTATGAATGCATTGAGAAAGTACAGAAGTATGCCTGTAAAAGGTTTATGAATGTACCATCTAACACTTTTGATGCTACTGTATTAGGCGAATGTGGGAGATTTCCATTGAACATTTACATATGCAGAAGGGCAATAAAATACTGGATTAGAATTCTGAAAATGCCAGAGCATAGGAATGTTAAAAAATGTTATGATATGTTAAAATTGTATGATTCTTTAGGATATGAAAATAGGGTAACTCAGATACTAACAAATTTTTTCAAAAATGGGTTTGGTTACGTCTGGCAAAATCAACATATACAAAACAAAGAAAATTTTCTTTGCCAATATATCAACAGATTAAAAGATCAATATATACAAATTTGGACAGAAAAATGTACGAACAATTTTAAACTATACTATACTATATTATAATCCATACAAAGATGAAATTGTTTTCGAACCATATTTAAACTTTATAAAAGTCAAGAAATTTTGAAGAGCATTTGCCATTTTTAGATCCCTATCATTTAATTTTTCAACGGATTTTACGAGAAACGAACATACTACAGGTTATGAAAATCGTTGTCCCTACTGTAAAGAAATCGAAAATCCTTATCATTTTCTCTTAATATGTCCTCTATATAAAGATCTTTGAAAAATTCCTGATATCCAAAAGAATCCAAATATGTATAAGTTTGATACAATTTTGAGAAGTAGTGTACAAGATGAAATAAGGAATACTGCCATGTTTGTATATCATTCTTTTGAAAATGCAAAACCTATGTTAATGTCAATCTCCACGCGTAAACAATACTTTTTAACGCATTAAAGTAATACAAACTCACTATAGTGATTATACATGTGTGTATATGTTTGTTGTTACATTGGCTTCACTTTATGTAAAAACATTGTTGTATGAATATATTTGTAAAGGACGGTGGCCATTTATCAATAAAATTTTTGAATCTTTGAATCTTGAACCTTAGACTTTTATGATTTGTTACAAGAGCTTATTTGGGGAGCGTTATCTCATTGACGGCTTTTGTTAACCCTTGTCATGCTTAATAAAATCCTTGGCAAAATTGCATTAAGTTCAACATGTTGAAAGTACTGGAAATTAATAATTGTGAGACAGTATTTATTTTGAAAATGCAATTTTCATACACTTCTGGTTTAAAAAGGAAAGTCATGAGTATAGACAAAGATCATACTGCACATATGTGCAGACTGATCTTTGTCTATAGCTCCTTTAAAGGAGGAATATTCTTGGTTAAGCATGACAAGGGTTAACTTACATTTTCATTACTCTTTTTTCCCCCAAGGTTGGACAGTACCAAAAAGCATTTGAGAATCTCGGTAATGCCATGACGTACGACCCCACACATGTAAAAGCTATAATGGCAGCAGGCAGTATGATGCAGAGTCATGGAGATTTCGATGTCGCTCTCACAAAATATCGGATAGCCGCAGTCAGCTGTCCTGAAAGTCCACCTTTATGGAATAATATCGGAATGTGCTTCTTTGGAAAGAAAAAATATGTAGCGGTAAGTTTTATCTTATGTATGATTTACCATAGATCAGGAAAAATTTAGTGTCAATCTTTTGCTCCTTTATGGCTGAAAAGGTAGTTGGTGACTTTGTATTTAAGCTAGAAATTAGAATTCTTTGCAGTGCCTACTCAAAATTTTTCTTTGCTAACATTTGACCCATATTGAAAATTCTTTGGCCAATTTGACTACAATTTTGCTATCTTGTCATCCCAAAGCTCCATGGGTGTGAAAGTCCCATGCCCAACTTGTCTGACATGGGCTTTTCTACCTGTAGACAAGTACATTTTTCAAGGCCAATTGTCCGTGGACAAGTAAATACCATAGCAAATCAGAAATGGTACTAAAAACATTTAATAGATTAATAAGCCTAATGTATCATAGGGTAGAAAATTTTGTCTTTAATGAAGAAAATGCTGGGCTCATTAAAGACAATGTCTTAACAATATTCCTCTATCTTATTTTGTGGACAAGTTCATTTTGATACTGGACAAACCATCTACTTGGTATTTCCACACCCCTGAGCTCATTAAGCCCATATAAATTGTTTATTTAACCCTTGTCATGCTGAATAAATTTTGGCTAAAAATTTTCACCAAAATCAAAGGACAAAAAGCACCAAAAGTACCATTTGTAGGTCAATTTTTATTTGAAAAACTAAATCTATAGACAATTCTGGTTTGAAAGTGAGAAACAGGTGGTGAAGACTAACATCAGACTGCACATATGGGCAGGCTGATGTTTGTCTGTAGCACCTGCCAAAGCCAGAATATTCCTGGTTCAGCATGACAAGGGTTAATTTATTGTAAGTTTGTTTTCAAAATAACTTGTCTCATTCATGTGTAGGATTGCAGTTCAAAAGAAACTATCAGATTGCTGCAAGGTCAAGATCACATCTAAAGGTCAAATGTTAAAATTAAGCTTATCTGGAGCTTTTTTTCACCATAAATGTATAGATTCCAAAATAATTTTACATAGTATTCCCTGTCACTAGTAGATGTTCCATTTGAAAAATATATTTAGAAAGCTCCTAGGTCAATGGTCAAATGTTTAAATTGAATCTTTCCCAGCTTGACCCAAGTTGTCCTTTGATAACCATTCAAGTTTGACTTAGAGTTTTAAATCTATTCAGCATCAGAAGTATATAGAGGATAATTGTTTGTTTCAGTGAAAGATCAATTTATATTTCATTGAGTGAACAACAAAAGCTATATTTTCATGGGCAAAATATAGCTTTTGTTGGTCACAAAATGACATATTTATCGGTCTTTCTTGCAAACAAATGATTATTGTATTTCTTTGATACAAAATGAGACAAAATGTGAAATTTCTAGGATATATATTCTAGTAAAGCGAGTCATTTTGCACATGATTACTACGCAACATTCATTGTGACGTCACTTATTTTGCCTTGCATAGATGACGTCAGATAGGATGAAAGGCACAAAAGCAAGGTTATAAGTTTTTGATAATTTCACTGCTTTTGTGGTGAGATTATTAAGTGATAATCTACCGTTTTTAGCTTCACTGGCTGAAAGCCACTGGGGCTATTGTCATGGCGTTGTGTCTGTCGTGCGTCCGTCCGTACGTGCGTCCGTCCGGTCGTAAACTTTTACTTTAAAAATCTTCTCCTCAGAAACTACTGGATGGATTTCAACCAAACTTCACAGGAATGATCCTTTGGTGACCCTCTTTCAAAGTTGTTCAAGAAATTTTGATCCAATGAAAAACATGGATTTAATGGGCGTGGCTAATTTCCAAATATGGTAAAAAGTGACTTTTCTCAGGTTCTAATCAATGGATACCAATTAAATTTTACATGAATGATCCTTTGGTGACTCTTTATCAGTCTACAAAAAATTATTGTGATCTGATGAAAAATATGTATTTTATGGGCGGAGGTCATTTCTCTATATGGTATATAGTGGAAACTTTGTAAATCATTTCTCAGAATGTAACTGATAGATATCAACCAAATTTTACATGAAGGGTCCTTGGGTGACCCTTTATCAGTCTACCAAAAATTATTGTGATCTGATGAAAAATATGTATTTTATGGGCAGAGGTCATTTCTCTATATGTTATATAGTGCAAACTTTGAAAATCATTTTCTCAGAATGTAAGTGATGGATATCAACCAAATTTCACTGGAATGCTTCTTGAGTGATATTTATCAGTCTACCAAAAATTTTGTGATCGGATGAAAAATATGTATTTTATGGGCAGAGGTCATTTCTCTATATCTTATTTAGTGCAAACTTTGAAAATCATTTTCTCAGAATGTAACAAATGGATATCAATATCAAACTTCATTAGTATGATCCTCGGGTGATCCATTATCATTCAGCCAAAAATTATTTTGATTGGATGAAAAATATGTCTTTTATGGGCGGAGGTCATTTCTCTATTTGTTATAATAGTGGAAATTTTTAAAATCATTTCAACATCAGTAGAACCCAAAATATCTAAAAATCTAGTCAAAACTTAGATTTGCTATTACAAGAATTTCAAGCCTGTGGAGCGACTCAAGCCATTCATGGCTTTCTAGTTTCTAGATAAACCACCAAAAAGCATTAAAGGAGTAGAACTCTTATTAATGGTAAACGGTTTATACAATTACAGGCAATAAGTTGTTTAAAGAGAGCCAATTATCTTGCTCCATTTGACTGGAAGATACTTTATAACCTTGGGCTAGTGCACCTGACCATGCAACAATATGCGTCGGCATTCCACTTCCTGAGTGCGGCAATAAATCTACGACCAAAAATGTCTCAACTCTTCATGCTCCTTGCAGGTATTTATAAAATTTAAACTTTGTCTTGCTGAGTGAAAAGCATTTGTCAACTTGAATTAACCCTTTGACAAATATTCAAGTTTAAGAGCAGTTTTAATTGATATAGATAGTGGATATTAATGAATTCATGTGTAATCTGATAGTACATGTAACCAACATTTGTGGTGGAAATAAACATGAATGTAGGAAAAGGAGAAACTGCTTGATTTAAGCTTAAAATGGAAAATATAGCTTTTGTTTTTTCAACCAATAAAACATTTTTATACTCTTTTATAGTATGTGACCTGTCACACGCAAAATGGATCATCTGGGAACTCCATAAAATAAATTTTTGAAGAAAGAGATTAGTAGCAGTACAAGTGAATTGGAGGTCACATTTCATAAAACTCTTGAACATGATAGATATATAAAACGTACTAAGTGATTCGTATGAAAGAAAAAAAAAATCTAACAAGGTTGGGGGAATTGTCAATTGCCACAGAGCCTTGACATTTATCACTTCCCACAACCAAGTTTGATATTTTTTCATACAATGCACTAAGTAAGTATTATATTTATCTTACAACCTCTATTTGCGTTATTTTGGTCAATGTTTCAAACAGAAATACAAGTTTCTAAAAATAACTGAATTATGTTATTGTTCTAAATATTTCCATGTGATATCATAAAAAATATCATATGGGATGTTATCACACGGGTATTTGTATAGTTATAAGATAATAAAATGGATCATTCCAAATTCAGAACAACAGCTAAGTGTAAAAAGTATTAACTACAGTCCGACAAGGTTCTGTACTTGTGCACAATGTAGATGGTCCTTTTTTTGCCTGACAGGTAACATGTGACCCATCACGCAAAAAGGAGCATCTGGTACTGCCTTAAATAGATATCTGAAAACGAGATTGGTACTAGTAGAGGTTAATTAGAAGTCCTGGGAAGGTAGATTGATCATTTTAGATTCAGAAAATTAGTATAGTGCGAAAATTTTTGACCCTAGTCAGTCTGCATAGTCCATGCAGTCTGACAAGGGTCGACATTTTGTGCATGACTCAGATGGTGCCTTTTCGCATGACAGGTCACATTTATGAATTATCTGTTGCATTCCTTGTATTGCAGTATCTTTGACCCATTTAGAAGATGCAGAAAATGCAAAGATGGCCTATGAACAAGCAATAGAGATAGATCAGTACGTTTTGTTAGCCTGTGCATGATATTTCCTTAATATTTCATGTGTGCGTGATTGAAAGAGATTCAGTGGCCAGAAAGTCACAAACATTGAAACATTAAAATTAAAGTTTGGTTTTAAGTCTTGTATTACAACATACATATTCACATGAAATCACAAATTAACCCCCTACCACAGAGTTGCAGGTCGGCTGTAAACACACGGTGCCTAAGGCTACCACAGTGCTTTTACTTACAACTTCACAGCAACCCATTTATACACCAGGGTGGAAAAGAGCAACCTGAAGAAAATTATTTGCTAAAAAAAATTTCCTAAGGTATCCTCTGGTCAGCATTTCATCAGTGGACCTTTCCATCACAAAGCCAACATCCTTACCATTTGGCCACAGGCTCAACATATTACTTTGATAATAACTATGGCCCTGCATCGAAAGATCAGGGGCATATTGTTTTACTGTTGTCCGTCTGTCCATCCGCCTGTAAAACTTAAACAAAAAACTTAACATTGCCAATTATTTCAAGGCTATTAAAGATACAATACTCATATTTGGTATGATGATAGATATCAACAATACCCATCTGCCGGTTCCAAGGTCAAGGTCATCTGTCAAGGTCATTTTTTTAAAAAAAAATTTGCCTTTTGGGGCGCAAAACAATTATGAACAGAGACTACAAGTCTGTAGCTATCTCTGATAGCTATATTTGATGCACAGGCTGATCTGAGTGTTAGCATTGCCCACTACTGTAAACCTAAAAATGATTTTGCGCATTTTATGTTCGCTTGATTCATGGGAGGGATGAAAATGCAAATTCAAAACGCCGCCAATAGCCCACTCATCATGAAAACGGAAACTTTAATCGCAATTTCTTTAAAGGAACTTACTAGGAGACTGTTCTATTCTACCCAAAGATAGAATAGAAAATGAAATAAAAACAGTTTTGATATTTCATCAACTGTAACTGATGTTTGCAACTCCTTTCAATTTGGACCAGTCTAAAGTTTTGTCGTGTTGTATTCACTTTTAACACAGTAGAAAATGATTTAAGTGACCACTTATGGGACCACCAAAAAGCAGCTGTTAAAAAGAATGGTGGCTCAGCACACATTTTGTTTGAACATTAGAACCATGATTTTGATATTTTGAACGTAAATGATATTGTGAATTTCTCAATACACATTTGTTGTTAAAACTCAACAGAATCCTCCCATTGATTCTAATAAGTTTTAACAGGATAGAGTTCATTTACAATAATTACACCAATTAAATCTTTTTAAGATATTTTAATTTAAGAAAGTGGACCCATAATAGTTCTGCAACATTTTGAACCATATAATCTTTCACAGTGTTAACCCAGGTTTCCTAATGAAATTCATTAGAAATCCTCGATTAACACAGTTACAGTACATGACTTATGGGTCCACTACCTTTAAAAAGGGAATTTTTAAAAAAGTAGCTTAATAAAAATAGTAGTTTAATAGACATGCTTGCACCAGCAAAATGGACTTTTATACTAAATTTTAATCGACTAAACCTTCTTCATACTTGCCATTGTTATCACAGAAAAGACCCCCTGATATCCCTGAACTATGCTGTATTTCTGTACAACAATAATGACAAGAAGGCAGCCACCAAACAGTTTTCACAATTTGAGAAGAAGATAAAGAGCGTGAAAGGAGCTGCTAACCCAGCTAATTCTGACCCAGAGGTAAATAATGATTGCAGGGGTCACTGACCGTTGGAAAAATATTACTTCAATATCAAATAATTATGCCCCCCTTCAAAGAAAAGTAGGCATAATGATTTGCACTTGTTGGTCGTCGGTTAGTCGATCGGTCAGTCCTACTGTGGGTCGGTCAGTCCTACTGTGGTTCGGTCTATCCGTCTGTCTGTAGACCGATTTTTGTCAAGAGCATTTTTCGCAAAAAGTATGCCAGCTAGAATCATGAAACTTCACAGGTGGATAGATCTCATTGAGGAGAAGTGCAGTTCACTAAAAAGAATAACTCTACTTATCGTATTTTGTGAGTTATTGCCCTTTGTTGATTGATAAAGAATAGGGCATTGACCTGATTTTATTTGGGGCATAAATGTTTTACAAACATCTCTTGATAAGTAAAAAAAAACAAAACATTTGGATGAATGCAAAGAATAATTGCTTAAGTATATAAGTATACAGTTATTTCATGGTGTTTTATTAAACAGTGAAAACTATTGTCCCAGGGTGAAGGGGATGACGTTATGAACTGTTGGCCGATGCCAAAGGCAGAGGGCAACAGTTCATATTGGGATCATTGACATCCAGGGCAATAGTTTTTAGCTCACCTGAGCACGAAGTGCTCAAGGTGAGCTATTATGGTTAGGTGGATGTCCGTCGTGCGTCGTCCGTCGTCAACAATTGCCTTGTATGCACTCTAGAGGCCACATTTTTGGCCCAATCAACCTGAAATTTGGTCAGAATGATTGTCTTGATAAAATCTCGGACGAGTTTGAAATTGGGTCAACTGGGGTCAAAAACTAGGTCACAGGGTCAAATCATAGAAAAACCTTGTATGCACTCTAGAGGCCACATTTTTGGCCCAATCAACCTGAAATTTGGTCAGAATGATTGTCTTGATAAAATCTCAGACGAGTATGAAATTGTGTCAACTGGGGTCAAAAACTAGGTCACTGGGTCAAATCTTAGAAAAACCTTGTATGCACTCTAGAGGCCACATTTTTGGCCTGATCAACCTGAAATTTGGTCAGAATGATTGTCTTGATAAAATCTCGGAAGAGTTCGAATTTGGGTCAACTGGGGTCAAAAACTAGGTCACAGGGTCAAATCTTAGAAAAACCTTGAATGCACTCTAGAGGCCACATTTTTGGCCCAATCAACCTGAAATTTGGTCAGAATGATTGTCTTGATAAAATCTTAGACGAGTTCGAAATTTGGTCAACTGGGGTCAAAAACTAGGTCACTGGGTCAAATCTTAGAAAAACCTTGTATGCACTCTAGAGGCCACATTTTTTGCCCGATCAACCTGAAATTTGGTCAGAATGATTGTCTTGATAAAATCTTGGACGAGTTCAAAATTGGGTCAACTGGGGTCACAGACTAGGTCATGGGGTCAAATATTAGAAAAACCTTGTAGAGGCCACATTTTCGGCCCGATCAACCTGAAATTTGGTCAGAATGATTGTCATGATGAATTATCGGACATGTTCGAATTTGGGTTAACTGGGGTCAATAACTAGAACACGGGGTCAAATCTTAGAAAAACCTTGTATGCACTCTAGAAGCCACATTTTTTGCCCAATCAACCTAAAATTTGATCAGAATAATTGTCTAAATAAAATCTTGAACAAGTTCAAAATTGGGTCAACTGGGGTCAAATACTAGATCACTGGATCAAATCTTAGAGACATAAATGTATAGAGAAGAAACATTGATTTTTGGGTAAACTGGAAGCATGTCACTCGGCATTTTTATTACACATGCTACATAATGACGTTATTTTTGCAAGCCTGCAATAGTTCGGTATTAACTGTGCATGGATGAAATTTTTTATACTTTTGACCGGTCAGGAGAGGGATGCTTAAGTAAACTAGCAGAAATTGTTCATATACAAGGGTTGCCCCAGAAAATCATGAACTTTTTTGATTATTCAAAAATCCAGTGTCTGTTTGAAGTACAACTCTTAAGTTGACAACACACGTTAATTTGCAACAGATTGATAAAGGTTTTATGATTTTGATATTGTCATGTCTAGAAATAAAGCTTCAAAAGACATGCTCAGTAGGGGTTGTCGGCACACTTCAAATATCTTACTTATGAATCTTATATGGAAGATGTTTAAATGTCATTTATTTCAATATTCATGACGAGTTTGATAGAAAACAACTCTTGCTGAAATTCTGGAGTTCACTCATGTGTATTTTCATACAAATGACATTATGCAGTGCACAGTTATAAAGTTATGTTTTGTCTGAGTGCAAGTCAAACGGTGTGAAAATGGCGACGGCAACAGAATGCTGGGTGCACAAATTCGTTCAATATTGGGTCTGAATCAGGAAATAAGCCCTATACAGGCCATAAAAGAATTGGAAATAAGGAATGGCCGTAACTGTTTGTGGCACATACTCTTTTTTCGCAAAAAAAACGAGGTACAAAAGTGAAATTGACTGAAAGAATGTCAGGAAAAAAAAATAAGCTAGGAAGAACTATTGCATGAAGACTTTTTCGGCGACATCAATCAGAACGCCTGATGGGATGCAGAAACTGTGAATGCATGTTAGTAAATCAGCAGTGTATACTTTGATATGACTTGATCATGAGTCGTGCCAATTAACGATAGAAAACGAGATTTTAAAGAAATATGCATGTACTTTCAGCATCATAAAAAATTTGGAAGAGGTTTCCTCAAAATCCCAATTTTCTTTGGTAGGTCTATCTCGATGAATTAAGGTAGTGGTAGTGTAATACTAAGATACTCAAAACAAACACAAATATTTATGTCCTGTGTTCAAAACAATAAAAGTTCCTAATTTGAAATGTCTAATGATATAACGATTTGTTATGAAAAAAAACCCAACCACATTTACTTTTCTCACCCATTGTCGGGTTGAAAAAAAATACGAAAGTGCGTATCCAAGAAATGATTGAGTAAAATGGTTCTAAAATGAAATATCTTATTGAATGCATAACAAAAGACTATAACAACAATGCCTTGAGATATGTTTTGACATAGGTTTTTCTTAGTAACAGGTATATAAGGCTGGTAAGAACAATACTTCGATAAGAAGTGATTTAGTTTTGAAACGAAGTTTCACATATTATTATTTGAAACGAAGTTTCACGTATTATAAAACGACTTTTATAGCGTGCGCCGACACCCATTTACTAGTGTTACGTTTTAATTCATATCTTGGCCAGTATTGAAAATAGCCCTCTTTAGTCACACCAGAATAAAAGAAAATGATTAATCCACATTACTGGTAATTTTCAGTTTCATTCTATGTTTCAAATAAAAGTTATCGCAAAAGTTCATGAATTCCTGGGACAAGCCTCGTATTCTATTATAAGGTATCAGGCAATAATGATTTTTTCACACTGGGTGAGTCATCTGTCATAAATTTGAGGACATGTGTGAACCCTTAAGGGTATAAACAATAGGTCAATGGCTCAGCATGAAACAGTTTTTACTGCCTATATGTTTATACGCAGTTACAACCCTGAGGTGGGATCAAGACAATTAAAGGTAATGGCTGAATTTGAACAGGTGGACTGGGCCGTCCACTTATGACAATCTAGCTGTTTTCCCTCAGGAAAATGCTACTGCTGTTTCAACTGTATAATCGATTTTTGCTAGCTTTCTTTTTAGCTCACCTAAGCTCATGTTGTGCTATTGTGATCTAGCTGTATATTTTGTCTGTTGTCAATCTTGTGTCATATGTCAACATCTTGTGTTTACTCTACAGGTTTATTTTTGGCACAAATGTCTTGGAAACTTTGTGAATATGTTTGTCTACATGATATACAAATTTGGTCAAGTGGGGAAAAATAGGTCACTGATGCAAATTTTTGAAAACCTTTAGTGGTACTCTAGAGGCTACAAATTTGGCTTGAAGGACTTGAAACCTATGCGAAAAGTAACTGTAGAATAATATCAGACCATCTTTGATATCATTTTCAAAGATGGTTATATTGTACAGTTTTAATTTTCTCTTTTAATATTCCAGGTTCAAGAAATAGCAACCAAACTTGGCACAGCCTTACAAGTTGGAGAGAGTCTAGTATGGAACCAGAAATCACAAGATCAAGATCAGACAGCTGTCAAAGAACCAATCACTGATCCCACCAAGATAAAGGAACCAGAACCCTCCAGGGAGAAGGCTGCCCCGACCCCCGGGGCAAGTCGCCCAACCACATCCACCCTTGTTGAGGCAGAGATGAATCCCACCCCAGACATTCCACCGACTCCCGTTCCGAATTTCCCACCATCAAGGGAGGAGATAGAGACACCCTTACCAGACATGAACCCTGGTCAAGAGGCCCCCGATTTACCCCCTCCCACCCCCACATTCCACCCTCCCCCTGGGGAACCTATTCTACAGAAAAGGTTGGGAGATATATCCTCCCTACCCCCTCCCCTGGGGGCTAAGGCAATCCCACCCTTACCGTTTAAACTTGGTGGTGGTGGCGCATTACCTCCATTAAAGGGAGAGAACTCTGCTAACTTGGACAATTTGCCATCACCTCCCTTGGATGAGCTGCCCTCTTATGAAGAAGTTGAAATGGCTGACAAACTTTCTGGAAAAAAGAAAAAGAAAGAAAAGAGAGCTGAATTAGAACCACTTTAAAATTGGGAGGCATTTGCATTCTTACTTATAAGTGAATCCAAAGTTTAAAAAACAACAATGCTATATGTACAAGGTTCTAGCAAAAAGCAACTCATTGGTGAAAAAAAGATGTGACTTGTCAGGTGGAAGGGGAGCATCTTGGTAGGATTGTAGGAAAAGTACCCACAGGGACAAAACCCCACAACCCAAATTTTCTTGAGTGAACAAAACCCCACACTGTCAAAATGGATGGTTTGGGGTTTTGTCCACTGTTAAAAATAGATGTCGTGGGGTTTTATCCTCTGTGAAAAATGGACATTGTGGGGATTTGTCTTCTCTATAAAATTTTGGTTGTGGGGTTTTGTCCCTGTGGGGTTTCGTATACCTCTTGATAGTGCATAAAGTTGTCAAATTGCTCTGATTTCATAAGCTGACTAGGGTACAAATATTTGCATTGAATTGATTTTTTGATTCTAGATTGAGAAAGAGTTTTGAAATGTATCATCTGGTTGGCCTCTGTTGTAACCAGTCTCTTCTTCAAATTTTTATTGTACAGATTTCGCAAATGACCCTTTTTTGCATGGAAAAATCTTGCAATTATAAGGTCTTGTATTTTCTTAGATATGCACAGGATTCTATATAAGAGAGAGAAGTGACAATCTTTATCCATTATTTTACATCCAAGCCTATTTTGTGGGTACCCATTGGAATCGTCTTTGTGAGACGATTCCAATGAATACACACAACATGGGTTTTGAATAACAAATAGTATAATTTTCTTTTTGAAAGCAAAATCATTTGCTCAACTTGGGCCTTTCTATACAAATTACATGGATTTGACAACACAGAGCTAATAAGTTGTAGGTACTTATACCTTGATATGGCACAACGAGCTGTTTTGCTTGGCTGTCTCTGCATAAAACCTGAGGTATTGTGACTACCTTGGCGTCATTCGCGTTGGCGTAGGCATTGACGTTGGTGTGACAAACTTTAGCCTTTGCCATATCTGTGTTGTTCTTGAAGATATTTTCATGAAACTTGGCATATGTATTCACTGTTGCAAGAGCTATACTGTCTCTCAAGGGGGTTAAATCTAGAAGCATTTTGTAAGAGTTATTCCATTTTTTTACTCAGTCTTTTGTATTATCCAGCGCCTGCAGCCAAGCCTTGCACAAGCATGTTTGAAAAATATTTGTAACATTATTTATGAATTGTAAATATGTAAATGAATCGAAAAATGATGATGTGCTATAAAAAAATGTTCTAAAGAGATTTGTTATGAAAAGAAGGCAGTTTTTTTCAAAAGGATGCACAAATGGTTATGTGTGTGTGTGCTTTTTTCAAAATGTCATTTAGCCATATTAAAGTAAACTCCCTTTTAATGATTTCAATACATTGTGAGCTTGAGCCTTATATTTCCGACAATTTAGCATTTGGGGAGCATTAAGACTTTGACCAGCCAGTGCATTGCACAATCTGATCTGAGAGTCTCAACTATGCACTATCTATGAATCTATTGTCTCTTAATCACAAGTAGAGGACATTTTTAATGTACTACCTGATTGTTCAAGTTGCCCAATGTTTTCCATCACCCACTAATGAAATTGATGGAAATGTCACACACAAAATCATAAATTGTTTATTACAGGAATGGATGGCTCAGTGTGAAACAATTGTAACTGCCTTTTAATATATAGGCAGTTACAATTGTTTCGCCATGAGCCATAGAAATGTTCACCTGGTCCTGATAGATAATTGTTCATCAAATTGTTTCCCTTAGTTTGACGATTGGTCATTTGAAGGAATTGTTTCTTCATCTTAAAGGCCACACTCAAGTTCAAGGTCAATTATTTCGTCCTTAGTATAACTTAAACAATTGAGGATACCTTTCAACATAACTTGACATAAGCCAAGTTGTGGACTTGCCATTTGAATTATTTATGGCTCTACATCAAAATTCAAGGTTACATTTCAAGGTCAAAGGGTTTGCAGGCTCATCCTGACGATTGCCCAAATGAAACAGTTATAAATACCTATAAACATATAGGCAGTTACATTTGTTTTCTGCCGAACCATAGATGTCCTTGACAAACATTCTATAAAAAGAAATCATCTGTTAATATGATTTTCAGAAAAATAGTTTATTTCCTCAGGACCCAAAGTATGGTTATATCTTTACTTAATTGTTATATGTAAAAGATCATAGTCGTTTTGTCCAATTTTGTCCAATTTTGATGTGTAAGGTGAAAAAATAGTGTGCATAATTAATTCTAATTTATTTATTTATCATTATTTATCATGTCAAGTGTTATTTTTTGTGTTCATTTCTTTTTACTTTACTTAAGTTGTTAATTTCCAGAAATATTATACATGTACTTTCAATCGCACCATCTGTATCCAATGATAAGATTGTCAAATCATGTCATGCGAGTTGACCCAAATAAAATGAAAATCCAAATACATGTATATAGATGGTGGACTATATTGTAGGTGGACTATCATTGATTGATAAATAATTTACAGAATACAGTAAAACTTGTGTTAGGCAACCACTTAGGGGACCACCAAAAAGCGGTCGTTTATGGGAATGGTTGCATAATACAAAATACCATGATAAATGTGAAAGTTTATTTTGAAAGTATTTAAAGATTGTCGGTCAAGTCATACTGAATCTTATGCTGTTGGAACGCATCAGAATCGTCTTATTGAGACGAATCTAATGGGTTCCAACAGCATAAGATTCAACAATAACCAATTTTTCGTTAAGAAAGTCATCTGTTTCAGAGAATTTGCGGGAATTTTTTATGGTGGTCGCTTGAGCAATATCGACTGTAGTTGAATAGGATTTGCAATATTGCCATATAATCATTGAGTAATTGATCAATTTATACCTACATGTATCTCAACATATATTAGAACATGCTTACAGTACATTTTGTCATGCATTCTTACTGAGAGTTTGGTTTTAGCAGAGCAAATCCTTTTTCATGCACCAGCATTGATAGATTGGAGACATAGTGTTTTACTGTCTGTCCATCTGTCTGTTTGTGAAAACTTAACCTGAAAACTAATCATTTTCCAAAAACTTCAACACTGTTCAAGTAAACAATGCTCCTATATAGCGCCTCACCATCCTCTCATCAACCTGCACATTTGAAGGTCAAGGTCACAAGGCAAGTGACAAGGTCAAACTTAGCTACATACCTACAAACATGTTGGAGAAATTGTGTTATGATACAATCACTTTTGTTTACGCCGTTGTTACTTGATTACTTAGTGATGTCACAATGTGGGAATATTAACTCTTGTTTTCATATTTGCATTTCACCCTTTATTTATTCATTTATTTATATCATCCGTCCAAGTTTATATATTTTAAATGCTATTTGGTGGATTATTGAGTTTTTTTAGTAGATTATCACTGATAATTTCACCACCAAACCAGTAAAATTACCTTAGGGTTGAATCCTGCTATTGTTCATGTCACCCAATTTGATAATACCTGAGCGGGGATTATTAAATCCATAGTATTGCTTTGTAATGACTTGCGAAATTATGCATTTTTGGTGAATAAAAATTTCATATTTTGTCTCTTTCGGGCTATAAAGAAATAGAAAATTATTTGTTTTTGATAAAAGATTAATAGATTTTTAATTTCATGAACAAAATGCTATATTTTCATGATTGCCTCTCATGAAAATATAGCTTTCAATGTTCACTAATTGAAAAATTAATTAATTTGAACTGGAAAATGGTGAAAAGTGACATGTGTCGAAAGTTTTTTGATAAACCTTTGAATCACGTATTGGATGAAATATTTTTTTTCATACGTATCAGAACAATATACATGCAGATCTTAATGGTTACATATATGTATTGATAATCTTTCATAATTATCAAGAAATCTTTGTTTTTGCATATGATTAAGAAAAATAAAGCATTTGCACAGCAAAATTATGATTTTGTTTTGTCGTTTTGCCTACAAGCGCTGCTAACTTAAATGCATGTCTAAAAAGATGTTGTGTGTGCAACCACGCCCCTGAGAGAAATCTAATTTACTGAACCAAAAAGTGGTGTCCTTGGTTGAGAGCTAGAGGGACAGCGTCAGTCACATAATCAGAGGTCTTGAGTTAAATTCCCAGGAGCGACTATCAATCTAATTCTTTTATTGGCACATACATTTGGTGCTAGTTCTAGTGCTTTTTAGCTTTGCTTTATTTTTGAGAAAACCCGAGGTAGTGCTTTAGCCTTTGTACTGTCGTCTTCGTCATGCGAAACCTTTGACAATTTGTGATATCTTTGGTTCCACCGAAGGCATTCACTTGAATCTTGGCACACAAGTTCACTATCAAAAGAACAACCTATGCTATCAAGGGGGGAATACTGAAAAAGCATTTTTTTACGAATTATGTCCCCTTTTTCGACTTACATTTTTTATGAACTATCCAGCACCAAACAGCCGGTTGTAGGCACCTGTAGGCGGTGCTCTTGCTTTAGGAAATAGAATCAAGATAAGTTAATCGAAGCGTATGTCTGGTGCCTTTCTGATGGTTATGATACCGTCTTATACAATTCAATTCAATTCATTAATAGTAATAAGTACAAAGCACTTTTTACTATAACAGTTTGAGAAATGAAAGGTTACATACATTAACGAAATGTCAAAAAGCTTAATTCATTCAATACATCACAAAGATTCTCTTAAATTATTTGCATGAAAGATGAATTTACCAAGGGTCTTGATAATTTTGAAAACATAATGGACCATATATAATATTAAGATTTCAGAAATTTTACTCTTATATTCCGAAAAACTGATAAGGACAAAGTAATATTAATTTCTAGATTGTTGGAATTGCAGTTAACAACACAGGTAAATCGACAAGGTGAACGATTCTAGAATAATTTCATATGAAATGGAATCAGTGGGAGGGGCGAGTTTTGAATGAAATTGAATGGAGGCAATCCAATATCACTGAAATAAGCGGTAAATTTTACCCCCCCCCCCTTCCTCACCACCACCCCTCTTTATTAGCTCGGCTGTTTTCGAACGGCTGTTTTCGAAGAAAACCTGAGGTATTATGATCATCTTGTTGTCGTTCGCATTGGCATAGGCATTGGAATTGGCGTGACAAACTTTAACCTTGGTCATAACTTTTGAATGTTGAGTGATAGAGCCTTCATATTTCACATGATCATTGCCTGGGACAAGACCTTTCTGCAGGTACCAATTTCAAGGTCATCACTCAAGGTCAAGGTAATTTTTCAAGGTCAAATTTGTTTGAAAAAATTTGACATTGGTCATAAATTTTGAATGGGAAGTCAAAGAGCATTCACATTTCCAATGATCATGTCTTGGGACAAGACCTTTCTGTAGGTAACATTTAACCTTAGTCATAACTTTTGAATGGTAAGTCAGAGAGCCTTCATATTTCACATGATCATTGCTTGGGACAAGACCTTCCTGTATGTACCAAGTTCAAGGTCATCACTCAAGGTCAATGTCAATTTTCAAGGTCAAATTTCTTTGAAAAATTTAACCTTGGTCATAATTTTTGAAAGGTATGTCATAGAGCCCTCATATTTCACATGATCATTGCTTGGGACAAGACCTTTCTGTAGGTACCAAGTTCAAGGTCATCACTCAAGGTCAAGGTCATTTTTCAAGGTCAAATTTGTTTGAAAAAATTTGACCTTGGTCATAAATTTTGAATGGGAAGTCAAAGAGCATTCACATTTCCAATGATCATGTCTTGGGACAAACCTTTCTGTAGGTACCAAGTTCATATATTTGCCTTAGCCTAAGAAATAATTAACAGCCGAGCGTTAACTCCCGCTTGTGGTGCTCTTGTTAAGATCTACGTACTTTAGGTCCACACGATGTCTACTTCAAGTCTTGTGACTTAATTTATTTCAGATTGTTATGCTTTTGTTGCTTATCAAGATATATCTGTTGAACACAAAGCTTTGACAGACTTTGTAGACTAAGATCAGCTTGCACGGGCCTGCAGTATGACGTTAGCCCACACTGTCTGCTCTCTACTTAATTATTGTGGGAAAATCTTGGGCCCGTTTATTAAATAAACTTCTTACGGAAAAAAATAATAATCGTAAGTCAATATCACAAATCGTACCTGGTATTTTCATTTATTGTTGGATTCTGCCTTGCAGTATCTCATCGGAATCGTCTATTGGAGATGAGATAGTGATGGCAAAATCCCATACTAGTATTTAGTTACTACCGTAGAAGCATCTTTAATTTTTGATTTACGCACACGATGATCGTTAGTTGTTTAGTAAAACGCGCCCCTTGAGACGAAAATGGTTAAAATGTCCATAAAATTGGCAGTCTATTTGAAAACAAAAATCAACATGATATTATGGTTCCGCAAGAAAGAGTGAGGTTCGAGAAACCGTTATCTCCTATCAATTTTAATGTAAAATTGATCTTTGATCACTCACCTGAAATTGCAGATCTATAGTTTAATATTTTTCAGGCTTATCATGACAAAGCGATAGAGTTACGTTACTCCAGTCTTGATATATGGCAGCACCTAGAAACTTTGAATGGTTGGCAGTTTGTTTGATTTTCTTCGAGGGTGTAACTACAATTACGCACACTACGCAAGTGCGTTAAGGAAATGAATCATTTTTCGGAAAATATTGTTGGTAAATGTTCATAACATCGTAACTACAGCTTATTTAAGCTGTAGCTACGATGTTTTGATAATTCACTAACGCTAACACGCATGTCACAGTCCACATATCGCTTATATCCAATATATTTCGGTTGGTCGCCGTCTGATCGCGTTTACATTTCAAAATCCTAGTTACGCTTGTGTTCTCTACATTTAAAGGAGGCCCTCTTTTTCACAGCACTTAATAAATCGATCAGGTTTCAAAGAATTGAATAATTTGGATAATCTATTATGACATATTTATAGATACGACGCGTAATCTTAAACAATTATGTGCACCCGACTATTTATTGGATTAAATATATTGCGATAAACATGCACAAATTGCACCGTGTTTAGGATAAATAAAAAGGAAATCGTTTGCGAAAATTTAGAATGGAAGGCCACGCCCCACTTTGCAACTAGAACTACGCGCAAAGCTAGGTTAAGTTAGTAACATCGTGAATTGCCATTAATCTCAATCAAAAGTAGTCTAAATTGCTCATTCAGCGATCCATTCATTCATTCCTAATTCTCACTCAATCTATTCAAAAACACCCCGAAATGGCTTAAAAGATAAAATCAACATAATCAATCAATTTCACTATGTTGTTAACTGTAGATAAGTCACTCATGTCACAAATACTTTTGTCTAGTTTGGATGAAAGTGGCCTGAGCAAAAGGTCATATTTAGCTCCACTGGCCGAAAGGCCAGCGGGCTATTGTCATGGCGGGGTGTCCGTCGTCCGTGCGTCCGTCCGTCCGTAAACTTTTACTTTAAAAATCTCCTCCTCAAAAAGTACTGGATAGATTTCAATAAAATTTCACAGGAATGTTCCTTGGGTGACCCTCTATCAGATTCCTTCAAAGAATATTAATCGGTTGAAAATCATGGCTGTAGTAGGCGTGGCTAACTGCCATATATGGTAATGTATGGCTTTTCTCAGAAACTAATTGATGGATATAAACCAAACTTCACATGAATGATCTTTTAGTGACCCTCTATCAGTCTACAAAAATTAATTGTGATCAGATGAAAAATGTGTATTTTATGGGCGGAAGTCATTTCTCTTTAAGTTATATAGTTGAAGCTTTGAAAATCATTTTCTCAGAATCTAATCGATGGATATCAACCAAATTTCACTGGAACGGGTCTTTAGTGATCCTTTACAAGTCTGTAAAAATATATTATGATCAGATGAAAATAAGTGTTTTATGGGCGGAGGTCATTTCTCTATACGTTATATAATGGGGACTTTGAAAATCATTTTCTCATAATCTAACATATGGATATTAACCAAATCTTACTGGAATGATTCTTTAGTGATCCTTTATCAGTATGTAGAAATATATTGTGATCAGATGAAAAATGTGTATTTTATGGGTGGAGGTGTTGTATAGTGAAAACTTTAAAAAATATTTTCTCAGAATCTGACTGATGGATATCAACCAAATTTCACTAGAAAGATTCTTTAGTGATCCTTTATCGGTCTACAAAAATTGTTGTGATCAGATGTAAAGTATGTCTTTTATTGTCAGAGGTCACTTCTTTTGATATGTTACATGGCGTAATATCCAATATAGGGTAAAACAAACTTTTTTCAAAGTTTAAACAGATGAATTTCAACCAAATATCATGGGAATTTTATTTCTTCGAAGTTGTATCACGCTGCAAAAAATATTTTGATTAAATTAACAGCTGAACAGGCAGAGGACATTTCAACATATTAAGTGGATATTTGATCACCCTTTTGGTATCACCTAAATGATGATTTTTTATTTAGACTCATTAAATTTAATAGATGTAAAGATTGTATGTTAGAAGGAACATTAGCTTAATTGGAATCCAAATGTGTAGAAACATTAGGTAAAATAGGGAGCTTGAGATACCCCTAAGAATTGGTCAGTTTAGTTGAACGAAGGGTGACTCTGCACAAAGAGGATATTAGTGGTGTAAAGTGGCCTACAGAGGTTCAGAGTGGGGTAGAAAGAGCTGAGTTGACTGCAATCTAAGGCATTGAGTGGTGTTTGATAAAAAACGGAAAGACATACAATCAAAATTCTGGGGACAAAGTACCAGTATATTGTGCAGTAACATTCTGTTAGTGTTGAATTTTTATTTTAGGATTTCAAATAAATTTCACTGGAAAAATCCTTATTTTTTTACAGCCTTATCATCCTCTTAAAATCATTATCAGGATATTCAGGCCTGTGGAGCGAATCAGGCGCTCAAGCGCCTCTTGTAATGTGTTGTTAACAATTTAATTTTGAATCTGACCTGCTTTCATGATGCCAACCGTTTGCAAACGTTTAAAACGTGGTACCCGATTTGCATTTTAGACAGATATCAAAACGGGACGTCATTTTTTCCATCTTGAACTTAGTTCTTGCAGTTTTGCCAATTACGTCTACAAACAGATTTATTCCCGCGAATGTTGACTCGTAATCTCTGACACGTCGCTAATCATCAAAAAGAACAGAACAGAGCAGAAATTTATTTACGACTTATACACAAGGAACAACGTCAAAACATACACAATATAACAAATAGTTTGGTCTGTAAACAATGCATATTAATTAGAAAATGATTAATATCAATGAAATTTCACCAATTTACTTATGTTGATTGTATTTGGTTTTCTATTTTACTTTGTAGAAGAAATAACTCTTTAAGAAAAAGGCACAAATTATACAATGAAAAGTGATAGGATTATAAACGGAGGATGGTCACATAACGGCAATTCTGAATTGCCAATTTTCTATGTCGTCAATGATGTAAAATTTGGTTAAATTTGCTCGTGAACCTTCCCACGATCACTTCGATTTGACCAATTGAAATCTGCAACGTAATATTTAGTGAAAATAATCAAGTGTTGCTAAACTCTTTTGACTAAGTATATATTGTGCAATTCTTGAACGATTTTTTTCGCAGAAACTGTATGTATATGATAGAATTCAATCAAATTCGAAGGAGTGATCCTTATGTAAATTTTAATCAGTGTTTGATGTATGAAATAATTTTATATAAGTAACTTTTTTAATTTACCGTAAATATATAGAAATATTTAATATCATAAAGTAACCCTGAACGCGTAGCATTTTATGCTATATTAATAGGATCAACGTGTTTATACGTCACTATGACATAATATAGCGCACACCCTTATCAATCTAAATTTATTTATTTTATCAAATAAACCTCCAATTTTTCGGGAAATTTTAATTTATCTAATCAAAGATTTACCCACAATAAATAATTCGGTAGAAAACAGACAGTATATAATGATATTACACAGCACATCTGTGCGGACCAAGGGCGTAACTACCTTTACGCACATTACGCAAGTGCGTAATGGAAATAAATCCTCTTTCGAAAAATGGAATTTGTGAAAGATCATAACATCGACACTACAGCTTATTCAAGCTGTAGTTACAATGATTTGATTATTCACCAACGCTCAAACCATAGAAAAGGGGAGCGGACAGTCCAGTAACAGTCCATATATCGCCTTTATCATATCTATTATATATGTTGGTCGCCTTCTGACTGCGTATAAGTTTCAAAATTCTAGTTACGCCTATGCAGCCTGACCTTAGGTTAAATGTCTGTAAAAGTTTTGTGAACAGCAAGGGTAAGATGATGAATTTCTACAAAATCTTTCATGTAGGGATTGGCGTGCAAAACCGAGGATGTGCTTCGGAGATAGAAATATAATATATATTTTCTCCCATTTTCTCTGAATTATTGAGAACTAGATCAGAAATGTATCAAATTTAAAGCTTAAGCATAATTGTTATAGGGCTAGTCTTGAAAAAGTCCAATGGATTACGAATTAATTAAAGCCTTGACGTAACATTATATTTAGAATGGTACGTCAAATGAAAAGGAATCTTAATGTTTCTATAAATATATTGTCCCAACCAGATTTCGATTTGAGGATCTTTTTGGTTTTAAATCTATTTTCATTTAAGTTTCTGCGCCTTTCGTTCGTCTTTTCTGACATCCTTTGTTCTTTGAGGCCAAAAGCCCATCTTATAATTTATCATTTGAGTATTCATCTAGATATTCATTTAAATATTTATAGCCTTCAATGACACAGCCCCCTTTATCCGTGGTTTGGCTCAGATGTTTATATGTTTATAGCAATAACTAGGGTAAAACACTTTTTGAAATGGATTTATTGAAGTACGCCATATAGGTCTAAAAACTTTATCGATTTTCCGAAAGGTTTTTACTCGATAAAGAAATAGGTCTTTAATAGTATTTCACATATATCATAATTTGTTGATTTTTATAGAAATCAAATTGTCTTTTAAAATACATAATCATTTTTTTTTCAAAATTCGATCTCGGACGAGGTGTTAAAACTTTTCTTATTCCCAACTTTGTCTTGAATTTCAACTTGAGATTAAAGCTATGATTCTGTTGTTATACTTATATTCATTAAAAGGTTGTTTTGAGAAACAACGCATTAATACTGTTTTTATGTGCATACATTTATTTTTCTCAATTTGAGATAATTCTCAGTTGAGCAACCATTTATTTTACAACCATAGTTCCTGATCATGCCGTTTTAACGAATTTTGGCCTACACGATTACTATACATACTTTGATTGCCTTTTCTTAAAGCCGGACATCCACAATCCTCTGTAATTTCAGTGTCGGGGGCTGGACCCATGGACCCTTCCTCCAGATCCCCATTTTCCTCTTCGCTTGACTTGTTATACATTAAAGATGGGATTTTATCAGTCCATTACGACCAGGAAAAGCGCTCGGGAGCGTCATATAATTGAAACCTGAATTGGATACGCTTCTTAAGGCCTTTGTTTGTAATTTGTATGGAGTTTAACGCCACTCTCAACATTATTGTAGTTATATGGCGACGGCTGGTGCGCCTACCCAGGGTTTACTGTCGTATATCACACCAGTTTTTGTTGTGTCCCAATCACAGAAACTTGAAATTCTACAAAAAGGATATATTGAATGAACAAAAATTGACTAATAAGGTCCACAGTATCCCTATCTATATAGATAGTGATGGGACTAATTACTCGAATTCAATGCCGCCATCGACCCCCCCCCCCCATATAGAACCCCTGGATCCGCCATTGCACAATTATTTTTGTCAAATGACGGATGAAAGTTTGACAAGCCGGATTTCGAACTCAAGATCCAAGGATTGGTGGCCCTATGCGCTACCGCTGAATAACCTGCCCTGTGTTCAGGATGTAAAAGCGTTTCGCGAGCGCTTTCAGATGATACCCCGCTTTGCATGTGCACATACATGCAAAGCGAGGTATCATTTCGAGAGCGTTTCGCTTACGTTTTATCCTAACGCAGGGCTGGGCTCAGCGACTTTGAAGGGTAATGTAGGGTACTAGTTCTTTGGCGCTATCGAGAACTTTCTTGCCTTAAATATGGAAACTATTATACAGTTAAATACATCGTGCAATTTACCAGGTGAATGATTTTGAAATGAAATTGAATGGGTGAGATGAGCGAATTTTGAGTGAAATTAAAGGGAGGTAATTCAATATCGCCTATTTTGTTCAGATGGACAAAATTAGCGATATTCATTACCTCCCTTTTATTAAGAATACATATAAGTTTAATAAATCGCTTCCTATTTCTTCAAGAACCAAACCTACGCTTACAATTTCAATTATGTTAGTGAAATTTCGACTCTTTTCCGGCTATTTTTTTTTTAATGAAATTGATGGTTTTATCTTATTCAGTGAGTTTGGAGCATTTTTGAATGGTTTGAGTGCCTGTTTGAAATGAATGCATGGAGCGTTGAGTGAGTGACTATGAATGATTTTAATCGAGATAAATCTAAAGTTCACGTTTTTTCTAAATTGTTTCTTTCTTTCCTGTCATGATAAACGGTAAAATAGTAAGAAAGTTAGGTTGGTAGTCTATCAATCAATATCAATCGATAATTATTTTAAACAAAATTGTTCAAATATAGATAAATAAGATAATCTTCACCTGGATTTTTCCGCTTAAAAAGCAAAGGGTTTTATTAAATACTGGACAATAGACATACACAACGTTATTTGACTAGCTTTGCTTTGTGCAGATTGTTTTTTTGTTTGATTATCCAAATGTGAGAAAATTGTCTTAAGATATTTGTACTTGATAGTTTGGACGTATTGAACGTATACATAACTTTAAAGTAGTTTTAGAGTGTTCAAACTTTGCTTAAAGTACATGGATTTTAACTTAAGGGGATAAACGTGTATGTTTAGGGAAAAATCCCTCGGTCAACTGACTGAATTTAAGGAAATTGTTATCCTTAGTGAAAAGGTGGAATATGTTATGAAAAAATATTTAAAAAGAAATAAATCGATAAAAAAATAAATGATAAGAAAAACTCTTCTAAAATGATAAAAGAAATATATGTTGGGAAAGTAGATTTTTGAAAAATGAATTCATATGAAAAATGAAATGTGAATGTGATTTATTTACGCAACTAGACAATTTCAATTATATTTTGAGAAATCGGAAAATGAGGATTAATTGTGACATTTTTGTATGAAATTCGATGAAAGTTTGGATGTTAAATCTTATCTAGACGGGAAATCTTGTTTTATGACGGATATCATGATAAAAGGATAAAGGTGCAATTACATATAACGACTTGGATATAATTGTCGAAAATGTCAGGTAAGAAATTAAACAAGGTTAACCCCCGCGTTCAAGATGACAGTGGCGGATCCTGGATTTCTGTAAAGGGGTTTAAACATACATAAATGGGGGGGGGGGGTCGTTTCCCTAGCCTCGCACAATTTTAACCCTTATCCTGCTGAATATAAACAATTTTTTAAACAAATTCCTATTTTTTTACATATCAACAAGACTGCTCCAGGGTTTTTACCATAAAATTCAAGTGGGAGACAGACAGTATAAGCTAAGATCAGATTGCACAACTGTGCAGACTGATCTTAGCCTAAACTATCTTTCAAAGCTTTTTCCAACAGTAATATTTAGCTAACAGCTAGAGAAGGGTTAATTGAAATTATAAATGATAATTGATTAATTGAGCTTCAGAGCGGGTTTCGTTCGAACCCCTTACAACCCCTCTGGATCCGCTAATGGACGCAAATCTCCACTAACGTTTGAGAAATTTTACACACGTGCAAAGTTGGTTTCAACTTTCAAACGTTTTAGCTTTCCGAACGCAATGCTAATTTCTTTGAATGTGATTTCATCCACAAACGAAGAAAAAGGAACAAAAATACAGGTATCCCGAAAAGTAAAATAACTCTGAAATCACTCCTACTGAAAGACGGAGTGCATCCAATTGGACTAGTCGCCCAAAAGTGGTTGCTCAGAATACTTCAGTCCTGCTCAACCCAAGATCCGAATCCCTGACCCTATAAATAGAAATGTATACAACTTAGTACTGTAAGTAAACTTGCCTAATTTTATAACAATATTAACATATTCAAACACTGTCAATAAAATATTAACTGGTAATCCTGTGTGACTGACAGCAGTATACTGGATTGCTAGTTTATTTGTAGTCCAATACGGTTATGTTAAACGTATTCAAACAATAATCGACATATTCTATAAGTAGTCCAATACAATTATTTCCAAGTATTCAAACAATTATTGACAATAATAAGCATTGACAATTTTATTTCCAATTACGTACAATACTATCCTAGGTATATGTAGTCCAATACAATTATTTCCAAGTATTCAAACAATTATTGACAATAATAACTATTGACAATTTTATTGCCAATTACGTACAAAACTATCCAGTGTGACTGACGGCAGTATACTGGTGTGTTAGTACAAATAGAACAATAGAACAATAGCAATAACTTAAATACTAATCATTGTTCAAAATGGCTAGCAATAATAATAACTTAAGTTTCTTCAATATTCAACACAGTACTCCCCAGAGACCAACTAAATCAACTTCTAGGATTACAGGACTTGAGGCAAAACGCAAATTTTCAAGTCCTGAAATTAATAGAGACATATGTGCCAGATGTAACAACGAACACCACAACGAAAAAATCAACTGCAATAGCTGTGACTTACCATTCTGTACAAAATGCTCCGGTTTGACCAAAGCTGCTTATGAGCTATATGCTAGTGGTGGACTTGGTGAATTCAACTATAATTGCAAAAGCTGCAAAATGACCTTGCCCACCATACATACTATAAATAAGAAATTAACCGACATGAGTGAACGCCAAGAACAAAGAATCACAACTCTGGAAAATAATTTCGAAAAGGTTAAAATTACAACAAAAGCTACAGTCAAGGAAGAACTCGACAATTTCAAAGAAAACTATAAAGATGAACTCGAAATCAAGATCAATACATTAATTGAAGAAAAAACTAAAGAAATGGATGACAGACGGAGAAGAGAGTTAAATTTAGTCGTATTCAACTTAGATGAGGGGAAATTTAAAGATAACCTAGACAATAAAGAAAACGACGAAAATGTATTTACTTATATAGCTAACCAAATCGGCATAGAGGGACTTGAAATTGAAAATTCATATAGACTAGGGAAAAAACAAAGCGACAAAAACAGACCACTAAAAATTACACTAAAAGAAAGAAAACAAAGAAAAGCACTACTGGACAAAGCAAAATATATCAAAGATAAATTGGATGGTAACTTAAAAAATGTCATAATAGCAAAAGACCTTACTGAGCAACAACGAAAAGCAAGAAAGGAACGCCTACAAAATAAACCAATCAGAAATAAAGCTAAATACACAAACAACTCAGAAAATAGGGAGCAAGCAGCAGAAAATGCAGAAATGAGGGAAATATCTTCTCATAATCTATCGCAAGAAATGTTAGACGCCTTCGATGCAGATACGTATATAGATCAGCCAGCAAACAAAACATGTGAAGAAACAGTGTTAGGCGGTATCAATCGAGAAATGGAAGAGTGTGAATAGTTTGTGTTTTAGCCCAAATGAGGGTACCTCTTTTAACTGTAAATATGATTCAACAACAAAGTACAGTACGCAATACAGAAGTCTAAACAGTGAATCAAATGTAATTAATGACAAACTGAATATATTGTATACAAATATTGATTGTCTAACAAAAGAGAAACAAGCAGAGCTAGAAGTATCTACATATACAAATAACATTGACATTATTGTCATAACAGAAGTAAATCAGAAAAATCCAAAACACCAATTGCCAATTGTACATTTCCTAAAAGAATATGACCAATTTTACAATGGGGACTCAGGTAGGGGTATTCTCATTCATACAAAAAAAATCCTGAAAGCAGACCTAATAGAAGCAAAAACAAAGTTCGAAGAACAGCTATGGATCAAAATCAACCCCTCTAAGGATGGAGAAATCACTATTGGATGCATCTACAGAAGTCCCAACAGCTCAAATCTAAATAACATCCTACTAAATGAAACACTCAAAATAATGTGCTGCAAAAAAAAAAAGAATATCCTGGTCATGGGTGATTTCAACTACAAAAACATAGATTGGGAAAAACTCACCACAAAATTCAATGAAAAACATATAGAATACAAATTTATAGAGACATTGAGGGATCAGTATCTAACACAACTTGTAAAAAAAGCCACTAGATACAGAGAAAACCAAACACCTTCAATACTAGACCTCATCCTAACAAACAACGAGAATATGATGGAGGAAATAAACTACCATCCTGGTATAGGGAAAAGTGACCACCTAGTACTCCATTTTACAATTTCCTACAATAAAAAGAATAGAGACTCACCACCAAAAAACGACAAATTCAACTATAGCAAGACCAATTGGCAACATATAAATACATTAATAGTAAGGGAATTGGAATCTTTCAATGATGACAGGGACATCCAGACAACCTGGGACAACTTCGAATATAAAGTATCCAATATCAAAGATGAAAATATTCCAAAGTTTAAGAAGTCACCAGGAAGCCATGATGTCATTGTTAGTCAGGTAACAATCCAAGCAATTAGAGATAAAAAAAGAAAATGGACCAAATACTCAAATTGTAAAAACCAATATACCTATGAAACCTACAAATTAGCACGAAATAAGGTAACTAAACTAGTAAGGGAGAATCAATATCAAAAAGAAAAAGCCATAGCAGAAAAAATTAAAGAAAACCCAAAAGAATTTTGGAAATTTGTCAGAAAAAAAAACTTCCAACCAGTCAGGCATAACCGGCTTAGAAGTTAATGGTGTGATTAAAACAGATGAAAGAGAAATTGCTGACACATTAAACAACCACTTCATTACAACCTTCACAAAAGAAACTCTACCAATTCCAGTTCAAGAAAGAAAATGCAGTTGCATCTGTGACGATATACAATTCACAACTGAAAAAACACTTAAAATTCTAAAGGATTTAAATCCTACAAAGTCTGAAGGTCCAGATGGTATACACCCAAAATTTATTACAGAATGTAAAGAGAATATATCAAAAACACTAACTGCAATTTACATTAAGTCGTATAAGGAAGGAAGACTCCCTATACAGTGGAAGCATGCTAATGTCACCCCGATCTACAAAAGCGGACCCAAATGTAAGCCAGAAAACTATAGGCCTATTAGTGTTACTTCAATCTGTTGGAGAATCATGGAGAAAATCATTAAAAATGAATTAGTTGATTATCTGGAAAATAATAACTTGATAACCAAAGGACAACATGGCTTCAGAAAAAATAGATCTTGTATCACACAACTATTGGAGAGTATAGAAGAGTGGACTATGAATATTGATGAACAAAGAAACACTGATATTGTATACATGGATTTTAAAGCTGCTTTCGATAAAGTACCTCACCAAAGATTACTCAGAAAAATTTGGAACATAGGTATACAGGGAAAAACCCACAAATGGATTACAGACTTCCTAGAGAATAGAAAACAGCGAGTAACAATAAATGGGGTCCAATCAGAATGGCAAAACGTTATTAGCGGTGTGCCGCAAGGGATCGTCTTAGGACCATTACTGTTCTTGGTGTACATAAACGACCTTCCGGCCAACCTTACCTGTCAATCCAAACTCTTTGCCGATGATACAAAAATCTACCAAAGAGTACATAACCATGAAGACGAGACATCGCTTCAGGACAACATCTTTAATGCATGTGAATGGGCCAAAACATGGCAAATGCAATTTAATAGTAAAAAATGCAAGGTATTACATATAGGAAAAGAAGAGACAACAGTGTATTTCATGAAAAACTTAGATAATGAAATTGAAAATATTGAAAATACATCAACAGAAAAAGACCTTGGGGTCATAATAGACAAAGAACTTAATTTTAATGAACACATCTCAACAAAAGTGAAGCTAGCCAACAGAAATCTAGGTATAATAAGAAGGTCATTCACATATTTGGATCAAACAATGTTCAAACACCTCTATAAAGCTCTAGTTCGTCCCCATCTGGAGTACGCCTCTGTCATATGGAGCCCTAGATTCAAAAAGCAAGCCATTATGATTGAGAACGTCCAAAGAAGGGCAACGAAACTTATCAAAGGTCTAAAACACATGACCTACAAGCAAAGATTAGTCAAACTAGGATTGCCCTCACTAGAATACAGAAGAAAAAGGGCTGATCTAATTCAAGCTTACAAGTTATTAAATAAGATAGACATCACATGCAATGAAATACTAGTTAAGAGTGATAATGCTACTACAAGGGGAAATGATTATAAATTATTCAAACATAGATTTGCTACTGAAATTAGAAAAAATTGTTTCAGCAACAGAGTAGTAGGTCTATGGAACAAACTACCTAATTCAGTTGTGGAGGCACCTAGTGTGAACTCGTTTAAATCAAGACTAAACAAAGAATGGTTTGACAGTAACAAGTTTGACCCAAAATGTTATGATTAAGCAATGGGTTCAATCAACATGCTAATCAATGCAAATGAAGGTTTAGTAATATGTATGTTCACCAACAACTTTTTAAATTCAAACTATAAATTTTTATCAAATACACTGTCTTCAGGAACAGATATATGGTTACGAAATCAACCAATATGCTCTTCATCTCCTACATAAAGACTAAAACCCGGTTCCACTGCAAGTACGGATGCATTTAGGACGTAAAACGTATGAAAATATTTATATTCTCTAACAAGACGACATGCGATATGCACCCGTTATGTACCTTAAACATACGATTCGCATACGATCTCTCCGTCGAGCGTCCGGTCATTGTAGTTTCATCTGCAAAGAATTTTTTTGGACTGCACATACCTTTAAGAGCGGATAAATTTTCCGCTATGTACGCCGTAAATACGAAACAATACGAGGAACAAACGCTATATATCCGCTAAAATCCTATGAACTTCCGCAATGTATCCGCTAGGTATCCGTTAGACATCCTCGTCCACTGTGGATGAAAGCGTTCACAGGATGGAATTCGCAGGTATACGCAAAATATATAAAAAGGGATTAACATGGATATGTAAGTTAAGGTAGTGGAACCGTAATAGTTCCACAACATTTCGGACATCATGGACTGTCACAATGTTAACCTAGGTTTCCTAATGAAAATCATTAGGAAACCTCGGTTAACACTGTTAAAGCTCATTACTTCAGAAACTTTGCAGAACTATTACGGATTCACTACCTTAAGCGTACGCATCGCGTAAGAATTAATCATTGGCATTGTTTCCGCCTTGTTTCCGTTCAGCGTAAGTGGTGCAGACGTCCAGTGCGCTATTCTATTATGCTGTCAGAAAAACATTCTAGTACAATGGTTTTCTCATGAAAAAAAAAAAGCGTTCATGATATATCAATACAAATATTGAAAACGTTAATTACGTTAGGTTGCATCTGTAATCATTAAGTTCATCGGTCGTAAAAAAACAACAAAACTTGGCATTTGCTTGAATCAACGTACATGAAATGGCGTGAATCGATTGATGCCATTAAATCAATATGTTACAGCAATGAATAGGCAATTAATGGGTAACTAATGGTCTAGCACGGATTAAGAATAGTCTGAATTTATACGCTCTTTATTACTTCATTCTTACATACGCATTGCTTCGCAAAGTTCTTACGTGGATTCATAAAGAGTGTTAGAATAGTCATACGTTTTCCTCTATAAAATATGATTCAGTTTTATGGTTTAGGGGCCTGTTTTACTAAATAGCTTACGATAATTCTTTGCACAAGGCAAAAATTAAAATGCTTCTACAATAGTAATTAAATTGTAATTCTGCGATGCATTATCTCGTTGGATTCGTCTTCTAAAGACAATTCCAATAAGATATTGCAAGGCAGAATCTATCAATAAATGAAAACACCGGATAAGATTTTTGATTTTCACTTACGACTATTTTTTTCCGTAAGAAGTTTAGTAAAACGGGCCCCTGGTGTAACGTGTAGTTGTACTGGTGTACGGAACGAGAAAAACCGTGGATATAGGTACACCAGCCGCCATGATATAACCGAAACAATGATGAAACCCCTAAGCAACCAGAAAAACATGGGGCCCGTTTTGATAAGCATCTTTCGAAAAAAATAATCGTAAGTCAAAATCACAAATCTTACCTGGTGTTTTAACTCATTGTTAGATTCTGCCTTGCAAAATCTCTTTGGAATCGCCTATAGAAGACGATTTCAATGAGATGACGCATGGTTGAATTCCATATTTGTTACTACTGTATAAGCAACCTTTTTTTTCTTACGCAAAGTAATGTTCGTAAAATGTTTAGTTAAAAAAAGGCCCCTGACAACAAATATACTTGCTGATATGTTAGACAGGTGGAATAAATTTTGAAACGATTCTGAGGGTTCAAACATGTTTCGTCGCGTACATGCAAATGTATAATCCTGTTTTGGACACCAATGTCTATGTTTGTCACAAGTCCACGACATTCTACAGGTTGTGACATTCTTTTAACGTCGGATTTGATCCTCGATTTTAAGGGAAAGACGTATATTGAGTTTGCTGGGATCACTTTGGAATGAAATATTGAGATATTCTCTCACTTTTCTGCTAGAAATCTTATTGAAACTGGCTAAATGTAAAATTTCCAAAGTTAATGTAATTTATAGAAGGATTTGGTTAAATATCTCACAAAAATCATTAATTTCTCATTAGATTCGGCTAAATGTGTCATCTTTGCTCATAATACTCTGAGCCAGAAATAAGAAAACGTGTATACCCTATAGTTTAGGTCAATTAACCGAGCTGTTTTGAAAGTTTTATTCTTGCCTTTTACAGTTCAAATACACCTTTCGACAAAATTTCGACGATCTTTCGGAGAAAGTAAATTCGACGAAACGTCGGACTCGACAATATGTCGTTTCGACCAATTGTCGTATTCGACGAATTGTCGACGAAATGACGTGCAACGTGTGATTCTCGAAAAGAAGAGAAAGAAAGTCTGCTCTGCGTTCAGGATCACCAAACGGTGCAAACAGTTTCCCAATTGCACCCCGCTTTGGACGCAAGTGCGCGTGCAAAGCAGGGTACAATTAGAAAAATGTTTAGACCGTTTGGTGATCCTGAACTAAGGGCTGGATTAATGTCTCAGCGCAAAACTGCTGGAACTTTCAAAAAAACATATTGCAAATGTTTCGCAAAGTGCCATATTGTTTTAAATGCTTTTTATGCGAATTTCTTTTAACTCTTTGGTTCTGCTGAATAGAGGAGACGCTATCGCCCGCATAAAATATCTTTTCCCTCTGAAAGCTGCTTCCTAGAGTTTATCTTATTCGACCCAAATTAAAGGACCATAATTTACTTAAAGATATATTGCATTTGGACTGAATTTTTTTTCGCAAGTTTCAAGTTTTCAAGTTTCAAGTTTATTCAACAATAAATGCTCAATTTGCTCTGGGCACAAACATGAGCTCAGCAATTATTTACAATACACAAGTCAACATGATAATAGAGGACAAAATAGTACTATCTTAAAGAAAGAAAGAGAAAGGAAAATATTGATAATAATTCGGAAGAGGCAAAAGAAATTAAAATAAGTCTGCCATAGACAAAAGGATCTTTTACGTCCATATCTTATGTCCACAAACCATCCAACATTGTAAATTCTCTATGAATCTTAGGCCACTTATTTAAGTTTTTTGCCACTTATTTAGAAAAAAACATTATTTTCTGCATAATCATAATGTCATTACGAACAAAATTAAATTTGGGAAAAGTGAATTTAAAATTCTTTTCAAAATTCAATCACAGAATTACAATATCGTCGATATCCATTAAAAACATCGTAAGTATAACTTGAATAAGCTGTACTTACGATGTTTTGGTAGCTAGCCGAAGATATGCAAAACGGAAGATTTAGATATAATTATGTATCAATCTTTCTATTCAATAAAATGCAAATAAAGTGCACGGAGCTAGCATACAGAATATACTTATACAATGCAATGGGGTCACATTTTTAAATCGACGATACAAGTTTTGGGCCATTAAATTGTCATTCAAGTTCGAAAATCATCATAAAATCGATACGTCTTGTAACGACTTTGTATAAACAGGATTTTCGACCATTAAAAGATAATTGATATTTCACAAAATTATCGATCCTGGTCAAAAATGTGTTGTTAGAGCACTCTGAGTCAATTTCATTTTTCGTCATCTTGTCCGATTTTTTGGATCTGTGTTATTAGAGATGCTATTATCAACGACTGCGATCCAAATCTTTCTCATTTCAATTTTTTTTTCATCAAAAACAGCAACTACTTTTTTATACACCGCATCGATAGATCGGTGGAATATTGTTTTATCGACTTCTGTCTGTCCGTCTGTCCGTCCGGTTTTCTGTATGTCTATGAAAACTAAACCTGCGAACTAAACAATTTGCTGTAATTATAACATTTTTTGAGATACAATGCTTACATTTTGCATGAAGGTTCTGGTCACCAATACACATCATTCAAGGTCAAGGTCAAGGTTATTCATCAAGGTCAATTATCAACGTCAAACTTCGGCGAAAACTTAAACTTAACCATCGAACTAGACATTTTGTTTTTACTTCGCCACTATTTGAGTGGCAATGCTCACATTTGGCCCGATGGTTCCTCTCGCTAGAACACATCATTCAATGTCAAGGTCAATGTCAAGGTTAAATTTTACATCAGTATGTCATTTCGGGTACATAAGTATTTTACCTACCATATTGTTTTCTCTCAACTTTCAGTAAATTTCCAATTATACTCGAATGTTTTCCAAGCTTTGTTTTAGTTCAGTTCGACGCTCGATGATCAATGTGTACCTAGATTACTACTGATCAAATTCATTCATTCATTCATTCATTCATTCATTCATTCATTCATTCATTCATTCATTCATTCATTCATTCATTCATTCATTCATTCATTCATTCATTCATTCACAATACCGGCATTTTTGAGCCAGTTTTATCCAACCGTCATACAGTTGCTTGTTTTCTACAAAATGACCCTTTTCAAAAATGTTTTAGCTTTACCGCTATAGCTATGGCGGTCTTGTGCTTCTTAACTGCTTGTGCTCAAAAAAAGCTTCTTTTTGATATACAATATACCTGGACGTACTGCTTTTTCTTGGCTAATGAAACGCCCTTAAAGTTTGGTCTCAAACACTTTACATGAACCTTAAAGCAATACGTTTCGTGTTTTATTTAGGTGACTTGTTAGAATTTGGTTTAAGTCATTTAAGGCTACAGACTTATAACACCGACTCAAAGTTCTATTCTAACATTTTGTCGACAATAATTATAATAAGAACAAACAAGTCACATGATCATTAGCTCAAACACGTGCAACTCAACGTGCAGATTGTAATGTTGGTGCATCGTCGACATGCTACCAAATCATCGCAATTGCAGCCTATTTGAAGTCGTAGTTACGTGGTTTTGGCTCTCCGGCGACTTTTTTCTGAAACGGATATCCATGTCTTTCATAGACTGTTAATGTAGATCGGTGCAAGGTGAAATTAATGCCTCAAAAATGAATTAATGCCAACAAATAGTTATTTAAAGATATATTGGTTTGTGACCAAAACATCGCAAATAGAGCTTTTAAAGCTGTAGTTACGAGTTTTAGTCTCACATTTATTACGGTTAAGAACATCGTGAAATTGGCAAAATTATTGATTTTGGAATTATTTTGGAATGAAATTGAATGAGTGTGTGGAGTGAGTTTTGCGTGACATAAAAGGGAGGTTGTCAAATAACGCTAATTTTGTTTAGGATGAACAAATTAGCAGTATCTATTACCTCCCTTCAATAAAACGTGCATACAACCTCTATAAATAACTCCCCATTTCTTCAAGAACCAATCAGACGCTGACAATTTCAAATATGTCAGTGAAATCGCGATTTGTTTTCTATTATACAGATTTGAAAGTAGCTGTTGATTTTATATTTTAGTGGTTTTTGTGCGTTTTAGAGTGATTTGAGTGAGTGTTTGGAATGAATGGATGGAGCGCTAAGTGAATGATTTAGAATGGTTTTGATTTAGATGAATTTAATTTCACGATATAACTAACTGTATACCCTTTGCCCGACTGCACGATAAAAATTTATGAATTCCGTGTTAAGACTGTTTACGGCAATGCTCTCAAGATTCAAAAACGTTTCGAATGTTCAGGAATTTCCAAGCGGAGCTTATGGCTTCACAAAATTTCGACTGGTTTAGCTTTAAAGTTTGCTAATCATTCTACGGGATTGTCCGTATTTGTATGCAGAGAATAGCAACAGCAACTAATAAATGAATTAACCCGTGCACAGATCGTGCATTCTCACCAAGTTCGACACTCTACGCACTTTCTAAATGGTCCCTTTTCGTGTGACTGCTCAAACAAATGAATAAATAAATAAATCGATAAATTGATTAATAATAAATAAATAAAGTCTTAGATAAAAAAAAATAAAAGAAAAGGGACAATACAGTGAAACGAACTTCTAAACGGCCACTTGGTTTTTCCTGAAAAAGTAATATTTTCTTTGGTATCTGAAATGGAATGTAGGTGAATTCTATTAGAAAAATCTTTGAGGGATAATCTTCAATAATCATCGACTTGAAAAAAGTCGAGGAAAGCATCGAATTCGACGGGAATTCAAGGGTATCCCTGATTTCAAAATTAACATTGGTGGGTGGGGTAATTTTAGCATTTTAGCCTCGTGTGAGAAACAAAAGAGTCTGGATGTTATTTTCTTCAGTGATTTGATATCTGACACGCAATGTCCATCGAGGTTAGTCATTTATAAGATTAATCGCCGAGTATTTCTTAGACCGAAAATTTGAAATTCTTCGAAAATGTGCAACTTTTGTGACTTTCGTAATGGAGGGTTCTTGTGTTTGATCGTTTGCTACAGACACCAAGGACAAAATCTCGAATCCACTTTTCTTTAAGAACATGCCAAATTGAACGGCCTTTTATACGGAAATAAAAGATTCTTTATCAGATAACTATAGATATGCTTAAATGTGGAAAATGCAAGGTGGCCGTTTAGAAGTTCGTTTCAGTGTAGATAAAAAGACTGATACATAGATTAATAAATAAGCATGATGAAAAAAAACAACAAAAAAAAAAAAAAAAAAAAAAAAAAAAAAACAACAATACAGTCCCTAATCGCCGAAAACATATTTCAAACACTCAAAAAGAAAAATCAAATTAATTAGTACAAAATCATGACTGAGTGCGTATATGGTATTTCTGTCAAGTTAAGGTATCAGATGTTCAAAAATAATGATTTAGTACTAGCTCGTGTTAGGCTTTTACAAAATATTACACGAACCCATTGATCTATGTCATAGTTCAACGAATCTCGAAGCTTTAAAAGAAAACAGGGATTGTAGAAATCGTCTTTGTGCGACTCAAACTCTTGTAACTACAGCTTTAATCAAGCTGTAGTTACGAAGGTTTTGAAACCGCTCGATGCATCGTCTATTAAAAATGATAACTTGCTAGTTCTTTTGGTGTAACCAAACATCGTAACTTTTCTCAAATTGGCTGATCACTCATTTAAGTTATGCATCTACATGTGTTCAAAACGTCGCGATATATCTGGAAAACTATTTAAAGTGACGTTAACTCACACAATGATGTGGTCATGCGCCCAGGATGACAAAACGTTGCAAACTGTGTGTGTAAAGCGGGGTATAATTTACAAACATTTTGCACCATTTTGTCATGCTGAACGCAGGGCTGGTTCCAAGTTCATTCATTGATTCCCTTTGAAGTCTAAATCGTCCCCAAATATACCCCGACCTTGATTTTATTTTCACCGTAGAAGGACATTTTCTTTAGAAAGTACACAATACATTTCATATAATTTATTGTAAATAACCGCAGATTTTATTTATATAAGATGAATAGTTGAAAGTTTAGATATGCGACCAATATTTACATTTTGTATTAAAAATAATTTTCTAATGGCGAACGTGTAACCAACCTTTTAAGTATTTTTTTGGGGCGGATTCTGTCTTTTTAACTCAACCTAGGAACACTGATGACAAAAGAAAATTCAAAAAGAATAAATGAAAAAAAAAAAGAGATAAGAATTTAGTAAGGGCTCATTGCGTGTGATTCGCACACTGATTAGGGTTGAGTTATTGGAATTTGTTTGTACTTTTGTTAATATGGCGAAGATCGGATATTCTATTTCGATTATAAAGAAACTGATTGATTTAAAAATGACTTATTTTCTCTCACACGCACCCCTTCCCCCCTCGAATAGGTCATTGGGTATTGTTTTATCAATGTAGTTCGTCTGTCGATCCATTCTGTCCCATTCCATCTATGATAGGTCGGATACACGAATATCAAAGTGGGCAGGTTGTTCTCTATCATAAGTACAGTTAACAACAATGTGAAATTGACAGTCATCTCTATCAAAACCATTCGAAATCAATCGCTCATCGCTCCATTCATTCATTCATTCCAAACACTCACTCAGACCACTGAAAAACGCTCCAAACTCACCGAAAAAGATAGAACCATTGATGCCATTAAAAATAAATTAACCTAGAAAAATGAAATAATGCTTGAATGTTAACAGCATCATGTAATTGGCAAGTTGAATGATTTTTGAATGATTTAGAAATGATATTGGATGAGTGTTTGGAGCACGTTTTAATATGCAAATTTGACGAAATTATCAAATTTCATTACCCCCCTTTAAGAAACTTTCTATTTAAAGATTTGTGTGTTCCTACAGACATCTCCAGTCGCATACCAATAAGACGATTGAAATCAACATTAGTGAAAAATGGAATAATTTTACAGTTGCCCTACATCAAAAATTGATCTGCTGTTTTAATAAAACAGATATCATTATTCAATTTCAAGGTCGCATGCGAAGGTCAAATAACACGTATCTTTATAAATTGGGTTTGGGTTACGGTTAGGGTTGTAACAAATATTTCCCTCAATCATATGATGATTTCCTTTCAAATATCATTTTAATGTTATCTGCACCCTCTTGCAATTTGGTCCAGTCTTAGATTTGGAATTATAATAACTACATACAGTCAACAACATCGTAAAATTAACACGGTGAATGATTTTGGAATGAAATTGAATGAATGTGTGGGGCAAGTTTTGAGAGAAATTCAAAGGAGGTTATCCAATATCGCTAATTTTGTTCAGGATGAACAAAAATAGCTATATTTATTACCCCTCTTTAATAAGATTTGCATACAAGTTCTATAAATAGATTCATATTTCTACAAGAACCTATCAGAAGTTTATAATTGCAATTATGTCAGTGAAATCTCGATTTTATCCTGCTAAGTTTGTTTTGACTGAAGTTGTTGTTCTTATCTTTTAAGTGAATTTTGAGCGTTTTTGAGTTTTTTGAAAGAGTGTACAAAATGAATGATTGAAGCGCTGAGTGAGCGATTTAGAATGATTTTGATTGAGATTAATGTCAATTTCATTAGGTATCTAATTGCATAAGATGCACTGTGTTGCGAAATGAAGATTGTACAATTTTTCGAATGAACAAATGAATAAATAGCGTAAACTAGGCTAATGCGATAAAGATTCCGTTTTTATTTCCTCCTTTTCTAAAGAATTTTATCACCCGCACAATCTGAATAATTGATCTTCGATTTCTGAGTTTCGCTGATTCGGTCAGTCAGACTGTTTCAGATATTCCTTAACACACATTACGCCGAATTTAAATTTTGATTCAAACATATTTTTGGTACTTTTTTACTCCCTACATGATAATGGGCCGAGAGACTCTTATTTCCATCGTGTTACTAATTCATACCAGAAACATTTTCATAGATGACAATTTTGCACAGATTTTTTCACAACGATTATGTACAGTTAACAAAATCGTGAAATTGATAAGGTGAACGATTTTGGAATGATTTAGGATTGGAACTGAATGAGTGGGTGGAGCGAGATTTGAGTGAATTTAATGGGATGTAATCCTATATCGCACATTTTGTTCAGGATGAACAAAATTAGCGATATTGATTACCTCCCTTTAACAAAAATATGCATACAAGTTGTATAGGTAGCTTCCTATCTGATCACAAACCCATGAGACTCTAACAATTTGAATTATGTCAGTGAAATCGCGTTTTTTCTGTATCAAAATTTATTTTGAAAGACGTTACTGACTCAAAAATTTTAAATTAGTTTGAGCGTTTTTGAATGGTTTGAGTGAGTGTTTGGAATGAATGAATGGAGAACTGAGTGAGCGATTTAGAATGGTTTTGATTGAGGTGAATGTCAATTTCACGATGTAACTAGCTGTGTAAAGCTGTCATTGTATATACTAGAGATCAGACTACATCCAAATAGTGAATTTCAAGAGTAGGAATCTATCATGAATAGCAAGAAAGAGGTTTCCATTTGAATCTTCATAGAATGGTATAATGATAGGATAAATTGCATTTTGTACAGACAGACCAATCCGCTGGCTTACTGATATTTGAATTGATTGAACTCAATTCAGGAAAAATTTGGATTAAAAAAGTCTACGATGCATTGCCGTTCGTATTTTCGTCGATATAATCGACATCTTGTCGCCAACTCGTCAGCGACTGATCGGCGCATCGTCACATGAAATTTTTCTTCAAGTAAACCCTGTTTCCTAGTCGCATTGGAAACAATGTTATATCGATGACTTATCGTCGGCGATAGGCCGTGCTATGACTAATCATCGACCCGGCTTTGGTCGCTTTAGTAAACGCCGCAGACGTATTTTCTGACTCTTTCACTTCCATATGATATCGGCGACTAGTCGGCAAATCATCGCCTACGCATCGCCGACTAGTCGACGATATCTCGCCGGTGTTTCGTAAGCATAATATATTTTATGGACCATGATTTCTGTATGATCAACTGTCATGGAATAAGAAATCGTCACATCGACCGGTTTTTATGTCACTGCAAAATAGGTTTTTTTGCCTGATATAGCCGGTGCCCAACGTTATATTTCACTGATCAATCGATAAAAAATAGGAATTGGTGTCCATTTTTATGCGACTTTAGCATAAGCATCAAAATGAAAAAATAAAAGGTCTCCAACTCACACACCTTTTCCATAGCATTTGTAAAGAGATAATAGGTTATTATTATATGAATAACAAATAAAACGACATGACTTTTTTTCTACCTATTTCTTGATAAAGTCGGCGATTTTTCTGTTTTTAAGATTAAGATTAAGCTTAGATTCCGAGATAATATACGTTGTAGGCTGTCACGCACCGAATTTAACGAAGCTGTGATAACACGACACCAACCTATAATCAATCCACATTTCTACCTAAAGGCTGATGCACTGACCGTAGAAATCACAAATTAAGTTTAATAATTACTCTCTACAGTTAAAAACATCGTGAAATTGACTGCCATTCCGATCACAATCGATCTAAACCATTCACTCAGCGCTCCACTCAATCATTCCAAACACTCATTCAAATCGATCAAAAAAGCTCCAAAATCATTTGAAAACATTTCGAAAGTGATCAAGACGGTCAACATTTTATTCAAATCCATCAAGTTATTCTACGATTCTATTGGCTGGGGTGGATTTTAAAATGTTTGATTGGTACACAAACAGAAAAAACCCGTACATTTTATTGAAGGGAGGTGATATATAACGCGAATTTGTTCATTTTGAACAAAATAAGCGATATAGTATTACTTCCCCTAAATTTCATTCAAAACTCGCCCCCACACTCATTCAATTTCATTCAAAATCATTCCCAATATCATTCATCTTGTCAATTTTACGATGTTTATAACTGTACTATGTCTGTGAACAAATAAATTATTCTACCCGAGGTTTCTACCAAAAGTTGAAGTGAAAATGATTATTTTGTTTCACAAATAAATGTAATACATGTACTTATAAAATCATTGGACCTTTCTAGGAATACCCTATCCGGTGCCGACGAACCTTCGGGGAACACTTTAAACCCTCCAGTTAATGAGTACAGTTAGTTACATCGTGGGGTTGACATTCACCTCAATCAAAAACATTCTTAATCTTTCACTCAGCGCTCCATTCATTCATTTCAAACACTCACTCAAACCATTCAAAAACGCTCAAACCCATTGAAAAAATATAGAATAACCGACGTCATTCATAATAAATTCTAATTGAGAAAAACCGTGATTTCTTTGATATAATTCAAATTGTTAGCGTCTCATAGGTTCTTGAAGAAATAGAAAGCTATGTATAAAACTTGAATGTACTATTTTAATAAATGGGAGGTAATCAATATGGCATATTTGTTCATCCTGAACAAAATTTGCGATATAGGATTACCACTCCCCCATTAAATTCACTCAAAACTCTCTCCACACACCCATTCAATTTCATTCCTAAATCATTCCAAAATCATCCACCTTGTCAATTTCATGATGTTGTTAACTGTAAATTAGCTTAGGGTTAAGATGAAGGAAAACCTGAAGAATAAAGAAATAAAACACAACGTTAAATACTGTTCCAAGACGTTCCTTTCAGTATACTCTTTTGACAAATCTGTAAACTCTTACGATTATCTTTTCAGATAACGGAGACTCAAGCACAGAAGTTGATGATGAAGTACGATCGATCAAACTAATCGTCACGATCGTGGTGCTGATCGTTGCCTTTTTGGTGTCGCTTGTCGTTGCCAAACTCGTCGACATATGTTACGATAAACGTGCAATTCGTGACGACGCGAGTGACATAAGTGAAAATACTCGTAATCTGATACGTGCTCGATTGTCAGTGATACAGTTTAAAAAGAGGGAAAAACGGAAGACAGAGAAAGATGAAGAAAAGAAACTTAGACAGTCCGCCATTATGGATTTCTTCCGGAAGTGGGCTCAGAAAGTTCGGGCCAGGAGAAAAACCCGGGAAATCGCGATAAAATCGCAGACTCCGTCTAGTGATGATAGTGTGGTGGTGACAGTCGATAAAGAGGATGGTTTGAATCATTCTTCTGCTAGTTGCAATAGTAATTCTATTTCTCGCTCTCCGAGACTTCCATTATTTTCCGGAGGCAAAATGCCAAACGGAGCGCAGAAACCAGCCAATTCGACATTTAAACCACGCCCCATTTCGGGTAAATTGTCCCATGCCCCGCCTGTATTTGGTGCTTCACTTAGTAAGAATTCAGTGATTTCAACAGAAAACTCAAGTCCGGTTTCAGGACGATCGGCAAAATCTCGACCGGTGTCGAGTAAGCCTCGAGACTTACCGAATGTAAGCCGAGCAGATATCGAAAATAATTCTAAAGTTCAAGTGAAATCGGTTCATTTTGAAAATCCTGCAGCAATTTCAGTGGATATGAAAACTAAACAGGAAGTTACTGTGCATGAACAAAATAGTGTGAAAAAAGAAAGTGGTACACCGGAAATAGCTAGAAAGACACCGGAAGTTCCTAAACAGGTGACAGAAACTTCGAAACACAAGGAAGATGATATTACTATAATCAATGTAGATACTTGATGAAGGGAAAATATGTCTTAGATCTAATCAATTATTTCAATGATCTTCTTAGAAGATCTTTCTGTGCTTTTGAAAGGAAGTGGGTTACGTCCAAATTGATTAAGCTCAGAACTTAAGAAGTAAGGACAATAACTTCATATTTGGACTTTTTATCACGATCAGAACCCTTATTTTGTCAGACTGTAATCGTATTGATATGCTAAAAATGTTTTTTCGTTTCATCAGTTTCAACTAAAAAATATTTTCGCAGAAGGTGTTACGTAAAAGTACAGTTAACAACATCATGAAATTGACAAGGTGAATAATTTTGGATTGATTTAGGAATGAAATTGAATGTGTGTGAGGAGCGCGTTTTGGGTGAATTTAATGGGAGGTAATACTAAATCGTAAATTTTGTTCAGGATGAACAAAATTGGCGATATGGTTACCTCCCTTTAATAAAATATGCATTCAAGTTCTATACATAGTTCTACTTCTAAAAGGACCTATATATATGCGAAGCTAACAATTTGACTTTTGTCAGTAAAATCCCGATTTTTCTCTATCAAAATTTATTTTGAATGACGTTATTGATTATATATTTTTCAGTGGGTTTGAACGTTTTGAATGGTTTGGAGTGAGTGTTTTGAATGAATGAATGGAGCGCTGAGTGAGTGATTTAGAATGGTTTTGATTCATGTGAATGTCAATTTCACGATGTAACTTACTGTTGTATCTTTCTGGGATACACAAATACTCCACAGAGAAACGATATACAAACGGCTTTTACTGAAAAAATTATATAGAGGATAATTGTTTGTTTCAGTGCAAGATCGATTTATATTTCATTGAGTGAACAACAAAAGCTATATTTTCACCTACGAGTGAAAATATAGCTTTTGTTGTTCACGAAATGAAATATCAATCGATCTTACACGGAAAACAAACGATTATTCCTTTTCTTAAATGCAAAAATGAGACAAAATGTGAAATTTCTATTACATATTTTCGTAAAGCGCGTCATTTTGCACGTGATTGCTATGCAACGTTCATTGTGACGTCACTTATTTCGCCCCGCATAGATGACGTCAGATAGGATGAAATGCACAAAAGGAGGGTACAAGTTTTTTTTATAATTTCACTGCTTTTGCGGTGAGATTATCAAGTAATAATCTACCATTATTTCTCGATAAACCACCGAAAAGCATTAAAGAATACCTTGTGTTGCGTTCAGAAATGTTTTTAATCCCACATTTGAAATTATATTCGAAATTATATCAGATCCGTTTTCCAAGAAATCCTGCCTAAATGATGCCAACTTGTAGTTTCATCTGTTTGGCAAAAGTTTTACAACATGAACCCTTTTTAGACTAATCTTAATTCAAAGAATTTAAACCGCAAGTTCAATGTTCGTTGGAATTGAAAAGTGACTTCATAGGGTTATAGATAACACCGAGAAACGAGAGAACTAGCTTAAAATAGGCAATTTCTCTTTTTTCCTCAGAGTCTTTTGCAAACTATAATGCTTAAAAAATCAGTTTTGTGGGAGAATGGTTACAAAAACGGATACAAAACATCCAATGGATTGTAAAAATACATATATTTTCTTGTTTTTCGAATACATGTATAAGAATTTGAATTTTTGTTAGAATTTGAATTTATGGCTATGTTTTTGTCATTTAGGCGGGTTTTTACGAATAACAGATCATTAGAAAGTAGGTGTAAAGTGGAGATTATACTCAATTTAGAGTATGGACATTGTGAACGCGCAATGAATGGCGTTTGTCAAAGGGTTGAGTAGAAATGCTGAGGTAGTAAAAGTTGCATTAAGATAATGTTAATGATGTGAGTTAAGCGTAGAATTTTTGAATGAAATAAAAGTAATATAGAATCGAAGTTGGTGTCGTCATGGTGTTGTCCCTTGAAGGATCAACATGTTACCCCAACGGGAACTTCGGCGATTCTACGGACTAGACCTCGGGAATATTGCTGGGGGAAGCCATGACAGCACGCCATTTAGCACCTTGGTTTTTATGACGTCACAAACATCAACAATCCCGCCATGGATGACGTTGCATAAAACAAAATCAACGAAAGAATAAGAGTTGGCATAATATAATTTGATAGCAAAACGCAGTGTTTTACTGCGTTTTGTCATCAAGTTTTGATATGGCAAAGAGATCTCAACAGACGATCGTAAAGACTTAACTAAATGGACTGTTCTTCTAGTGTATTAACCGAAGTACTACCAGGAGCCGAATTACATTAAAGAATGACCCACAATTACAACACTTAGGTCCGAGGCACTTTTCAGTGGTCGAAGAAGTCCGAGCGATTTTCCGAATGTATGTTACTTTCTTAGCTCGGCTGTTTTCGGAGAAACCCGAGTATTGTCCAAGGACCGGTTTTTATCGTCATCCTTAGCCTTCATGGCCGGGAGAAACGCATTTTTACAATCTGTTTAATTTCGAGATGTCTACACTGTAGCTTGACATAATGTGTAGATACGAGGTGTTGGAATGGGTGGGTCGCTTTGACCTCAATCTGGACGCCCTTCAGATACAGTTAATTACATCGTGAAATTTACATTCATCTCAATCATTTCTAAATGGATCTTTCAGCGTTCCATGTATTTATTCCAAATACTTACTCAAACCATTCAAACAAGCTTCAAAATCACTCAAAGATAAAATAAACAACTACATTCCAAATAAATATAGCTAGATAAAAGAAATCGCGATTTTACTAATATAAATGATATCATAAGCGTATGATAGGTTCTTGAAGAAATAGAAAGCTATTTATATAATTTGTATGCAAAATTTATTAAAAGGAGGTTATCAAAAATCGCTAACTTTGTTCATCTTGGATAACCTCCCTTTAATGTCACTCAAAATTCAATCATCGCACTCATTCAATTTCAATCCAAAATCATTCATTTATCGTTCACCTTGTCAATTTCACGATGTTGTTAACTGTATGAAAAGGGCATTTATCTGCCAAAAATATGGTCAAGGACACGAAAATAACAGCTATAGCTGTAGTAACGACGTTAAAGTAGTCCATTCTACGAACAACATCTCGGAAAAAGACGGAAGTCAAAAGTCATGTTATTATAAATGAGTGCTTCGATTGACCAATCGAAATTTTGATTGATAGTAGCGACATTTAATCGAACAGACGTAGTCCGAAAGGGAAAATTATGCTCCGTCGACAATCTCATTAGTTGAGAGTCTTTCGAAGACATGGAGGAGGTGGTTTCATTGCATATACAAATGATTTGATGCGTGACATTTCCTATTTCACATGTGTGTAATAAACAAGCATTGAGCAAACTGGACAGCCACACAATGCCGTAAGAATATTCTCCGATACCCTGAAAAGGTATTCAGACACTATCTATATACAGTGCGCATAGTGAAGACTCTGCTCAGCCTGTGTGGATGCACAGGCTAGCAAGAGGCTTTGCTTTGCGCACATGCGAATTTCTTTTGAATTGTCACGCTGTGACTCAAATGTCCTGGGTTAAGGGTTTACCGCGATTTGAATTCACAGAAACTGAGTCAATGGACATGAAATTAAAAACTCATACAAAGTAATCTATTGGACCAAAACTGATATAGTAGCTTTAAAATATTACTAAAGAATGCAAAATAGTTTGGATATGTAGAAAAAAATATCAAAAAGTGTCTTTAAAGCATGAAAATATGACACATTTACAACATTTTCTATTTGCGTTCAACTAAAGATTCAGTTGCACAATAGTTAAAACAAGAAATGTCTACATGTACAGGAAAAGCTAAAGAACAATGAAGGAGGCTTAAATTTTGCATAAACATTTCACACAACTCACATTTTGCATCTGAAAATGACCAACTGCAGATAAATAATTTGCAAATGGCAGACATAGAGTTTGTTTACATTTACTATTCCCATGCCAAACGATATTTCATTCATAAAAAGAAAGTAGACAACTTCATAACATATGGTGACCAGGTTAATACTATGTCTGAACATTTCAAGTTGTCGAATTAATTTTTACCCGTTACCTGTGCGTCGGACCATTAAATTTCACTTTAAAGAGGAAGATGAATGTCAAAACTATATGATTAACTTTGATTTTTGATTGATATTTGCAAAATAAATAAAAATACCCATCAAAATATAGTGGAAATACGTATGGTTCCTTTTGGTCTCCATAGGTAAGATTATTTGAAAGATTTCTGTTGTATAAACATCACGTGAAATCTACCTTTAGCGTAAATTAACAAAATTGGCTGATTTTATTGATTTAACTCAAATTATTTGGCGTTTCCTTCTGCCTGCATATAAGGAATGATGTAATAAACAGAAAAATGGCAAAAACTACCTTGATCTATCGATTAAGCTTTTGATTTTCCAGGTTTTCGTCGATTTTCACCTTTTCGCGGAAAAACCCGACTACACTTCAGGTTTTTGTTCTTGTGCAAAAAGTAGGCCCATTTTAATTTAGACTGGGCAGCCTGTCCTCATTTTTCGATAGTAGATCCTAAAGTAAGCATGGACACCATTGGTCCGTTGCTTCCTCTCGTTTCATTGGTCAAAATGTATTGAGGCCTTTGATTGGTCATCTCACGTACGAGCGTAGCGTGTTTAAACTGAAGAAAGGGAAAGAACGGAATTTATGACTTTCATGGTTTTTATTGGAGCTTAATAAATAAAGTATCATATGCTAAAGATTTTGAATACAAAGTTTCTACCCAGAATTTTTTTTTAATAAGGTTGACTTTTGATATTCAGATTAGTAATTATTATAATTTTGAAGAATTTGACTTTCTCCTCTATTCTTCTTTCTCTCTCTATTTCCCTCTCAAAATTAATAAAACGCATAGTTTCTAATCCCCTAAACTTAGCTCTTCGTTTGTCAAGCGGAAAACGGTTTTGATAAAAGATAATTTGTTACTGCATTTTCAAACATTAATTTTTAATCAAGACAACAGGCTTAAACGCTTGAAATACCGGATAATAAGATGACATTTGATAACAGTCAATTTAATCCTAAAAAAAACCTGTTGTTAATAAAGTGTTTTATAAAAAGAGTGCAGAGTTTATATAAACCTATTGTTAATAAAGTGTTTTATAAAGAGAGTACAGAGTATATATTTAGAGTGCATATATTATCATACGGAAAAGGTGTCCTCCTGGGAGTTGTATTAAGTGTCCTTCGATTATACAGAAGAAAATAGGAAATATTAACGAAATTAAGTGTTACTTTTTTCCATTTTGAAAAAGTACAAATTAACGTTTTTGAATTGCCTCACCCTTTAAAACCTGTACTCTCTAAATAAATTTCTGGCGTTATAGAGAATATACCAATTAGATATGTAAAACATTCAATCTCTGCGAGCCTCCTTTTTGAATAACTCAACCATACCTGTCTTTGAATGTGGTCTGATTATTCGGTCATAAACTATTTACAACTGATAGCGAGCCGCTGGGCAGCATGTCAATGTGTGGGTAGATCAGGTGACCTTGTTCTGTTAGGAATGTATACATACAAGAGGTATATAAAGGCGCCCACAGAGCGGTGAGCGGGGAGAGACTTCTTTGGAAGATAAGAAGACAGACACAGTTTAGTTAAACGTTTATTAAAGAAGTATAGTGTAGTAAATTTGACTTTGATTCATTTCACCAATATAAATATTGGTGTCACAGTCTTTCTTTATACGATTTGCTGCAAAACATAAAGTACGATTATGGCCACATTATTATCAACATGTTCTTCACAATTCCTTGTTAATAGTAGGGCAAAATTTCACAATAGAGCTTGTGATGGTATCTCCTTTGTTCAATTGAAATTACTCAAAGGCTGAAGCTCAATTAAAGAAGTCATATTTTCATTCTGATGTATGAAATTCCAATATTTAATTCGTGTTTGAATTAAAATGGTAGTTTTCGCAAACGAAACGTCAAAAAAGGGCCAACCACACTTGGATTGTCTTTTGAACTCAATAACAATGATACAATATAATTAAAAGTAATTTTCAAGCGCAAATTTTGCTTATCATAATATCTTTTTTTCAATCTATTACCATGAAAAAATATGTTTTCAGGATTTTTGAAAGTAAAATAATGATTTTGTCTGTCCGTCTACATGAAACTCCTGGCCTATTACAACTTATTGTTTCTATAATAAGGGAAAAGTGAAGGGCTTTCTCAAAATAGGTACCAATTTGCATCGAATCAAAAGAGGATGATTTTAAAGGAGCCGTTTTTTTTATATATATGATATCGAGTATTTCTATAAAATTGATTATGTTTGTGTAATTCACTCGTAAAGTATATTAGAATGAGTGTGTCCTGTCTTTGTTCGTGAACCTTTTGACAAGATATTGATAATCGCCTATATCTTTTCATGGATGTACCCTGTACTCTCTAATTCTGACCAATCAAATCATTGATTATTTAACGAAATCGTTGCGTTTTTCACGAGATATAACAAGTAAATAGCGAGTTATGAACGGGTAAAAAATACGTGATATTTTAGTTTAAAATTGGGTACCGTCGATATGAAAATACGCATATCCAACAAAAGAAAATTGGTCATTTATTGTGTCAAAAGTTTAGTATAAAAACACAAGTTTTTAGTATATGTGTACATATTCTTACTACTTAGCAGCCTTAAGAGTGGAAAATGCGAAAAATAATCATTTACTTAGTAGACAAAAGCATCATTCTGGAACCATTTTATAGTCTAAAATTAATTTGGATTAAGCTAAAATTAAGATATGACTACATACAAAAGATTTTACCGACGTATTTTTGTGTAATTGGTGAAAACACCGGTCCTTATACAAGTCAATCGGACTATAATAATAACACGTTTATATGAATAAGGGTATTGGTCTTTAATTTGAAAGAAACCTTTATAGATGTAATGTAAGAGACTGAAACAAATAAATTGAGGTGTATTTGTTTTGAAATAAACCAAAAAATAAAGCTCTTTAATTTGTGATCTTATTAAAAAAAAATATATGTAACATAAAGAAATGACATAAAAAAATTAATTTTTGCTTTTTTGACAAATGAGTAAAAGTTTTGACTTGGTATTGACTGGTTTTAGCGAATTTGGGGTCGTTTTGACTTTGGGCCGTTTTGACTTCAGGCCGTTTTAACTTGCTCTCAAATAAGTATGAAAGGTCCCACTCTATTTTTTTAGAGGAGTGATATTTTTATCTCTTTTTCGGTGAAGCGGTTCATAACAAATTTCCCACGGCAGTTTTTTTATTTGACAGCTGAGAAAAACAGAACAATAGCAAGGATTTCTAAGTAGAAATCAAGGTAAATTTAGTCTCATTTTTAAAGTAGAAATGCCCAAGAGTGATAATGGACGGTCACCTTTGGCTTTCAACGAATACGATCGTTGCAATTACTTGAAACATCTTTGTTTACATGTTTTGTTGTTGTAAAAAGGCTGCCATGTTTCCTTGAAAATAAACACGTGTCTTTCAACGCTGAAATATCTTTCCCACAGGCATTTTAGCCAAAAGTAAGCCTCGTTGATTGTACTCTGGATATTCCAGTTGACGTCTGCAAGTTTTTGTCCCAAATGCATCGGTACATTTTTCAAATGGATGCAAATGCGAAAGTGCAATGTGGAACTCTGTTTTCAGCTATAAAAGCATTCTTTGCAAATTTTTTTATCAAAAACATCTTCATTTCCCCTTCTTAATACATTTTATAACATATTCAGTTGACTTTGCATAAAGAAAAGCCTTAATTTTGCATATAAAATTTTGGCCAAAAATACAAGTGGCCTCCATTTATATTTGCGGCGAACCCTTAAATATGATGCACTGTTAAATATTGTGTAGATTGGCCAGGGGAAATAATCTACCACTAAAGTAGTTGGAAGCAAAAATGAAGGAATTGCGTCTCTTTATGTCACATTTCCATCTGTTGTAAACGACACCTCTCAAATGGTAATTATGAAAAAGTAAGCTTAAAATCGCCGTCTGATTGATACATGAAGACACCAGAAAATGGGAAAGTGTGTAGATTATATTTAAAGGAAAGTACAGTAAAACATCGTGAAATTGACAAGTTGAAAGATTTTGGACTGATTTCAGAATGTTATTGAATGAGTGTTTGGGGAGAGTTTTTAACGAAATTTAAAGAAGATAGTTCTATATCGTCAATTTCGTCCAAGCTGAATGAAGTTAGCGATCTATATTACCTCCCTTTATGAAAAAAAACGTGCTTACGAATTTTGAGTGTCTTCGCGCAAGATACAGAAAAGAGGGGGTAACTCCAGTGTTAACTTCGTTATTTCCTTAACGAAACCATATGTTGTTGGAACTCATTGATCTCATCGTGACAAGACAATTCCAATGAGTTCCAACAACATTGGTTTGGTGTAAGTTTATTTGAAATTTGATTAATTAACACCCGAATTTTTATTTTGTTTATGTTTTGTTTAAGGCTCCGAAGTTATTAAGGTAATCTACTTGCAAGACTGGCTGATATATGCAGAATATATAAAATTCAACTACAGAAAGTATACTCAATAACAAAAATATCGCATCACTTAATTTTTTAGATATAACTTTTTCCATAATCCAAAGTTTGGAAGAATGGTTAAACCAAAATAAACGCTAACCAATTATTGATCTGCGACAAAAAGGACAACGCCGAAGACATACGCATTTAAGAGTTACAAGCGCAAAGAGGCGACTACCCCGCTAAATCAAACTTTTAAAATTAGGGTCAGTTTTCATTGCTCAGTAAAAGCCAATAACGCGTGAGTTTATGTGCAATTTTGCTCTGAAATAATGTCTGACACGTAGATTTCTGAATTTTACCAAGAGTAAACCCTAAGATGGCTTTCCAAATGCTCTTCATACTACCTCAATCTGACTCGAAACCTTGCAATTTTTCGCTCATTTGTGGACTCTCATTGCAAGCAAGTTTCTGATATGCCTGATTTTGAAATAAGCCTGGTTGGTGAATAAGAAGGCATCGGTACAACTTATAGAGCATTTTCGCGAAGAAAGTTCATAATGCCATGAGATGAATTGACCATAACTTTGACTTGCTTACGGGGGGGGTGTCCTATGGCTATCGCTAATGAAGAAGTCGATACACGGCATTTTTGTAGTTCACTGCCATCATTAGTCTACAATAACCTGAAAAACTTTGACATAGAGAGTAAAGAGTTTCCGATCATAACACATTACAATACGGCCTCTACACCCTGTCAGCATCCGAATGTCGGCACCAGTAGTTGTTATAATCGACGTTTAAGCTTTACAGTGGTCTAGCTGAGACTCCGCATGGCAGAAGCAAGTGTAGTCACGTAAACGAATGAGTTCATAATGACTTTACGCGATGACGTTCCGAAATTCAATGTCTCTCTACCGCCAAACTCGAAGACTTGGCTTTATCTGACAAATGTTTACACGGCTTTTCGTTACCGTCTTTATACTCTGTATCACTCGACCAACTTCAACTTCGGCGGAAAACATGTTTATCATATCAAAAAGTCAAAAAGTCTCTGCTCAAGTGAGTATGAACTCAGGCATAGATTTTACCACAATTGGTTACCTAGTGGCCTGCCAAAATAAAATAATGTCATAACAGCCAATACAATGAATAAATGTCGATCACATATGTTCAAGTCGTATTGCGTTCGTGCATGCAATAGAAAACAGTGTACTTTTACATTTCAGATTAATGATGTCAACATACAAGTAATATTACTGCCCTGAAATACAGCCAAGCTTTGAGAAAGCTATTCAGCACCTCATAAGTTGCCACCAAAATGACGAAATGCGTGTAAGGCAATTAAAAGAACACAAACTGCGAACGATTAGTTTCAAAGTGATTCCAGAACTATGTAGAGAACAGGGGAGGACCATAACAATCGATTCCACTAGAGAAAAAATTCACATATCAAAGGCTAACGTGGTGCCTAAAGATAGCCCTTTTAAAAAACTGATCAGACTAGAGGATGTCTGTAGTGACAGTGACACTTTCAACAATGTAGAGCATAATTTTTCGGGACAGGGCCAATCTGGTACCGAGGAGTCTTGTGATACGGATCTGTCTGGTTGTAGCGAGTACATTGATGATACTAACAATATCTATGATGAATTAGTTTCTCTGTTGCCTGAAGTAATTGACACTTTGAAAGAACATGGAAAAATGCAGGAGTTCCTTTCATTCAACAGGCTTGTAAATGAAGATAAATTTCCGCTCGATAACATTGCGTTTCTTCTATTCTTAGATGTTGTGAGATGGTTAAGCTTAGAGGAGACTGCAACGCCTTAGATCTGTCTTTACTATAGTATCCACATTCGCACGAATGCACGTGGACATTCTCCTCTACTATTCCAGAAACATCAAGTGATTCGTCCATTTCTGAAACAAGTAAAAATACTTATTTGAACACATGTAACAATTCACCACTCTGTCGATAAAATGCTTTAATATATTAAACATATATTGCAAGATCTATATGAACGTATAATGATAATGATAACAATAATTATAATAATAAATATTTCACTAGATATGCTGAGCAGCAGAAATTACACAGTGCAAAATGTCAGTTGGTGCATATATTATATAGTTCATCGAGTGGAACATTCCTCCACATACAAACCTTCTATATTAAAACGAAAGGTGTCATAAATAAGTAACATAACTCGGATACTGCATAACTATCATGATTATGTAATAATTCATTTATTGATTTTAAAAAGAAATGAAAAATATAAGTAAATCTCGTTTGCACATAACGACTATTCGCCGTCCATGACTTTGACTATTCGCCGTCCATAACATTACCAATAAACATCTATTCGCCGTATACCTCAAACTTTCAGGTTTCAGTAGTTAGTGGCAGCAAATAACCAAACAAACATAAGAAACAAATGTTAGATAAGGCAAAATGGTATTAAGAATAGGGAATGAACCTTAAACCCGAATAAAAATTTTGTTATCCTGATAAAACATGTGTTTTTCGCGACACGATGAGCTCCCAGGCCAGTACCAAGCAACAGAAAAATGTATAAAGACAGCTATTTCGATCCACAGGATAGAATAGAGCCACACGCCGTTATATAAAATCTTTTTACAATGTGCCTAACATGTACTGGTTATCCTGTAGTAAATAATAAAGCAATGATAAAGGTCAGAACTCACCACTCGCCACGCCGTTTATTTCTACTTCCGATTCGCTGGTATTCTATTTCCGGTGGGAATGACAGACGGTGAGGGTGAAATGCACAAAAGCAGGGTATAATTTTATGATAATTTCACTACTTTTGCAGTGAGATTATCAAGTGAATATCTATCTTTATTTTCTCGATAAACCACAAAAAAGCATTCAAGAATATCTATCATGTAAAACTCGTTCCAGACTTTCCACCGTTTAAAAAAAAAAAAAAAAAAAAAAAAAAAAAAAAAAAAAAACACTATCGAATTGAATTTCATGAACGATTTGAAGATTAGATATTTGAGCTCTCAAATAGTGCATCTTTCAACTATCATTTGTGAAGTGCCGGTCGTTCTTGGCCGCGCCCAAAAATATACCAATCTATTTGATCTTGGTGAGGTGAATAACATTTGCGTCATTTTGAATGGCTAATCTAGGTGTAATTAAATCTTATAAACATTCTTAGAATCGAAAGTTTGCAAGCGAAATTTCCAAGGGGTACATCTATACTTAAGCGCAATGTAAACGCACCACCCAGAATTCTTGAACAAACTGCCCTGAATTATAAAAAAATCAAATCGACTCTTTTTTTTTCGTCTTTCAAATTATAAATGAACCTGTAGATATTGTATGTCTTAATATCAACTATAAAACGTCGCTGTTTGTTTGGTGGTCATTAAAAAAGATTTCGGTACTCGTTTTTTAGTGTGATTTGAACTCGAAACGACACATTTAGGTCTATCAGGGAAGCCGAATGTACGGTGTATACATAGAAATTATTGAAGGCTTTGCACAAAAACTGTCTAGGTATTTCCAGTCGGCGAAGAATGCGTATAGTGTTTTGCGGAGTTGGTCATTAAAAATAAGAATCACAACTTCTCGGAGGGGGGGGGGATTGTCTTGAACAGCGTGACTGTAAGAACATAAAACAGAGAAAAATAATGTCGAAAGGGAAGAGGTGAATAAAAACGGCAAACCTCGTATGCGTGACGGACAATAAGGACAACCATGTAAGAAACTTTCTAAATCCTCAGCTGCTTGTTAACTTGAGAACAACCTATATTACTCATTGAATCTATACAGTTATGCGTTAACACTCACGTTAGGTGAAAGTCAGCTACTTCTTATTCCTAGGCTAATTTAGCCTGATACTCTGTTTATTTTCCGTGAGTGAAATCGGAAAATCCCGATGGTCGACGATTTCCGCTAATTTGATTTACGAATTAAGCGTTTTCTGGCAGATGATAAACTAATCAAACCGGTGGTGTAGAGGGTAAGACATCTGTCCCTCGTTCGAGAGACCATGAGTTCAAACCGAGTAGAAGAAATTATATTTTTCTAACTAAAATGTTCTTTTTTTATCTTTCTTAGAAACACTTATGACTTTTTACCGGAAGAGGTGGCGTTTTTCGAAAAAATGAATACAATAATCATTTCCAATGTGAATATAATCTACTAGCACATACAAGCAGAAATACGATTTCTACTAATACTTCCAAACATAATGATAATGATGATAAGACAACAACAACAAATGAAGCTTTACTGATCTCGAGTACCTATGTGGTAACTTTGGTAGTGTTTTTATTCTTCTTCGTGGTTTCGGGTACGGGCTCGAAACAAGGCTTAGCAGGGAAGTTATATTCTTTTCTCCAAAAATGTGACACATATTTTCATCCGATTTAAGATACATATGTTCGGTTAATAATTCACTTTTATAGGAAGATAAAGACTTCTTTGTACCTGAGATGTTGCAAAAGGATTTAATTGGAAGTAGTAGTTTTCTGATATCAAAGAGAAACAAAATATTCCCTTAGTGTGAGCTTTTTACTATTTCAGACTATAACTAGACAATTTTACGTGAATCAATTAAGAAAAAATCCATAAAAAACATATAAATATTTATCTTAAAAGTTCTATTAAAACCCTGATATAATGTTTATTATGACTAGCCAGAAACATTACATTTTAGCCCAGTGTTTTATAGAAACACATAATATGACACACATTGTGTACAATTTTCAATAATGTTTTAAAGTTTGGACATGTTCCCAATTCTTAGTCGGGTAACATTTTTGTCCCTTAATATCAAGAACATACTTTTTGGGGAACATCCCTTTTATACACGATACACAATATCTTTGCAAATATTACATTAGATAGTATGACAAAATGGGTTGAAAGTTAATTTTCTACTCGAACTTCAAAATGAATTTCAAAAAGAAAGATCACCAATAGACAAAATGTTTATTCAACAAGCTATGGTACAAAAAACATTACGAAAACAGACGCACTAATTTACGTATAATTTGTAAAATTCGAGAAATCATTCGATAGTGTAACGCACAGAAAGTTTTTCAATACTTACAAAATACAGTTTTGAGGGAAAAACTAAATAAGGGGACGACACAATATAGGTTTGATGGAAAAAAACTAAATAAGGGGACACTGCGAGCAATTTTATCTTTAATTCATACATTAACGAAATTAGCTCGCTCTCTAAGAAAACAAAATCATAGAGGGGTATTTATAAAATATAAGTACCTGTATATAATGTAAGTAAATATAAGTATTTACACTTATCCCGGACATCTTATGTATTTTATTTGCCGACGAAAATGCTTAATGTTCCGAAACTATCATCGTTTTACACCACCAATTAAAAAGCATTCCTCATTTTTGCAATAAATATGGAATGTATGTAAATAACAACATAACTGAGATTATAGTATTACGAAATGGCGGACTGCTACGAACTAGTGAAAAATGATTTTATATCCGTACAACAGTAAATACCTCTTTGGTATATGTATATATGGAACTGTTATTCGCGCCTGAATAAACTTGTTCGAAATCTGAAGTCCTTTTATGCGTTGAAATTATATATTACTCTTTGATCAAATCTATCAATTCATATGGAACTTATTCGAAAACTGAAGTCCTTTTATGCGTTGAAATCATTTAGTGAAGATCTTTGACGTTTACCTGTACTACACAACTGAAATATATTACTTTTTGATCAAATCTATCAATTTATATGGCAGTGAAATATGGGATACTAATAGTTGATTTATATACAATAAAAACCAAACAGATAAGCATCGATACCTGTTTCCAACAAAGTTATCACACAAGACACTGTTGTAAAAACACCACATTCAGATTGCCACTCAGGGTTCGTAGAATCTTCACACAGGAAAGCCCCTTAAAGGTATCACCCAAAGAGCTATTCCAGTATCTTTTCAACAGAAGTTAAAAAAAAGAGTCGTTTTAGCTGCCATAGTCGAAGCCGCTACCACAGAACGCAAATAACTACTGATGTAGTAGAAAAGTATTCAACAATCAACCGGAATACCATTTGTGGTCGCAAACCAGAACCAGTGGTTGCCTACCGTGGACCAAAATCCCGGAGAGATCCTCGTTAGAAAAAAACAGACCATTCGAGTCGAAACGTCTCGTCTGAACAGTCTGGGCCTTGAAAAGCAGCACGATGTCAAACATGTCCAATCATGCACGACATGCATACCGTGAAGTCTAGCTTTGGGGCCATCTCAGCCGTCCAAGGTACGCACACTTGCAAAACTGAAAATGCTGTTCATCTCACAACATGCTCAAAATGCTAGAAGCGAGATAAAACTGTCTATCTACAAACATATAAACTTGCATAGATCTGATTGGAAACGCGATAAAATAGATTTCCTATTGCAGAATATTTCCATGGCAACGGTTTTCCATGGTATTGTTCTTTGTTGCATTGAGGCCAACGTTGAATGGACAGCCAAGCATCGTAAAGCACGAGGAACCTATTGGATCAGACGCTTGAAGACGATCAAACATACAGAATGAACAAAATCGAAAGCATTCCGGTTATAAAATAATAATACATTACTATATCACTGTCAGAAAACAACATTTCTCATATATTTGGAAAAACATCTAACTAGCAAATGTAAATCCTTGCCAAGAACTAGTTGGATTGCCTAGGAAAAGTCACAAAAGTTAATTAAACCGTTTAAATGAATTTAAGAAGTTTATTCTTAAATTTAAACACAACTATATACACATATCATGTATATAGTTTCATGCCGGTGGCTTGTACAGATACGAAATAAAGTTAAGTGCAGTCCAGCTCTATGATAAATGTCAGACACTGTTCTTTTGTGATAATAGATTCAAAGGAACTTAAAATTGAAGAAAAATAGAAAAATATCACTTTAATCGATATTTTGCTAGACTTTTTAAATTGGTTGTGCGAAGCGATAACACTCTCTTCATAAGATGAGAAAAATATGTTAGTGGATTTTGGCAAAAATCAAATTCCTTTTTTTCCGTGAGTAGGTACTGGTATGAAACCAGCAAAAAAGTATAGATTATTGAAGTCAATTTTTATAAGAAATCTTTCGAGATTCCTTCCCAAATCAGAGAAACCATGTCTTTATGACCGATATCACTTATTCACAAAAAGCCATTTGATTGTTCGTCATTATCTTAGGAATTAGTTTTTACAAAGTTTCAAAACTACTCAAAATCCTGTCTTTACTCACATGCGTTCGTTCAGAGACCACATCGACAACCACAACCACTGCTAAGATATGAGTAAGTTTTATTTCGCCATTCCTGTAAGGTCCTTTGTTTGGAGTTGTACGAAGACTAACGAATCGCCGTTATCTGAACTTTTGTCATAAATTGCTCTTAACGTCAAACGTAATGACTCTTCAATGAAAAATAAGTCCTCTCGCCATAAGTTTTCTGTATAAATTTAATTGTTAAAGTGCGACGTTTCTTTTGTGGTTCAGAATACATTACTCTCTATATTCGTTGATCTGAATATATTTTGCAATCTTGTAAATCTATTAACAAACTTTATTAAAAGAAACAGAAGTTACCATGAATATCTAAAAGTAAACCTGTAAACAACAATTTTTGTCTTTTATTACAAATTTATATGATAATCGATAGTTTATATGTGAATTGCATTGTTTTCAGGCTGATAAGAAAATAAAATAACTGATATTGCTTTTCCTTATTTGTGATTGTTTTAAAATCCTGATTACAAAGCATTTATGTGTAATACAATAATGGAGAATTGGAATATAATGCTGAATAATCCATGGGTATACCTTCATTAACAGTGGTGGTTGGCAAAATTTTGTTCCATCTTATGGATTATCTTCTCATCAGACACACGGATGCCGCCCAATAACTACTGCAAATTAATCATAGATCTACATCCACACAGATGTTTGTTATTGCTCAGGTGAGTGATAAAGGACAATCGAAATCCTCTTGTTGCAGTGTACATATTAAGGGCAAATGATCGTCCGCTTTTAAAGAGATTTTACTTTTTTACATAAGGGAAACTGACAATGGCTGAAAACAAAACTTAAAGGATAGACCCAGGTCCTTCACACACCTCCTCTTTACCATTGCGACGATGCTAGATGCCTTGGGTAAAGATATTCGGAACAACGCTCGGACTTTCCGTAGATTTAAAAGTACCTCGGACGTAAATCCAGTAATTTTAGGTCAATTTATAAGTAATAAGGCTTCAGTTGGTACATTGGTCAATGCGGTTGAAGCAAACCGAGGTAAGCTTTTAATGCCTCCCGATCGCCTGTGCAAATCCTTTTGGTAGGTTATAATTTGAAAGCAAAACGCTTTTGTTATCAAATTATACAATACTATATTATATTTCTTTAACCTTTTGTCGATTTTTATTTTATTTCATTTTTTAGTCATTTTCAGTAATGATTGTGACGTCATTAAACGACGCGCTTTCATGGCAGCGCTTATATCAGTCCCGAGGTATATTCCCTAGAAGCGAAGATGCCCAATAGGGGTTAAGAAATACCTCAGGTTTTCGCCAAGAATAGCCGATCTGAAATGTTCATTAATTCATTACTATTTCATTGACATTGTTTACTAGGGATAATAGAGTTAGAATAATTCGTTTTGTAAGCGTAAAAACGTCTTGGCTGTGGATTTATGGAGCTGCAAATTGTTAATGACAAAGTTCATTTGAATCGAATTCGTATGACGTGAAAAAGCGGAGGACAGGGAACAGACGAAAGCCTGATTTGAACAATGACTTGCCTTGACGTCCACAATTAATAGCTTTTTATCTTGGTGTACGAGATTATTGCCACCCATCGAGGTAAATATATAGGGTTATATGAACAAGTATTTTTTTTAAAGCAACAAATGAAATCGTTGCACAAGCTACACAATAGAATGAACGAACAATTACAAACAAAATATGCACATCTAAACAACTTTACGTATTAACTATTCATACATATGCGTTATTTAAACAGTTTTTTTAGGGCAAGCATTTCAATTGTTATGACATGAAATACAATATTGAAACAAATGTATCCAATAACATCCAATTCAACACGCAATGTCTTATCCCATTTCATGATTACATTATTACCTTACAAGTAAATGTATATAATTACATCGATACACAAATGCTAAGCGATTATACATCACTAAGGCACTTACAACCAAAGCGATGAAAAAATGATATATAGTCATTCCGTGACTGAATTTGTACACGTTTGTGCCTTTTTAACTTCACAGTCAAGTTTTGATTTCGCTCCATTTGCAACACCGTCTTCCATATCTTTCAAAGAATGAAGGGTCACATGAGTAAGAACCTGTAACCCCTTTGGCTTGTGTAAACGGTTCTGTTTTATTGAAGTTTCTGCCGTAAAAAGAAAGCATAATTCTTGCAAAGCAATCGATGTCTGGAAAACGTTCTCTTGTGTAAAATTTGGAAAAGCAAACAGTAGTAATCAGACAGAAAATCGCCAGGATGATCAGAGGTATTCCAACAAAAAGACTTATCTTCATTCCATTCATACCAAGTTTATTCTTAAGAAATGATTTTGCCTTCATTTTTATTCTTCCATGAAAAGACTTAGCTTTTACGACAATTTCTCCTATTGGATTGGAATTGCATATAAGTTTTTCCAGGCCTTCATTTCGTTTGAAACTGCATTTAGTTTCGTCATATTTTCTTTCTAGCTGTTGTATCATCATTTTAAAGTGTTTGACCTCTGGAATTGAATTCTTTACGGCCAAAACCATCGATTGCATCATTTTTTGCGTTCGGAGATTATTTAATTTAGATTTTACCCCGTCAAGTTCTGACAAAAGGTCCGTACATGCCTTTACATTATCTTCTTTATTATGTTTGTGGTCTTTCTTTTGTTTGTCAATTTCATTGTTTAACTCGAGCGCTGCCTTGTCGCATTTTTGCTGAATTTTTGTCTTGAAGTCTTCAACGTCTTTGGATTCCTTTGCCAATTCTTTTTCAATTGTTTCATAATTGGATATAAACTTTTTTTCAACATTATCTACCTTTGACAATAGATTTTTTAATTGTGCAACTAGATCAAGATACTCCTTGCTTTCTAGATAGTCTTTTGCGATATCTTTAATAGTTTTTAGATTTTCGGTACACGACTTGTGATCTACAATACATTTGTAACAGCAGGGTTCGTTGTGCTTACAGCAAAAATAGAGATATATCTCTTTATCGTGCTTTTCACAAAGATTAGACTCCTCGAGTCTTGTACAAGGCATAGTCATTTTGTCGAGGATATCATGGTCCTTTGTTGTCTTCGAGCCTCGGTGAGCCTTTTCACAGTTTGTACACAAGTATTCGTGACAATGACTGCAATAGCACTCGGCTGTTCTCTGGTCCTCACAAACATCACAAACGATCACCCTCTTCCCAGACACTTCCATCTTCAAGTCCTGAATAGCTGACGTCATCGTATCTACCAAAATTCAAAATAGAAACAAGAGACCCAATAGGGCCTTATATCGCTCAGCTTGCTTTAACATCTCGAGACTTTCATATCAAGAGCTAAATTTGACTGAAAACAACACTTGGAAGTCTCTTTATAACTATTTGGTAATGATTTTCAGGGTCTGGCCCCCTATTTAACCAAAGTCATCAATCACTTTCGGCTGCATACTCTTTACACGTCTTTTTGCTAACATAAAGGTTATTGAAATAAGTAGATTTTCAGATAAAAAATAAATATAATGAAGAATCATTCATGGAACATTCATACGAAGATTCGATGAAATAAGGCAAAGTATTAGTATTTGTCCTTGAAGACACAAAATCAGGAAAAACAGTAAATTTAAAGGGAGGCTAAAATCACGAACGAAATTTTCGATTCTCTTTTTCCTCATTTGAAAATCATTCAAAACTCTAACATTATTCTCATCCAATTTCATTCCAAAATCATTCCATGTCCATTCGCCTTGTCAATTACTCGATGTTATTAACTTTATCTTATAACTTAGCAAATATCCGTATGATAACACCGCATGATATTTCTTTGATGATATCACATTGATATTTTTAGAACAATGACACTATGCGGGTTTTTTTAGAAACGAATATTGTAATTCTGTTAGAAACATCGACGATAACAATGCAAATAGAGGTTATAAGATAAATACAATACGTTCTTTGTAGTTTTTTGTATGAAAAAAAAATATAACTCGGTTGTGGGAATTGATAATTGTCTCGACAGAGCCTCGACAATAATCAATTCCCTCAACCTCGTTAGATATTTTTTCCACACAAAAACAATAATTACGTTTATATATGTACATACCTAGAAAATCAGAACGAAAAGCAAGTTATTACAAACATGTTTTATTCACTTCTTAAGACATGAAAAACTTGTTATAACTGGATTGTCTTACTTTACACTGAATCTACTTCCTGTTAAAGATAATAGGTACGGGGACATAACATTGTCTTCACTTTCTTTTAAATTTCACAATTGAATAACGATTAATAAATTACGCCGTCTTTGGAGTTTCCGTTTTGATTCTATTTGTCTTGGGACTTTCAAGGTGGGAAAACGGCTTGGTATTTGATCATTTAACCTATTATAATTTAATTTTAGGTGATTCAATCAATTTTCGTTTACTCTGTTTAGCTGAAAATTTGATTAAATTCTCAAGGAAAACAATTTTGACTACGTACATATTTTGTTACTTTTTACACATAGTAGTCCTATAAGCGAGTTTTATAATAAACAAGTCTTTATATTTTTTCCTTCATGCTATCATCAAATCATAAGATATGAAGAGAGTATTTATTCCTTTCTTGTAGTTATAGATCTAAAATCTAATCGCACTTATATATGAATCCGCTTAGTGTATTCATACATTGTGATTAGGTTTTTAGTTTTAAACCTCCGTGAAATCATTCATGTTCTATTCATATCTTATTATAAAAGGCTATTTCAGCGTATCATATAAAGTCAAATATGTTTTTGAGACTATTTGATTAATTGGTTTGTTGCTCGAATGATATGAATACCGATACATGATTTGAAAAGAAATTTTACAACTTATCCCTGTAGATTCTTTTCCAGGATAAATTAACCAGTTATAGAATCGAATGAATTGGTTGGTGGAATGTATAAGATCCACAACCGTTTTGTGAATTTGATCGAAAAGTTCTATCTAATGAGTAACCACAGTCATGGCCCAGTTGGTATCATGGTAGTAAGGAGCCTTTTGGTTGACAAAAAGAAAGTAAGTTTTGCAATATTACAGTTAAAAACATCGTGAAATTGACATTCATCTCAATCAAAACCATTCTAAATCGCTTACTCAGCGCTCCAATCATTCATTCAAAACACTCACTCAAACAATTCAAAAACGCTCAAACCCATTGAAAAATGTATTATCAAACACGTCACTCAAAATAAATTTTGATAAAGAGAAAAAACATAATTCAAATTGTTATCGTTTCAAAGGTTCTTAAAAAAATAGAAAGCTATGTATAAAATTTGAATACATTTTATATCAAAGGGAGGTAATCAATATAGCTTATTATTCCAAAATCATTCACCTTGTCAATTTCACGATGATCTTAACTATAAAAGATCCCTTGCTGCCGAAGGTGGGCGTATAACGTCCATATACACGTACGTCCGTCCGTCCGTCCGTACGTTCTCTTCTTGTGACCGCTACTTCCCCAACATTTACGGATGGATTTGCATGAAACTTTCTCAGAATGTTCCTAATTGTGTTACCTTTCGCATATTGTCCGGGTTTAATTGTATTATTTTTCACACGGAAAAAGGGGTCCTCATTTAAAATATTCGACACATCTCGTATTTTCCTCGTTTTGTCACAAAAATGCGGGTCATATTATAAATAGAATATCAAATTTGTGGTCATATGTTTTTATCTGTTCATAGATGACTCGTTTAATATATTCGGTATTCAATGGCAACTCATTTAATATCCTCTATTTAACACCACATTACATAACATTAGGTTTATTTTTTGTGTGCGTGTGTTGTCAAAATAATGCATCTTTTCATTTGGCTAAGGTTTCCCTAAAAAATTGGAATGGCAGGTTTATTCCACTATAAGTATATGTATGTAATCTAAACCACTTTGATCATTTACTTGTGTATATGCTAACTGAGGCATAAGCTTTTTTAAAGAAAAATTGAATGCATGTAAAACAAACCCTTAAAAGTCGATTTCTTTTCAAAATATCTTTCCGAAAGTACTCTTTGTTCGATGCGAGGTATATTTTACAGTTATAAACATCGTGAAATAATTGAAAATCATTCCGATCAAAACAGTTCTGTATCACTCTTTCAGCACTCAATTTAAACACTCCCCCAAACCATTCAAAAACGTTCCGGAATAATTCAAAATGGTCAACGACTTTAAACAAATAGATCAAATTATTGTAGTATGTTATTGGCCGGTGCATATTCAAAGCGTCTGATTTGTCATTTTAGACACAAAATCAGAAATATACATACGGCTATCTGTTATTGATAGTAACGGGTTATTGCGGGGAGGCCAGTTCTTCATAATGTGGTAGGGGGAGCGTGGGTAATCTTCACAATTTAGTGTTCTTTCTAAACACCGCCTCAAACAAAGAAAATTACATGTGAGTGACAAATTCAACAAATTCTAAGAAAAATGCTCCTTTTATGTCTTATTTTGGTTTTTATTTATGACTATATCGTTTAGCAAATCACTCTTCTACCATTTGCTGGGGCTGTTGCGGTCATTAAGCGAATCTTTGGTTCGATAAGAGTGAATTCGTGATCGGCATAAATGGGTGGGGCTCGTTTGCAAATTTTTTGGCGCGTATTTGTATCCTTCTAACTATGTTTTTGCTAGTTAGGTTTTCTTTTCTATTTTCATGCTTCACCTTTACAATGTCGAGGAAGCGTAAAAACACAGGAATGGTAACCCGCAACCAGGACAAGCGCAGTGGGGTTCAGCTCCTAAAGCAACTCCTGCTTCCAGTGTGATTGACTCTACAGCGGCTGAGAATTTACAGCCCGTACAGCTACCTATGTTACCTTTAGTGACCAGGCCTGGGGTGCAGGCTGGGGTGTTTGTCAACCAGGAGGCTGAGCAAAGTGTAGCTCCTACACAGCCAGGTATAACGCATTTTTCTCCCGTACCAGAAATTTCTGCTGCTTTGGGGGAACATGTGAGTAATGCATTAAAAGAAAAAATAGTCAATGGAGAATTTATTGACTTGTCGTCTTTGCGTCAATCGCCTTTGGCTGACCCAAGTAATTCCAATGGTTTTGTCCGTGTTAGCCCTGTTGGGTATTTAATCCTGAATCAAAAACAAAAACGCACAGATTTGTCGATTGAGTCATGGACTGATCTGTTTGTGATTTTTATGAGCATTTATCTTTCTGCTCAATTTGAAAAAACTCAAAGTTTGCTGAAGCATTTAAGTATTATTCGTACTGGTCACAACCGCTTCGGTGGCAACGGTTGGAGTCAGTATGATGAGCAGTTTCGGTATCGACTATCTCGGGACCCATCTAAGCAAAGGGATGTCATTGATACTGAACTTTGGTTACTATATATGCATTCCCCACCAAAACCTACTCTATTGACAGACCAGCACACCATTTCCAAAAATCTGGGTAGGTGTTATGATTTTAATTACAAAGGCGTTTGTACTCGCAATCCCTGTCAATATCTCCATAAATGTCTTAAATGCTTTGGTGACCATTCCCAGGTTTCTTGTAATGGAAAGCCACCTACCGTAGGGGCCACTTTCAGCCCTTCGCAATTTAGACCTTCTGCTTCCCAGGGGTTTGCGGCTCGGGCACCTACTTTTCGTCCCAGAACAGCCAGTTCCAACAGATTTATGGGCCCTCGCTTCAACGCCAATTAAAGTGGCACGCCTTGAAAGTCTTTTGTCTCTATATCCTAATACTGAAATTGCAACATGTCTAAGGAATGGTTTTGTACAGGGGTTTAGGTTACCTTTTCAAGGCTCTAGATTGGGTTGTCACTCGGCGAATCTGAAATCGGCGACGGAGAACCCTGAAATTGTGCATGATAAGCTTTTAAAAGAAATTAATTTGGGCAGAATAATGGGCCCCTTTTCCACGCCTCCAATTTCTAATTTGCACATATCTCCTATAGGGGTGCTTCCCAAGTCAGACAATGGGTGGCGTCTTATTACTCACCTATCCTACCCTCAAGGTAAGAGTGTCAACGATGGGTTGCCTGACGACCTTTGCTCAGTTGAATATTCAAAATTTGACAATGTTGCAGATATGGTTTTCTCTTTAGGTCAAGGTGCATTAATGGCTAAGAGAGATATCAAATCGGCATTTCGTCTTCTGCCCATGCACCCGGCAGATTTTCATTTATTAGGCATTGTCTTTGAAGGTCAATACTACCTGGACAAAGCTTTGCCTCTTGGTTTGAAAGTGAGTTGTAGGTTGTTTGAGATGTTTGCAACATGCTAGTTACATATATATCCAGGCAAAAAAAAAACCTTGACCATTATCTCGATGACTTCATTTTTGCTGGCCCTCCGAAATCACAACAGTGTCATCTTTTGGTCAAAACTTTTGAGGAAATTTGTAGAGACCTGGGTATCCCACTAGCGGAGGAAAAATCTGCAGGCCCCTGCACACTTATGATATTTTTGGGCTTTGAAATAGATTCTATCAAAATGACTATCAAAATTCCAAGCATAAAATTGATTTGTTGTTGTCAATTCTCTTGGGAATGGTTCAAAGAAATAAAGTCCAAGCCAAGGAATTTGAGTCCCTGATAGGCATGTTAAGTTTTTTTTGTAAGGCCATTCGAAGTAGTCGGGCATTTTTAAGGAGGTTTTATGACCAGCTTCTTACTGTCAAAAAGCCATATCATAAACTTAGACTCCCTAAATATGTTAAAGAAGATATGTACATGTGGATTTCCTTTCTGGATGGTCACAATGGTATAACATACATACCAGAAAGTGATTGGGTAAGCACTGATAACATTAAGCTTTATACAGATAGCTCAGGCTCTCAATCTTTTGACTGTAGTTGTTTTTTCAATAATGAATGGTCCTTCTACCAGTGGCCCTACCAATGGAGAAAGTATGATTCAGTTTTTCGAGACATGACATTTTTGGAAATGGTGCCGGTGCTTCTTGCAATACTTTTATGGGGCAAACATTTGACTGGAAAGAAAATAATCTTTTTTATTGACAATGAGGCATTGGTCTGTGTTTTGAACAAGCAGTGATCAAGGTCGCAGAGGGTCATGTATCTCGTACGGGAGTTTATTTTATGTTGTATGAGATTTAGTATAGTTTTTAAAGCCAGGCACATTTCTTCTCATTGTAACATGATTGCTGATTTTATTTCCCGTAAGCAGTGGTCCAAGCTGAAGGTTTTGGCTCCAGAAGCCCACAGTCATCCTCTCTTGATCCCAGCCGACTTTCATCGCGTGATGTCAAATCTGAAGCTCTGCGACTCTTAAATCAGTCAATATCATGGGCTACTCATAAAGCCTATGATCGGGGAATTGCGCTATTTGATACTTTTAGGCAAGAATTTAATTATAGCCAGTCATGGCCTCCGTTGGTTCATCAAGTATATGAATTTATTGCCTACTTGTCCCTAAAGAATTTTTCAGCCAAAACTGTAAAATTATATTTATCAGGAATAAGCTTCAGGTGCAAATTGCATGAAGTTTCTGACCCTACCTCTCATTTTTTGGTAAGGAAGGTATTGGAAGGCTTTCGTAGGCTTAAACCTAAGTCTTCTGACCCGAGGCAGCCCATTACCTTCGAAATTTTTAGTTATTTGATTTTTAAGTTACCTTCAGTTTGCAACAACCATTATGAAGCCAAACTATTTCGTGCGGCATATGCGTTAGCCTTTTTTGGCTTTCTTCGGGTAGGCGAATTGGTCGTCACAAGTGGCAGAGATGTATCTAACATACTTTCCTTTAATGACGTAACTCTACTGGAAGAAAATAACATGATTAGCCTGTTGATCAGATTTTCTAAAACTGATCAATGTGGAAATGGTACAGTTTTGAACATTAAGGGTTCAAGGCAGGGCTGTTGTCCATTTAAATTGGTTAAGGATTACATGAGTGTGAGACCTGCTTGTGACGGTCCATTTCTGCTTCACTTTAACAAAAAATCGCTCACTCGTTATCAGTTTGGGGCGATTTTGAATAAAACTTTGAGTGTGAGTGGCCTTTATGCTGACAGATTCAAGACGCACTCTTTTCGCATTGGGGCTGCATCTGTAGCTGCGTCTTTGGGTTATTCAGAGGAGGTCATTCAAGCAGCAGGTAGATGGAAATCGAATGCTTTTCAGTCATATACAAGACCGGTTGTCGTTGAACTTCCTCCTCTGGCCGGCCACCTGTCTAAGCAGCACATTTGAATCTGTTGTTTGACACCACTTATCATAGCCAAAAACCTTTAAATAACAAAAATAATGTATTTATCCTTTACTAACCAATTCCAAGTTAAACTTTTAGATCAAGTTCAAGTTTGGGTGATTGGCTCGTCAATCATCAGAGATGCGTTTGTGAAGTCTCGTTCCCGTCCAGATGGTCCTAACTTAGGGTTGCAGCGGTTAGGAATACAGATCTGGTGGCAGGGTTATGCAGGCCTCGGACTTTGGGGGTTAAGGCAGAAAATCATCTACTTATCTAAGTTCAGTGACCCTCCTACCCATATTTTGTTACACTGTGGTGGCAATGACATTGGTAAAATTCCATTAAAATTAATGCGTAGTTTATTTGCCAGTACATTGGCTTTAATTAAGTCACTGTTTCCAAATGTTAAACTATTTTTTTCTCAAATATTGCCTCGTGCATGCTGGCGCTTTTCAACTATTACTCGTGCAATGAACTCTTCTCGTACAAGAATTAACCAATTTGTTGCAAGAAGGGTCATTGAGTTAGGGGGATGCTATTTGAAGCATCCCAACTTGCAAAAATATGATAACATTCTGTTTAAACCTGATGGTGCGCATCTGACTGATCTAGGCAATGACATTTTCTTAAATCAAATATCTGCAGGTATTGAATCTTTTGTGTTGCATAATGTACATATGGTTGAGTAGCCCTGGCTGCGGCTTCAATTTGATTATTAAGCTGGAGCCATGTGTGGCGGCGACTGGTTAACCCTTCCATTGTGAACTGTTGGGTTGACCCGTCGGTTGGCGGCCAGCTTTTAACAGATTTCCTGTTCTCTACTTGAGGATTGATTTATAGTGAAATTCAGCTAAGGTGCCTCTTGAATCCCACAGGCAACCTTATTGGTTGATTGTATGATATGTTTGATATGTTTGATTTGTTGCCCAATTGGGGCTTTGGGGCTAGCCAGTGACTTGGTTTTGGGCAGCCCATTGTGACATTGACATTATGACATTTTATTGCTCTTAAATTATTGCTAATTTTTGTATTGTGTATTATTTTATAAAGCCGCAGCCATATAAGGGTAAAACATTAAATATCATAAATTTAAAAAAAACTATCTTCTTTTGTTTTGCCTACTCCGCAATAAATACGGCTATCTGTTATGGATAGTAACGGGTTATTGCGGGGAGGCCAGTTTTTCATAATGTGGTAGGGGGAGCGTGGGTAATCTTCACAATTTAGTGTTCTTTCTAAACACCGCCTCAAACAAAGAAAATAACATGTGAGTGACAAATTCAACAAATTCTAAGAAAACCAACCCACCCTTCCCAACTCCAGTTTTTTCATTTTTGTTCAAAGATTCTGCCTTAGATATATTGTTTCAGATCACCATGGAAGTGTTTGGCTCCAGCACATTGGCTCATTATCCTGCAACCAACACCACATCTTCTTAGCTCCGTATTCATCGTTGGATCAAGAGTGTTTTGAGTTGTCGCGTGTGTTTTAGTTTTTCTTTAAGTTGAAAGTCAATCTGTGTCATAATGTTCATGTGTCTCAGTGCAGGAATTCAATTTCCGGTGTACACAGTTTTACATCTAC